>JBBPBR010000597.1:36278-143021 GCA_037974775.1 Cicer pinnatifidum | reverse complement strand
AACCCTAATTGGACAAGAATAAGCCTAGGGAGGACGAAAATGACCTAAATGTTCATCCAATGACACAAACAAACCTATTGGATGCACAAGATTGGCTTAAAACCCTAATTGGACAAGAATAAGACTAAGGAGGACGAAAATGACCTAAATGTTCATCCAATGACACAAACACACCTATTGGATGCACAAGATTGGTTAAAAACACTAATTGGACAACAATAAGCCTAGGGAGGATGAAAATGACCTAAATATTCATGCAATGACACAAATGAACTTATTGGATGCACAAGATTGCTTAAAAACCCTAATTGGACAAGAATAAGCCTAGGGAGGACGAAAATGACCTAAATGTTCATCCAATGACACAAACACACCTATTGGATGCACAAGATAGGTTAGAAACCCTAATTAAACAAGAATAAGCCTAGGGAGGACGAAAATGACCTAAATGTTCATCCAATGACACAAATTAACTTATTGGATGCACAAGATTGCTTAAAACCCTAATTGGATAAGAATAAGCCTTGGGAGGACGAAAATGACCTAAATGTTCATCAAATGACACAAACACACCTATTGGATGCACAAAATTGGCTTAAAACCCTAATTGGACAAGAATAAGACTAGGGAGGACGAAAATGACCTAAACGTTCATCCAATGACACTAATGAACTTATTGGATGCACAAGATTGCTTAAAACCCTAATTGGACAAGAATAGGACTAGGGAGGACGAAAATGACCTAAATGTTCATCCAATGACACAAACACACCTATTGGATTTACAAGATTGGTTAGAAACCCTAATTGGACAAGAATAAGCCTAGGGTGGACGAAAATGACCTAAATGTTCATCCAATGACACAAATGAACTTATTGGATGCACAAGATTGCTTAAAAACCCCAATTGGACAAGAATAAGCCTATGGAGGACGCAAATGACCTAAATGTTCATCCAATGACACAAATGAACTTATTGGATGCACAAGATTGGTTAGAAACCCTAATTGGACAAGAATAAGCCTTGGGAGGACGAAAATGACCTAAATGTTCATCCAATGACACACATGAACTTATTGGATGCACAAGATTGGTTAAAAACCCTAATTGGACAAGAATAAGCCTAGGGTGGACGAAAATGACCTAAATGTTCATCCAATGACACAAATGAACTTATTGGATGCACAAGATTGGTTAAAAACCCTAATTGGACAAAAATAAGCCTAGGGAGGACGAAAATGACCTAAATGTTCATCCAATGACACAAACACACCTATTGGATGCACAAGATTGGTTAGAAACCTTAATTGGACAAGAATAAACCTAGGGAGGTCGAAAATGATCTAAATGTTCATCCAATGACACAAATGAACTTATTGGATGCACAAGATTGCTTAAAAACCCTAATTGGACCAGAATAAGCCTATGGAAGACGAAAATGACCTAAATGTTCATCCAATGACACAAATACACCTATTGAATGCACAAGATTGGTTAGAAACCCTAATTGGACAAGAATAAGCCTAGGGAGGACGAAAATGACCTAAATGTTCATCCAATGACACAAATGAACTTATTGGATGCACAAGATTGGTTAGAAACCCTAATTGGATAAGAATAAGCCTAGGGAGGACGAAAATGACCTAAATGTTCATCCAATGACGCAAATGAACTTATTGGATGCACAAGATTGCTTAAAAACCCTAATTGGACAAGAATAAGCCTAGGGAGGACGAAAATGACCTAAATGTTCATCCAATGACACAAATGAACTTATTGGATGCACAAGATTGCTTAAAAACCCTAATTGGACAAGAATAAGCCTAGGGAGGACGAAAATGACCTAAATGTTCATCCAATGACACAAATGAACTTATTGGATGCACAAGATTGCTTAAAACCCTAATTGGACAAGAATAAGACTAGGGAGGACGAAAATGACCTAAATGTTCATCCAATGACACAAACACACCTATTGGATGCACAAGATTGGTTAGAAACCCTAATTGAACAAGAATTAGCCTAGGGAGGACGAAAATGACTTAAATCTTAATCCAATGACACAAATGAACTTATTGGATGCACAAGATTGCTTAAAACCCTAATTGGACAAGAATAAGACTAGGGAGGATGAAAATGACCTAAATGTTCATCAAATGACACAAACACACCTATTGGATGCACAAGATTGGTTAAAAACCCTAATTGGACAACAATAAGCCTAGGGAGGATGAAAATGACCTAAATGTTCATCTAATGACACAAACACACCTATTGGATGCACAAGATTGGTTAAAAACCCTAATTGCACAAAACTAAGCCTAGTGAGGATGAAAATAACCTAAATGTTCATCCAATGACACAAATGAACTTATTGGATGCACAAGATTGCTTAAAACCCTAATTGGACAAGAATAAGACTAGGGAGGACGAAAATGACCTAAATGTTCATCCAATGACACAAACACACCTATTGGATGCACAAGATTGGTTAGAAACCTTAATTAAACAAGAATAAGCCTAGGGAGGACGAAAATGACCTAAATGTTCATCAAATGACACAAATGAACTGATTGGATGTACAAGATTGCTTAAAAACCCTAATTGGACAAGAATAAGCCTAGGGAGGACGAAAATGACCTAAATGTTCATCCAATGACACAAATGAACTTATTGGATGCACAAGATTGGTTAAAAAACCTAATTGGACAAGAATAAGCCTTGGGAGAACAAAAATGACCTAAATGTTCATCCAATGACACGCATGAACTTATTGGATGCACAAGATTGGTTAAAAACCCTAATTGGACAAGAATAAGCCTAGGGTGGACGAAAATGACCTAAATGTTCATCCAATGACACAAATGAACTTATTGGATGCACAAGATTGCTTAAAAACCCTAATTAGACAAGAATAAGCCTAGGGAGGACGAAAATGGCCTAAATGTTCATCCAATGACACAAACACACCTATTGGATGCCCAAGATTGGTTAGAAACCCTAATTGGACAAGAATAAGCCTAGGGAGGACGAAAATGACCTAAATGTTCATCCAATGACACAAATGAACTTATTGGATGCACAAGATTGCTTAAAAACCCTAATTGGACAAGAATAAGCCTAGGGAGGACGAAAATGACCTAAATGTTCATCCAATGACACAAACACACCTATTGGATGCACAAGATTGGTTAAAAACCCTAATTGCACAAAACTAAGCCTAGGGAGGACGAAAATAACCTAAATGTTCATCCAATGACACAAATGAACTTATTGGATGCACAAGATTGCTTAAAATCCTAATTGGACAAGAATAAGGCTAGGGAGGACGAAAATGACCTAAATGTTCATCCAAAGACACAAAACACACCTATTGGATGAACAAGATTGGTTAGAAACCCAAATTGAACAAGAATAATCCTTGGGAAGACGAAAATGACCTAAATGTTCATCCAATGACACAAACACACCTATTGGATGCACAAGATTGGTTAGAAACCCTAATTGGACAAGAATAAGCCTTGGGAGGACGAAAACGACCTAATTGTTCATCCATTGACGCAAATGATCTTATTGGATGTACAAGATTGGTTAAAAAGCCTAATTGGACAAGAATAAGCCTTGGGAGGACGAAAATGACCTAAATGTTCATCCAATGACACAAACACACCTATTGGATGCACAAGATTGGTTAAAAACCCTAATTGCACAAATATAAGCCTATGGAGGACGAAAATGACCTAAATGTTCATCCAATGACACAAATGAACTTATTGGATGCACAAGATTGCTTAAAACCCTAATTGGACAAGAATAAGACTAGGGAGGACGAAAATGACCTAAATGTTCATCCAATGACACAAACACACCTATTGGATGCACAAGATTGGTTAAAAATCCTAACTGGACAAGAATAAGCCTAGGGAGGACGAAAATGACCTAAATGTTCATCAAATGACACAAACACACCTATTGGATGTACAAGATTGGTTAAAAACCCTAATTGGACAACAATAAGCCTAGGGTGGACAAAAATGACCTAAATGTTCATCCAATGACACAAATGAACTTATTGGATGCACAAGATTGGTTAAAAACCCTAATTGGACAAGAATAAGCCTTGGGAGGACGAAAATGACCTAAATGTTCATCCAATGACACAAATACACCTATTGGATGCACAAGAATGGTTAAAAACCCTAACTGGACAAGAATAAGGCTAGTGAGGTCGAAAATGACCTAAATGTTCATCCAATGACACAAATGAACTTATTGGATGCACAAGATTGGTTAAAAACCCTAATTGGACAAGAATAAGCCTAGGGAGGACGAAAATGACCTAAATGTTCATCCAATGACACAAACACACCTATTGGATGCACAAGATTGGTTAGAAACCCTAATTGGACAAGAATAAGCCTAGGAAAGACGAAAATGACCTAAATGTTAATCCAATGACACAAATGAACTTATTGGATGCACAAGATTGGTTAAAAACCATAATTGGACAAGAATAAGCCTAGGGAGGACGAAAATGACCTAAATGTTCATCCAATGACACAAACACACCTATTGGATGCACAAGATTGGTTAAAAACCCTAATTGGACAAGAATATGCCTAGGGAGGACGAAAATGACTTAAATCTTAATCCAATGACACAAATGAACTTATAAGATGCACAAGATTGCTTAAAAACCCTAATTGGACAAGAATAAGCCTAGGGAGGACGAAAATGACCTAAATGTTCATCCAATGACACAAATGAACTTATTGGATGCACAAGATTGCTTAAAACCCTAATTGGACAAGAATAAGACTAGGGAGGACGAAAATGACCTAAATGTTCATCCAATGACACAAACACACCTATTGGATGCACAAGATTGGTTAGAAACCCTAATTGAACAAGAATAAGCCTAGGGAGGATGAAAATGACTTAATTCTTAATCCAATGACACAAATGAACTTATTGGATGCACAAGATTGCTTAAAACCCTAATTGGACAAGAATAAGACTAGGGAGGACGAAAATGACCTAAATGTTCATCCAATGACACAAACACACCTATTGGATTCACAAGATTGGTTAAAAACCCTAATTGGACAAGAATAAGCCTAGGGAGGACGAAAATGACCTAAATGTTCATCCAATGACACAAACACACCTATTGGATTCACAAGATTGGTTAAAAACCCTAATTGGACAAGAATAAGCCTTGGGAGGACGAAAATGACCTAAATGTTCATCCAATGACACAAATGAACTTATTGGATGCACAAGATTGGTTAAAAACCCTAATTGGACAAGAATAAGCCTAGGGTGGACGAAAATGACCTAAATGTTTATCCAATGACACAAATGAACTTATTGGATGCACAAGATTGTTTAAAACCCCTAATTGGACAAGAATAAGCCTAGGGAGGACGAAAATGACCTAAATGTTCATCCAATGACACAAACACACCTATTGGATGCACAAGATAGGTAAGAAACCCTAATTGAACAAGAATAAGCCTAGGGAGGACGAAAATGACCTAAATGTTCATCCAATGACACAAATGAACTTATTGGATGCACAAGATTGCTTAAAAACCCTAATTGGACAAGAATAAGCCTAGGGAGGACGAAAATGACCTAAATGTTCATCCAATGACACAAATGAACTTATTGGATGCACAAGATTGCTTAAAACCCTAATTGGACAAGAATAAGACTAGGGAGGACGAAAATGACCTAAATGTTCATCCAATGACACAAACACACCTATTGGATGCACAAGATTGGTTAGAAACCCTAATTGAACAAGAATAAGCCTAGGGAGGACGAAAATGACTTAAATCTTAATCCAATGACACAAATGAACTTATTGGATGCACAAGATTGCTTTAAACCCTAATTGGACAAGAATAAGACTAGGGAGGACGAAAATGACCTAAATGTTCATCCAATGAGACACAAACACACCTATTGGATGCACAAGATAGGTTAGAAACCCTAATTGGACAAGAATAAGCCTAGGGAAGACGAAAATGATCTAAATGTTCATCCAATGACACAAATGAACTTATTGGATGCACAAGATTGTTTAAAAACCCTAATTGGACAAGAATAAGCCTAGGGAGGACGAAAATGACCTAAATGTTCATCCAATGACACAAATGAACTTATTGGATGCACAAGATTGGTTAAAAACCCTAATTGGACAAGAATAAGCCTTGGGAGGACGAAAATGACCTAAATGTTCATCCAATGACACAAATGAACTTATTGGATGCACAAGATTTGTTAAAAACCCTAATTGGACAAGAATTAGCCTAGGGAGGACGAAAAATGACCTAAATGTTCATCCAATGACACAAATGAACTTATTGGATGCACAAGATTGCTTAAAACCCTAATTGGACAAGAATAAGCCTAGGAAGGACGAAAATGACCTAAATGTTCATCCAATGACACAAATGAACTTATTGGATGCACAAGAATGCTTAAAAACCTTAATTGGACAAGAATAAGCCTAGGGAGGACGAAATATGACCTAAATGTTCATCCAATGACACAAATGAACTTATTGGATGCACAAGATTGCTTAAAACCCTAATTGGACAAGAATAAGACTAGGGAGGACGAAAATGACCTAAATGTTCATCCAATGACACAAACACACCTATTGGATGCACAAGATTGGTTAGAAACCCTAATTGAACAAGAATAAGCCTAGGGAGGACGAAAATGACTTAAATCTTAATCCAATGACACAAATGAACTTATTGGATGCACAAGATTGCTTAAAACCCTAATTGGACAAGAATAAGCCTAGGGAGGACGAAAATGACCTAAATGTTCATCCAAGGACACAAATGAACTTATTGGATGCACAAGATTGCTTAAAAACCCTAATTGGACAAGAATAAGCCTAGGGAGGACGAAAAATGACCTAAATGTTCATCCAATGACACAAATGAACTTATTGGATGCACAAGATTGCTTAAAAACCCTAATTGGACAAGAATAAGCCTAGGGAGGACGAAAATGACCTAAATGTTCATCCAATGACACAAATGAACTTATTGGATGCACAAGATTGCTTAAAACCCTAATTGGACAAGAAACAGACTAGGGAGGACGAAAATGACCTAAATGTTCATCCAATGACACAAACACACCTATTGGATGCACAAGATTGGTTAGAAACCCTAATTGAACAAGAATAAGCCTAGGGAGGACGAAAATGACTTAAATCTTAATCCAATGACACAAATGAACTTATTGGATGCACAAGATTGCTTAAAACCCTAATTGGACAAGAATAAGACTAGGGAGGACGAAAATGACCTAAATATTCATCCAATGACACAAACACACCTATTGGATGCACAAGATTGGTTAAAAACCCTAATTGCACAAAACTAAGCCTAGGGAGGACAAAAATAACCTAAATGTTCATCCAATGACACAAATGAACTTATTGGATGCACAAGATTGCTTAAAACCCTAATTGGACAAGAATAAGACTAGGGAGGACGAAAATGACCTAAATGTTCATCCAATGACACAAACACACCTATTGGATGCACAAGATTGGTTAGAAACCCTAATTGAACAAGAATAAGCCTAGGGAGAACGAAAATGACCTAAATGTTCATCCAATGACACAAATGAACTTATTGGATGCACAAGATTGCTTAAAACCCTAATTGGATAAGAATAAGCCTTGGGAGGACGAAAATGACCTAAATGTTCATCAAATGACACAAACACACCTATTGGATGCACAAAATTGGCTTAAAACCCTAATTGGACAAGAATAAGACTAGGGAGGACGAAAATGACCTAAATGTTCATCCAATGACACTAATGAAATTATTGGATGCACAAGATTGCTTAAAACCCTAATTGGACAAGAATAGGACTAGGGAGGACGAAAATGACCTAAATGTTCATCCAATGACACAAACACACCTATTGGATGCACAAGATTGGTTAGAAACCCTAATTGGACAAGAATAAGCCTAGGGAGGACGAAAATGACCTAAATGTTCATCCAATGACACAAATGAACTTATTGGATGCACAAGATTGGTTAAAAACCCTAATTGGACAAGAATAAGCCTAGGAAGGACGAAAATGACCTAAATGTTAATCCAATGACACAAACACACCTATTGGATGCACAAGATTGGTTATAAACCCTAATTGGACAAGAATAAGCCTAGGGAGGACGAAAATGACCTAAATGTTAATCCAATGACACAAATGAACTTATTGGATGCACAAGATTGGTTAAAAACCCTAATTGGACAAGAATAAGCCTAGGGAGGACGAAAATGACCTAAATGTTCATCCAATGACACAAACACACCTATTGGATGCACAAGATTGTTTAGAAACCCTAATTGGACAAGAATAAGACTAGGGAGGACGAAAATGACCTAAATGTTCATCCAATGACACAAACACACCTATTGGATGCAAAAGATTGGTTAGAAACCCTAATTGGACAAGAATAAGCCTAGCGAGGATGAAAATGACCTAAATATTCATCCAATGACACAAATGAACTTATTGGATGCACAAGATTGCTTAAAACCCTAATTGGACAAGAATAAGACTAGGGAGGACGAAAATAACCTAAATGTTCATCCAATGACACAAACACACCTATTGGATGCACAAGATTGGTTAGAAACCCTAATTGGACAAGAATAAGCCTAGAAAGGACGAAAATGACCTAAATGTTAATCCAATGACACAAATGAACTTATTGGATGCACAAGATTGGTTAAAAACCCTAATTGGACAAGAATAAGCCTAGGGAGGACGAAAATGACCTAAATGTTCATCCAATGACACAAACACACCTATTGGATGCACAAGATTGTTTAGAAACCCTAATTGGACAAGAATAAGACTAGGGAGGACGAAAATGACCTAAATGTTCATCCAATGACACAAACACGCCTATTGGATGCAAAAGATTGGTTAGAAACCCTAATTGGACAAGAATAAGCCTAGCGAGGATGAAAATGACCTAAATATTCATCCAATGACACAAATGAACTTATTGGATGCACAAGATTGCTTAAAACCCTAATTGGACAAGAATAAGACTAGGGAGGACGAAAATAACCTAAATGTTCATCCAATGACACAAACACACCTATTGGATGCACAAGATTGGTTAGAAACCCTAATTTGACAAGACTAAGCATAGGGAGGACGAAAATGGCTTAACTATTCATCCAATGACACAAATGAACTTATTGGATGCACAAGATTGCTTAAAACCCTAATTGGACAAGAATAAGACTAGGGAGGACGAAAATGACCTAAATGTTCATCCAATGACACAAACACACCTATTGGATGCACAAGATTGGTTAGAAACCCTAATTGGACAAGAATATGCCTAAGGAGGATGAAAATGACCTAAATATTCATCCAATGACACAAATGAACTTATTGGATGCACAAGATTGCTTAAAACCCTAATTGGACAAGAATAAGACTAAAGGACGAAAATGACCTAAATGTTCATCCAATGACACAAACACACCTATTGGATGCACAAGATTGGTTAGAAACTCTAATTGGATAAGAATAAGCCTTGGTAGGACGAAAATGACCTAAATGTTCATCCAATGACACAAATGAACTTATTGGATGCACAAGATTGGTTAAAAACCCTAATTGGACAAGAATAAGCCTAGGGAGGACGAAAATGACCTAAATGTTAATCCAATGACACAAATGAACTTATTGGATGCACAAGATTGGTTAAAAACCCAAATTGGACAAGAATAAGCCTAGGGAGGACGAAAAAGACCTAAATGTTAATCCAATGACACAAATGAACTTATTGGATGCAAAAGATTGCTTAAAACCCTAATTGGACAAGAATAAGACTAGGGAGGACGAAAATAACCTAAATGTTCATCCAATGACACAAACATACCTATTGGATGCACAAGATTGGTTAGAAACCCTAATTTGACAAGAATAAGCATAGGGAGGACGAAAATGACCTAACTATTCATCCAATGACACAAATGAACTTATTGGATGCACAAGATTGCTTAAAACACTAATTGGACAAGAATAAGACTAGGGAGGACGACAATGACCTAAATGTTCATCCAATGACACAAATGAACTTATTGGATGCACAAGATTGGTTAAAAACCCTAATTGGACAAGAATAAGCCTAGAGAGGACGAAAATAACCTAAATGTTCATCAAATGACTAAACACACCTATTGGATGCACAAGATTGGTTAGAAACCCTAATTGGACAAGAATAAGCCTAGGGAGGACGAAAATGACCTAAGTGTTCATCCAATGACACAAACACACCTATTGGATGCACAAGATTGGTTAGAAACCCTAATTGGACAAGAATAAGCCTAGGGAGGACGAAAATGACCTAAATGTTCATCCAATGACACAAATGAACTTATTGGATGCACAAGATTGCTTAAAAACCCTAATTGGACAATAAAAAGCCTAGGGAGGACGAAAATAACCTAAATGTTCATCCAATGACACAAATGAACTTATTGGATGCACAAGATTGCTTAAAACCCTAATTCGACAAGAATAAGACTAGGGAGGACGAAAATGACCTAAATGTTCATCCAATGACACAAACACACCTATTGGATGCTCAAGATTGGTTAAAAACCCTAATTGGACAAGAATAAGCCTTGGGAGGACGAAAATGACTTAAATGTTCATCCAATGACACAAATACGCCTATTGGATGCACAAGAATGGTTAAAAACCCTAACTGGACAAGAATAAGCCTAGTGAGGTCGAAAATGACCTAAATGTTCATCCAATGACACAAATGAACTTATTGGATGCACAAGATTGCTTAAAAACCCTAATTGGACAAGAATAAGCCTAGGGAGGACGAAAATGACCTAAATGTTCATCCAATGACACAAATAAACCTATTGGATGCAAAAGATTGGTTAGAAACCCTAATTTGACAAGAATAAGCCTAGGGAGGACGAAAATGACCTAAATGTTCATCCAATGACACAAACACACCTATTGGATGCACAAGATTGGTTAAAAACCATAATTGGACAAGAATAAGCCTAGGGAGGACATAAATGACCTAAATGTTCATCCAATGACACAAATGAACTTATTGGATGCACAAGATTGCTTAAAAACCCTAATTAGACAAGAATAAGCATAGGGAGGACGAAAATGACCTAAATGTTCATCCAATGACACAAATGAACTTATTGGATGCACAAGATTGCTTAAAACCCTAATTGGACAAGAATAAGACTAGGGAGGACGAAAATGACCTAAATGTTCATCCAATGACACAAACACACCTATTGGATGCACAAGATTGGTTAAAAACCCTAATTGGACAACAATAAGCCTAGGGAGGATGAAAATGACCTAAATGTTCATCTAATGACACAAACACACCTATTGGATGCACAAGATTGGTTAAAAACCCTAATTGCACAAAACTAAGCCTAGGGAGGACGAAAATGACCTAAATGTTCATCCAATGACACAAATGAACTTATTGGATACACAAGATTGCTTAAAACCCTAATTGGACAAGAATAAGACTAGGGAGGACGAAAATAACCTAAATGTTCATCCAATGACACAAACACACCTATTGGATGCACAAGATTGGTTAGAAACCCTAATTGAACAAGAATAAGGCTAGGGAGGACGAAAATGACCTAAATGTTCATCCAATGACACAAATGAACTTATTGGATGCACAAGATTGCTTAAAAACCCTAATTGGACAAGAATAAGCCTAGGGAGGACGAAAATGACCTAAATGTTCATCCAATGACACAAATGAACTTATTGGATGCACAAGATTGGTTAAAAACCCTAATTGGACAAGAATAAGCCTTGGGAGGACGAAAATGACATAAATGTTCATCCAATGACACAAACACACCTATTGGATGCACAAGATTGGTTAAAAACCCTAACTTGACAAGAATAAGCCTAGGGAGGACGAAAATGACTTAAATCTTAATCCAATGACACAAATGAACTTATTGGATGCACAAGATTGCTTAAAACCCTAATTGGATAAGAATAAGCCTTGGGAGGTTGAAAATGACCTAAATGTTCATCAAATGACACAAACACACACCTAATTGATGCACAAGATTGGCTTAAAACCCTAATTGGACAAGAATAAGACTAGGGAGGACGAAAATGACCTAAATGTTCATCCAATGACACAAATGAACTTATTGGATGCACAAGATTGCTTAAAACCCTAATTGGACAAGAATAAGACTAGGGAGGACGAAAATGACCTAAATGTTCATCCAATGACACAAACACACCTATTGGATGCAAAAGATTAGTTAGAAACCCTAATTGGACAAGAATAAGCCTAGGGAGGACGAAAATGACCTAAATCTTCATCCAATGACACAAATGAACTTTTTGGATGCACAAGATTGCTTAAAAACCCTAATTGGACAAGAATAAGCCTAGGGAGGACGAAAATGACCTAAATGTTCATCCAATGACACAAATGAACTTATTGGATGCACAAGATTGCTTAAAACCCTAATTGGACAAGAATAAGACTAGGGAGGACGAAAATGATCTAAATGTTCATCCAATGACACAAACACACCTATTGGATGCACAAGATTGGTTAGAAACCCTAATTGGACAAGAATAAGCCTAGGGAGGACGAAAATGACCTAAATGTTCATCCAATGACACAAATCAACTTATTGGATGCACAAGATTTCTTAAAAACCCTAATTGGACAAGAATAAGCCTAGGGAGGACGAAAATGACCTAAATGTTCATCCAATGACACAAACACACCTATTGGATGCACAAGAATTCTTAAAACCCTAATTGGACAAGAACAAGACTAGGGAGGACGAAAATGACCTAAATGTTCATCCAATGACACAAACACACCTATTGGATGCACAAGATTGGTTAGAAACCCTAATTGGACAAGAATAAGCCTAGGGAGGACGAAAATGACCTAAATGTTCATCCAATGACACAAATGAACTTATTGGATGCACAAGATTGCTTAAAAACCCTAATTGGACAAGAATAAGCCTAGGGAGGACGAAAATGACCTAAATGTTCATCCAATGACACAAATGAACTTATTGGATGCACAAGATTGGTTAGAAACCCTAATTGGACAAGAATACGCCTTGGGAGGACGAAAATGACCTAAATGTTCATCCAATGACACACATGAACTTATTGGATGCACAAGATTGGTTAAAAACCCTAATTGGACAATAATAAGCCTAGGGTGGACGAAAATGACCTAAATGTTCATCCAATGACACAAATGAACTTATTGGATGCACAAGATTGGTTAAAAACCCTAATTGGACAAGAATAAGCCTAGGGAGGACGAAAATGACCTAAATGGTCATCCAATGACACACATGAACTTATTGGATGCACAAGATTGGCTAACAACCCTAATTGGACAAGAATAAGCCTAGGGTGGACGAAAATGACCTAAATGTTCATCCAATGACACAAATGAACTTATTGGATGCACAAGATTTGTTAAAAACCCATATTGGACAAGAATAAGCCTAGGGAGGACGAAAATGACCTAAATGTTCATCCAATGACACAAACACACCTATTGGATGCACAAGATTCTTTAAAAACCCTAATTGGACAACAATAAGCCTAGGGAGGATGAAAATGACCTAAATGTTCATTTTATGACACAAACACACCTATTGGATTCACAAGATTGGTTAAAAACCCTAATTGCACGAAAATAAGCCTAGGGAGGACGAAAATGTCCTAAATGTTCATGCAATGACACACATGAACTTATTGGATGCACAAGATTGCTTAAAACCCTAATTGGACAAGAATAAGACTAGGGAGGACGAAAATGACCTAAATGTTCATCCAATTACACAAACACACCTATTGGATGCACAAGATTGGTTAGAAACCCTAATTGGACAAGAATAAGCCTAGGGAGGACGAAAATGACCTAAATGTTCATCCAATGACCCAAATGAACTTATTGGATGCACAAGATTGCGTAAAAACCCTAATTGGACAAGAATAAGCCTAGGGAGGACGAAAATGACCTAAATGTTCATCCAATGACACAAATGAACTTATTGGATGCACAAGATTGCTTAAAACCCTAATTGGACAAGAATAAGACTAGGGAGGACGAAAATGACCTAAATGTTCATCCAATGACACAAACACACCTATTGGATGCACAAGATTGTTTAGAAACCCTAATTGAAAAAGAGTAAGCCTAGGGAGGAAGAAAATGACCTAAATGTTCATCCAATGACACAAATGAACTTATTAGATGCACAAGATTGGTTAGAAACCGTAATTGGACAAGAATAAGCCTAAGGAGGACGAAAATGACTAAATGTTCATCCAATGACACAAATGAACTTATTGGATGCACAAGATTGCTTAAAAACCCTAATTGGACAAGAATAAGCCTAGGGAGGACGAAAATGACCTAAATGTTCATCCAATGACACAAATGAACTTATTGGATGCACAAGATTGCTTAAAACCCTAATTGGACAAGAATAAGACTAGGGAGGACGAAAATGACCTAAATGTTCATCCAATGACACAAACACACCTATTGGATGCACAAGATTGGTTAGAAACCCTAATTGAACAAGAATTAGCCTAGGGAGGACGAAAATGACTTAAATCTTAATCCAATGACACAAATGAACTTATTGGATGCACAAGATTGCTTAAAACCCTAATTGGACAAGAATAAGACTAGGGAGGATGAAAATGACCTAAATGTTCATCAAATGACACAAACACACCTATTGGATGCACAAGATTGGTTAAAAACCCTAATTGGACAACAATAAGCCTAGGGAGGATGAAAATGACCTAAATGTTCATCTAATGACACAAACACACCTATTGGATGCACAAGATTGGTTAAAAACCCTAATTGCACAAAACTAAGCCTAGTGAGGATGAAAATAACCTAAATGTTCATCCAATGACACAAATGAACTTATTGGATGCACAAGATTGCTTAAAACCCTAATTGGACAAGAATAAGACTAGGGAGGACGAAAATGACCTAAATGTTCATCCAATGACACAAACACACCTATTGGATGCACAAGATTGGTTAGAAACCTTAATTAAACAAGAATAAGCCTAGGGAGGACGAAAATGACCTAAATGTTCATCAAATGACACAAATGAACTGATTGGATGTACAAGATTGCTTAAAAACCCTAATTGGACAAGAATAAGCCTAGGGAGGACGAAAATGACCTAAATGTTCATCCAATGACACAAATGAACTTATTGGATGCACAAGATTGGTTAAAAAACCTAATTGGACAAGAATAAGCCTTGGGAGAACAAAAATGACCTAAATGTTCATCCAATGACACGCATGAACTTATTGGATGCACAAGATTGGTTAAAAACCCTAATTGGACAAGAATAAGCCTAGGGTGGACGAAAATGACCTAAATGTTCATCCAATGACACAAATGAACTTATTGGATGCACAAGATTGCTTAAAAACCCTAATTAGACAAGAATAAGCCTAGGGAGGACGAAAATGGCCTAAATGTTCATCCAATGACACAAACACACCTATTGGATGCCCAAGATTGGTTAGAAACCCTAATTGGACAAGAATAAGCCTAGGGAGGACGAAAATGACCTAAATGTTCATCCAATGACACAAATGAACTTATTGGATGCACAAGATTGCTTAAAAACCCTAATTGGACAAGAATAAGCCTAGGGAGGACGAAAATGACCTAAATGTTCATCCAATGACACAAACACACCTATTGGATGCACAAGATTGGTTAAAAACCCTAATTGCACAAAACTAAGCCTAGGGAGGACGAAAATAACCTAAATGTTCATCCAATGACACAAATGAACTTATTGGATGCACAAGATTGCTTAAAATCCTAATTGGACAAGAATAAGGCTAGGGAGGACGAAAATGACCTAAATGTTCATCCAAAGACACAAAACACACCTATTGGATGAACAAGATTGGTTAGAAACCCAAATTGAACAAGAATAATCCTTGGGAAGACGAAAATGACCTAAATGTTCATCCAATGACACAAACACACCTATTGGATGCACAAGATTGGTTAGAAACCCTAATTGGACAAGAATAAGCCTTGGGAGGACGAAAACGACCTAATTGTTCATCCATTGACGCAAATGATCTTATTGGATGTACAAGATTGGTTAAAAAGCCTAATTGGACAAGAATAAGCCTTGGGAGGACGAAAATGACCTAAATGTTCATCCAATGACACAAACACACCTATTGGATGCACAAGATTGGTTAAAAACCCTAATTGCACAAATATAAGCCTATGGAGGACGAAAATGACCTAAATGTTCATCCAATGACACAAATGAACTTATTGGATGCACAAGATTGCTTAAAACCCTAATTGGACAAGAATAAGACTAGGGAGGACGAAAATGACCTAAATGTTCATCCAATGACACAAACACACCTATTGGATGCAAAAGATTGGCTAGAAACCCTAATTGGACAAGAATAAGCCTAGGGAGGACGAAAATGACCTAAATGTTCATCCAATGACACAAATGAACTTATTGGATGCACAAGATTGCTTAAAAACCCTAATTGGACAAGAATAAGCCTAGGGACGACGAAAATGACCTAAATGTTCATCCAATGACACAAATTAACTTATTGGATGCACAAGATTGGTTAAAAACCCTAATTGGACAAGAATAAGCCTTGGGAGGACGAAAATGACCTAAATGTTCATCCAATGACACAAATGAACTTATTGGATGCACAAGATTGGTTAAAAACCCTAATTGGACAAGAATAAGCCTAGGGAGGACGAAAATGACCTAACTATTCATCCAATGACACAAATGAACTTATTGGATGCACAAGATTGGTTAAAAACCCTAATTGGACAAGAATAAGCCTAGGGAGGACGAAAATGACCTAAATGTTCATCCAATGACACAAACACACCTATTGGATGCACAAGATTGGTTAGAAACCCTAATTGGACAAGAATATGCCTAGGAAGATCGAAAATGACCTAAATATTCATCCAATGACACAAATGAACTTATTGGATGCACAAGATTGCTTAAAACCCTAATTGGACAAGAATAAGACTAGGGAGGACGAAAATGACCTAAATGTTCATCCAATGACACAAACACACCTATTGGATGCACAAGATTGGTTAGAAACCCTAATTGGACAAGAATAAGCCTAGGAAGGACGAAAATGACCTAAATGTTAATCCAATGACACAAATGAACTTATTGGATGCACAAGATTGGTTAAAAACCGTAATTGGACAAGAATAAGCCTAGGGAGGACGAAAATGACCTAAATGTTCATCCAATGACACAAAAACACCTATTGGATGCACAAGATTTGTTAGAAACCCTAATTGGACAAGAATAAGCCTAGGAAGGACGAAATTGACCTAAATGTTAATCCAATGACACAAATGAACTTATTGGATGCACAAGATTGGTTAAAAACCCTAATTGGACAAGAATAAGCCTAGGGAGGACGAAAATGACCTAAATGTTCATCCAATGACACAAACACACCTATTGGATGCACAAGATTGGTTAGAAACCCTAATTGGACAAGAATAAGCCTAGGGAGGATGAAAATGACCTAAATATAAATCCAATGACACAAATGAACTTATTGGATGCACAAGATTGCTTAAAACCCTAATTGGACAAGAATAAGACTAGGGAGGACGAAAATGACCTAAATGTTCATCCAATGACACAAACACACCTATTGGATGCACAAGATTGGTTAGAAACCCTAATTGAACAAGAATAAGCCAAGGGAGGACGAAAATGACTTAAATCTTAATCCAATGACACAAATGAACTTATTGGATGCACAAGATTGCTTAAAACCCTAATTGGACAAGAATAAGACTAGGGAGGACGAAAATGACCTAAATGTTCATCCAATGACACAAACACACCTATTGGATGCACAAGATTGGTTAAAAACCCTAATTGGACAACAATAAGCCTAAGGAGGATGAAAATGACCTAAATGTTCATCTAATGACACAAACACACCTATTGGATGCACAAGATTGGTTAAAAATCCTAATTGCACAAAACTAAGCCTAGGGAGGACGAAAATAACCTAAATGTTCATCCAATGACACAAATGAACTTATTGGATGCACAAGATTGCTTAAAACCCTAATTGGACAAGAATAAGACTAGGGAGGACGAAAATGACCTAAATGTTCATCCAATGACACAAACACACCTATTGGATGCACAAGATTGGTTAGAAACCCTAATTAAACAAGAATAAGCCTAGGGAGGACGAAAATTACCTAAATGTTCATCTAATGACACAAATGAACTTATTGGATGCACAAGATTGCTTAAAAACCCTAATTGGACAAGAATAAGCCTAGGGAGGACGAAAATAACCTAAATGTTCATCCAATGACACAAATGAACTTATTGGATGCACAAGATTGGTTAAAAACCCTAATTGGACAAGAATAAGCCTAGGGAGGACGAAAATGACCTAAATGTTCATCCAATGACACAAATGAACTTATTGGATACACAAGATTGGTTGAAAACCCTAATTGGACAAGAATAAGCCTAGGGAGGACGAAAATGACCTAAATGGTTATCCAATGACACAAATGAACTTATTGGATGCACAAGATTGGTTAAAAACCCTAATTGGACAAGAATAAGCCTAGGGAGGACGAAAATGACCTAAATGTTCATCCAATGACACAAATGAACTTATTGGATGCCCAAGATTGCTTAAAAACCCTAATTGGACAAGAATAAGCCTAGGGAGGACGAAAATGACCTAAATGTTCATCCAATGACACAAATGAACTTATTGGATGCACAAGATTGCTTAAAACCCTAATTGGACAAGAATAAGACTAGGGAGGACAAAAATGACCTAAATGTTCATCCAATGACACAAACACACCTATTGGATGCACAAGATTGGTTAGAAACCCTAATTGAACAAGAATAAGCCTAGGGAGGACGAAAATGACTTAAATCTTAATCCAATGACACAAATGAACTTATTGGATGCACAAGATTGCGTAAAACCCTAATTGGACAAGAATAAGCCTTGGGAGGACGAAAATGACCTAAATGTTCATCCAATGACACAAACACACCTATTGGATGCACAAGATTGGTTAGAAACCCTAATTGAACAAGAATAAGCCTAGGGAGGACGAAAATGACCTAAATGTTCATCCAATGACACAAACCCACCTATTAGATGCACAAGATTGGTTAGAAACCCTAATTGGACAAGAATAAGCCTAGGGAGGACGAATATGATCTAAATGTTTATCCAATGACACAAATGAACTTATTGGATGCACAAGATGGCTTAAAAACCCTAATTGGACAAGAATAAGCCTAGGGAGGACGAAAATGACCTAAATGTTCATCCATTGACACAAATGAACTTATTGGATGCACAAGATTGCTTAAAACCCAAATTGGACAAGAATAAGACTAGGGAGGACGAAAATGACCTAAATGTTAATCCAATGACACAAACACACCCATTGGATGCACAAGATTGGTTAGAAACCCTAATTGAACAAGAATAAGCCTAGGGAGGACGAAAATGACTTAAATCATAATCCAATGACACAAATGACCTTATTGGATGCACAAGATTGCTTAAAACCCTAATTGGACAAGAATAAGACTAGGGAGGACGAAAATGACCTAAATGTTCATCCAATGACACAAACACACCTATTAGATGCACAAGATTGGTTAAAAACCCTAATTAGACAACAATAAGCCTAGAGAGGATGAAAATGACCTAAATGTTCTTCTAATGACACAAACACACCTATTGGATGCACAAGATTGGTTAAAAACCCTAATTGCACAAAACTAAGCCTAGTGAGGACGAAAATAACCTAAATGTTCATCCAATGACACAAATGAACTTATTGGATGCACAAGATTGGTTAAAAACCCTAATTGGACAAGAATAAGCCTTGGGAGGACGAAAATGACCTAAATGTTCATCCAATGACACAAATGAACTTATTGGATGCACAAGATTGGTTAAAAACCCTAATTGGACAAGAATAAGCCTAGGGTGGACGAAAATGACCTAAATGTTTATCCAATGACACAAATGAACTTATTGGACGCACAAGATTGGTTAAAAACCCTAATTGGACAAGAATAAGCCTAGAATGAACGAAAATGACCTAAATGTTCATCCAATGACACAAACACACCTATTGGATGCACAAGATTGGTTAAAAACCCTAATTGGACAAGAATAAGCCTAGGGAAGACGAAAATGACCTAAATGTTCATCCAATGACACAAATGAACTTATTGGATACACAAGATTGCTTAAAAACCCTAATTGGACAAGAATAAGCCTAGGGAGGACGAAAATGACCTAAATGTTCATCCAATGACACAAATACACCTATTGGATGCACAAGATTGGCTAGAAACCCTAATTGGACAAGAATAAGCCTAGGGAGGACGAAAATGACTTAAATGTTAATCCAATGACACAAATGAACTTATTGGATGCACTAGATTGCTTAAAAACCCTAATTGGACAAGAATAAGCCTAGGGAGGACGAAAATGACCTAAATGTTCATCCAATGACACAAACACACCTATTGGATGCACAAGATTGGTTACAAACCCTAATTGGACAAGAATAAGCCTAGGGTGGACGAAAATGACTTAAATGTTCATCCAATGACACAAATAAACTTATTGGATGCACAAGATTGCTTAAAACCCTAATTGGACAAGAATAAGCCTTGGGAGGACGAAAATGACCTAAATGTTCATCAAATGACACAAACACACCTATTGGATGCACAAGATTGGTTAAAAACCCTAATTGGACAAGAATAAGCCTAGGGAGGACGAAAATGACCTAAATGTTCATCCAATGACACAAACCCACCTATTGAATGCACAAGATTGGTTAAAAATCATAATTGGACAAGAATAAGCCTAGGGAGGACGAAAATGACTTAAATGTTAATCCAATGACACAAATAAACTTATTGGATGCACAAGATTGCTTAAAACCCTAATTGGACAAGAATAAACATAGGGAGGACGAAAATGACCTAAATGTTCATCCAATGACACAAACACACCTATTGAATGCGCAAGATTGGTTAAAAATCATAATTGGACAAGAATAAGCCTACGGAGGACGAAAATGACTTAAATGTTAATCCAATGACACAAATGAAGTTATTGGATGCACAAGATTGCTTAAAAACCCTAATTGGACAAGAATAAGCCTAGGGTGGAAGAAATTGACCTAAATGTTCATCCAATGACACAAATGAACTTATTGGATGCACAAGATTGCTTAAAACCCTAATTGGACAAGAATAACACTAGGGAGGACAAAATGACCTAAATGTTCATTCAATGACACAAACACACCTATTGGATGCACAAGATTGGTTAGAAACCCTAATTGGACAAGAATAAGCCTAGGGAAGACGAAAATGACCTAAATGTTCATCCAATGACACAAATGAACTTATTGGATGCACAAGATTGGTTAAAAACCCTAATTGGACAAGAATAAGCCTAGGGAGGACGAAAATGACCTAAATGTTCATCCAATGACACAAACACACCTATTGAATGCCCAAGATTGGTTAAAAATCATAATTGGACAAGAATAAGCCTACGGAGGACGAAAATGACTTAAATGTTAATCCAATGACACAAATGAAGTTATTGGATGCACAAGATTGCTTAAAAACCCTAATTGGACAAGAATAAGCCTAGGGTGGAAGAAAATGACCTAAATGTTCATCCAATGACACAAATGAACTTATTGGATGCACAAGATTGCTTAAAACCCTAATTGGACAAGAATAACACTAGGGAGGACAAAATGACCTAAATGTTCATTCAATCACACAAACACACCTATTGGATGCACAAGATTGGTTAGAAACCCTAATTGGACAAGAATAAGCCTAGGGAGGACGAAAATGACCTAAATGTTCATCCAATGACACAAATGAACTTATTGGATGCACAAGATTGGTTAAAAACCCTAATTGGACAAGAATAAGCCTAGGGAGGACGAAAATGACCTAAATGTTCATCCAATGACACAAACACACCTATTGAATGCACAAGATTGGTTAAAAACCCTAATTGGACAAGAATAAGCCTAGGGAGGACGAAAATGACCTAAATGTTCGTCCAATGACACAAACACACCTATTGGATGCACAAGATTGCATAAAAACCCTAATTGGACAAGAATAAGCCTAGGTGATATGATCTTACTAGTCATGGTTTACTTTAAGGATCGTTCTAGGTTGGAAACTTACAAATTTGAGTGAAAATCCCGTAAAGCTGCAGAATGCAATAAACGGCGCTGCAAAACTCCGATTCGGCCGATTCCAAAACGAGGTGAAAGATGACATTCTGAAACGCAAGTTAGGCTTTAGAATCACCGAAAACCAATATATAGAACTCGAGATATGAACGCAGGTTACTGATCACAAAAATTGGAAGAATTGGAGTATTAGGGTTTAATGTAAAGGAAACTCAATATTATTATTCAACAAACGAATCAAGAACAGAATGGCGCCACAATCTAGGGATTGATAAGCCAAAAAGAACGCCACAAGGATTAACAACCTTGATAAGTTCAAAGTGAATTCTTTCAAGAACTCTAGAGAGCAAAGCCTCACAAAATTAATATTCAAAATCTGCCTTAAGAAAAATAAGGGTTTGCCTTTTATAATGGCAACTCCTAAAAAGTTCTCTAAATTTGGCCCAACTGAAATTTTAAAGTTACACCCAAATTTCTTATTAATTTAGTCTATTAATTTAAGTAAAACTAATATTAAAATTTGATAACACATAAATGCCGCCTTCATTCCTTAACTTCTTCAATTTGGGTTAAGCAATTGACAATCTTGGGCTTCAATTCTTCATGAGTTGTACTTGCTTCAAATAAAGTGGCTATCAAGTTATTTAGAACCTCCTTCGCCTTCTTTGACCTTGCTCTTGTCATTGGGGTTCCAAGACCTTGAATATCCTCTAGGCTTTCTTTGTTGGTTATGCATTTTATGTCCTCATCACTAGGGAGGACGAAAATGACCTAAATGTTCATCCAATGACACAAATGAACTTATTGGATGCACAAGATTGGTTAAAAACCCTAATTGGACAAGAATAAGCCTAGGGAGGACGAAAATGACCTAAATGTTCATCCAATGACACAAATGAACTTATTGGATGCACAAGATTGGTTAAAAACCCTAATTGGAAAAGAATAAGCCTAGGGAGGACGAAAATGACCTAAATGTTCATCCAATGACACAAATGAACTTATTGCATGCACAAGATTGGTTAAAAACCCTAATCGGACAAGAATAAGCCTAGGGAGAACGAAAATGACCTAAATGTTCGTCCAATGACACAAACACACCTATTGGATGCACAAGATTGCATAAAAACCCTAATTGGACAAGAATAAGCCTAGGGAGGACGAAAATGACCTAAATGTTCGTCCAATGACACAAACACACCTATTGGATGCACAAGATTGGTTAAAAACCCTAATTTGACAAGAATAAGCCTAGGGAGGAAGAAAATGACCTAAATGTTCATCCAATGACACAAATGAACTTATTGGATGCACAAGATTGGTTAAAAACCCTAATTGGACAAGAATAAGCCTAGGGAGGACGAAAATGACCTAAATGTTCATCCAATGACACAAATGAACTTATTGGATGCACAAGATTGGTTAAAAACCTAATCGGACAAGAATAAGCCTAGGGAGGACGAAAATGACCTAAATGTTCGTCCAATGACACAAACACACCTATTGGATGCAGAAGATTGCATAAAAACCCTAATTGGACAAGAATAAGCCTAGGGAGGACGAAAATGACCTAAATGTTCATCCAATGACACAAATGAACTTATTGGATGCACAAGATTGGTTAAAAACCCTAATTGGACAAGAATAAGCCTAGGGAGGACGAAAATGACCTAAATGTTCATCCAATGACACAAATGAACTTATTGGATGCACAAGATTGGTTAAAAACCCTAATTGGACAAGAACATGCCTAGGGAGGACGAAAATGACCTAAATGTTCATTCAATGACACAAATGAACTTATTGGATGCACAAGATTGGTTAAAAACCCTAATTGGACAAGAATAAGCCTAGGGAGGACGTAAATGACCTAAATGTTCATCCAATGACACAAATGAACTTATTGGATGCACAAGATTGGTTAAAAAGCCTAATTGGACAAGAATAAGCATAGGGAGGACGAAAATGACCTAAATGTTCATCCAATGACACAAACACACATATTGGATGCACAAGATTGCTTAAAACCCTAATTGGACAAGAATAAGACTAGGGATGACGAAAATGACCTAAATGTTCATCCAATGACACAAATGAACTTATTGGATGCACAAGATTGGTTAAAAACCCTAATTGGACAAGAATAAGCCTAGGGAGGACGAAAATGACCTAAATGTTCGTCCAATGACACAAACACACCTATTGGATGCACAAGATTGCATAAAAACCCTAATTAGACAAGAATAAGACTAGGGAGGAAGAAAATGACCTAAATGTTCCTCCAATGACACAAACACACCTATTGGATGCACAAGATTGCATAAAAACCCTAATTCGACAAGAATAAGACTAGGGAGGACGAAAATGACCTTAATGTTCATCCAATAACACAAATGAACTTATTGGATCCAAAAGATTGGTTAAAAACCCTAATTGGACAAGAATAAGCATAGGGAGGACGAAAATGACCTAAACGTTCATCCAATGACACAAACCCACATATTGGATGCACAAGATTGCTTAAAACCCTAATTGGACAAGAATAAGACTAGGGAGGACGAAAATGACCTAAATGTTCATCCAATGACACAAATGAACTTATTGGATGCACAAGATTGGTTAAAAACCCTAATTGGACAAGAATAAGCCTAGGGAGGACGAAAATGACCTAAATGTTCGTCCAATGACACAAACACACCTATTGGATGCACAAGATTGCATAAAAACCCTAATTGGACAAGAATAAGCCTAGGGAGGACAAAAATGACCTAAATGTTCATCCAATGACACAAATGAACTTATTGGATGCACAAGATTGGTTAAAAACCCTAATTGGACAAGAATAAGCCTTGGGAGGGCGAAAATGACCTAAATGTTCATCCAATGACACAAATGAACTTATTGGATGCACAAGATTGGTTAAAAACCCTAATTGGACAAGAATAAGCCTAGGGAGGACGAAAATGACCTAAATGTTCATCCAATGACACAAACACACCTATTGGATGCACTAGATTGGTTAGAAACCCTAATTGGACAAGAATAAGCCTTGGGAGGACGAAAATGACCTAAATGTTCATCCAATGACACAAACACACCTATTGGATGCACAAGATTGGTTAAAAACCCTAATTGGACAAGAATAAGCCTAGGGAGGACAAAAATGACCTAAATGTTAATCCAATGACACAAATGAACTTATTGGATGCACAAGCTTGGTTAAAAACCCTAATTGGACAAGAATAAGCCTAGGGAGGATGAAAATGACCTAAATGTTCATCCAATGACACAAACACACCTATTGGATGCACAAGATTGGTTAGAAACCCTAATTGGACAAGAATAAGCCTAGGGAGGACGAAAATGATCTAAATGTTCATCCAATGTCACAAATGAACTTATTGGATGCACAAGATTGCTTAAAAACCCTAATTGGACAAGAATAAAACTAGGGAGGACGAAAATGACCTAAATGTTCATCCAATGACACAAACACACCTATTGGATGCACAAGATTGGTTAGAAACCCTAATTGGACAAGAATAAGCCTAGGGAGGACGAAAATGACCTAAATGTTCATCCAATGACACAAATGAACTTATTGGATGCACAAGATTGCTTAAAAACCCTAATTGGATAATAAAAAGCCTAGGGAGGACGAAAATGACCTAAATGTTCATCCAATGACACAAATGAACTTATTGGATGCACAAGATTGCTTAAAACCCTAATTGGACAAGAATAAGACTAGGGAGGACGAAAATGACCTAAATGTTCATCCAATGACACAAACACACGAATTGGATGCACAAGATTGGTTAAAAACCCTAATTGGACAAGAATAAGCCTTGGGAGGACGAAAATGACATAAATGTCCATCCAATGACACAAGTGAACTTATTGGATGCACAAGATTAGTTAAAAACCCTAATTGGACAAGAATAAGCCTAGGGTGAACGAAAATGACCTAAATGTTCATCCAATGACACAAATGAACTTATTGGATGCACAAGATTGGTTAAAAACCCTAATTGGACAAGAATAAGCCTAGGGAGGACGAAAATGACCTAAATGTTCATCCAATGACACAAACACACCTATTGGATGCACAAGATTGGTTAAAAACCCTAATTGGACAACAATAAGCCTAGGGAGGATGAAAATGACCTAAATGTTCATCTAATGACAAAAACACACCTATTGGATGCACAAGATTGGTTAAAAACCCTAATTGCACAAAACTAAGCCTAGGGAGGACGAAAATGACCTAAATGTTCATCCAATGACACAAATGAACTTATTGGATGCACAAGATTGCTTAAAACCCTAATTGGACAAGAATAAGACTAGGGAGGATGAAAATGACCTAAATGTTCATCGAATGACACAAACACACCTATTGGATGCACAAGATTGGTTAGAAACCCTAATTGGACAAGAATAAGCCTAGGGAGGACGAAAATGACCTAAATGTTCATCCAATGACACAAATGAACTTATTGGATGCACAAGATTGCTTAAAACCTTAATTGGACAAGAATAAGACTAGGGAGGACGAAAATGACCTAAATGTTCATCGAATGACACAAACACACCTATTGGATGCACAAGATTGGTTAGAAACCCTAATTGGACAAGAATAAGCATAGGGAGGACGAAAGTGACCTAAATGTTCATCCAATGACACAAAAGAACTTATTGGATGCACAAGATTGGTTAAAAACCCTAATTGGACAAGAATAAGCCTAGGGAGGACGAAAATGACCTAAATGTTCATCCAATGACACAAATGAACTTATTGGATGCACAAGATTGGTTAAAAACCCTAATTGGACAACAAAATGCCTAGGGTGGACGAAAATGACCTAAATGTTCATCCAATGACACAAACACACCTGTTGGATGCACAAGATTGGTTAAAAACCCTAATTAGACAACAATAACCCTAGGGAGGATGAAAATGACCTAAATGTTCATCTAATGACACAAACACACCTATTGGATGCACAAGATTGGTTAAAAACCCTAATTGCACAAAACTAAGCCTAGGGAGGACAAAAATGACCTAAATGTTCATCCAATGACACAAATGAACTTATTGGATGCACAAGATTGCTTAAAAACCCTAATTGGATAAGAATAAGCCTAGGGAGGACGAAAATGACCTAAATGTTCTTCCAATGAGACAAATGAACTTATTGGATGCACAAGATTGGTTAAAAACCCTAATTGGACAAGAATAAGCCTTGGGAGGACGAAAATGACCTAAATGTTCATCCAATGACACAAATGAACTTATTGGATGCACAAGATTGGTTAAAAACCCTAATTGGACAAGAATAAGCCTAGGGTGGACGAAAATGACCTAAATGTTCATCCAATAACACAAATGAACTTATTTGATGCATAAGATTGCTTAAAAACCTAATTGGACAAGAATAAGCATAGGGAGGACGAAAATGACCTAAATGTTCATCCAATGACACAAATTAACTTATTGGATGCACAAGATTGGTTAAAAACCCTTATTGGACAAGAATAAGCCTTGGGAGGACGAAAATGACCTAAATGTTCATCCAATGACACAAATGCACTTATTGGATGCACAAGATTGGTTAAAAACCCTAATTGGACAAGAATAAGCCTAGGGTGGACGAAAATGACCTAAATGTTCATTCAATGACACAAATGAACTTATTGGATGCACAAGATTGGTTAAAAACCCTAATTGGACAAGAATAAGCCTAGGGAGAACGAAAATGACCTAAATGTTCATCCAATGACACAAACACACCTATTGGATGCACAAGATTGGTTAAAAACCCTAATTGGACAAGAATAAGCCTAGGGAGGACGAAAATTACCTAAATGTTCATCCAATGACACAAACACACCTATTGGATGCACAAGATTGGTTAAAAACCCTAACTGGACAAGAAAAAGCATAGGGAGGACGGAAATGACTTAAATCTTAATCCAATGACACAAATGAACTTATTGGATGCACAAGATTGCTTAAAACCCTAATTGGATAAGAATAAGCCTTGGGAGGACGAAAATGACCTAAATGTTCATCAAATGACACAAACACACCTATTGGATGCACAAGATTGGCGTAAAACCCTAATTGGACAAGAATAAGACTAGGGAGGACGAAAATGACCTAAATGTTTATCCAATGACACAAATGAACTTATTGGATGCACAAGATTGGTTAAAAACCCTAATTGGACAACAAAATGCCTAGGGTGGACGAAAATGACCTAAATGTTCATCCAATGACACAAAGACACCTATTGGATGCACAAGATTGGTTAAAAACCTTAATTGGACAACAATAACCCTAGGGAGGATGAAAATGACCTAAATGTTCATCTAATGACACAAACACACCTATTGGATGCACAAGTTTGGTTAAAAACCCTAATTGCACAAAAATAAGCCTAGGGAGGACGAAAATGACCTAAATGTTCATCCAATGACACAAATGAACTTATTGGATGCACAAGATTGCTTAAAACCCTAATTGGACAAGAATAAGACTAGGGAGGACGAAAATGAACTAAATATTCATCGAATGACACAAACACACCTATTGGATGCACAAGATTGGTTAGAAACCCTAATTGGACAAGAATAAGCCTAGGGAGGACGAAAATGACCTAAATGTTCATCCAATGACACAAATGAACTTATTGGATGCACAAGATTGCTTAAAAACCCTAATTGGACAAGAATAAGCCTAGGGAGGACGAAAATGACCTAAATGTTCATCCAATGACACAAATACACCTATTGGATGCACAAGATTGCTTAAAAATCCTAATTGGACAAGAATAAGCCTAGGGAGGACAAAAATGACCTAAATGTTCATCCAATGACACAAATGAACTTATTGGATGCACAAGATTGCTTAAAAACCCTAATTGGACAAGAATAAGCCTAGGGAGGACGAAAATGACCTAAATGTTCATCCAATGACACAAATGAACTTATTGGATGCACAAGATTTGTTAAAAATCCTAATTGGACAAGAATAACCCTAGGGAGGACGAAAATGACCTAAATGATCATCCAATGACACAAATGAACTTATTGGATGAACAAGATTGGTTAGAAACCCTAATTGGACAAGAATAAGTTTAGGGAGGACGAAAATGACCTAAATGTTCATCCAATGACACAAATGAACTTATTGGATGCACAAGATTGCTTAAAAACCCTAATTGGACAAGAATAAGCCTAGGGAGGACGAAAATGACCTAAATGTTCATCCAATGACACAAATGAACTTATTGGATGCACAAGATTGCTTAAAAACCCTAATTGTACAAGAATAAGCCTAGGGAGGACGAAAATGACCTAAATGTTCATCCAATGACACAAATACACCTATTGGACGCACAAGATTGGTTAAAAACCCTAATTGGACAAGAATAAGCCTAGGGAGGACAAAAATGACCTAAATGTTCATCCAATGACACAAATGAACTTATTGGATGCACAAGATTGCTTAAAAACCCTAATTGGACAAGAATAAGCCTAGGGAGGACGAAAATGACCTAAATGTTCATCCAATGACACAAATGAACTTATTGGATGCACAAGATTACATATAAACCCTAATTGGACAAGAATAAGCCTAGTGAGGACGAAAATAACCTAAATGTTTATCCAACGACACAAATGAACTTATTCGATGCACAAGATTGCTTAAAACCCTAATTGGACAAGAATAAGACTAGGGAGGACGAAAATGACCTAAATGTTCATCCAATGACACAAACACACCTATTGGAGGCATAAGATTGGTTAGAAACTCTAATTGAAAAAGAATAAGCCTAGGGAGGACGAAAATAACCTAAATGATCATCCAATGACACAAACACACCTATTGGATGCACAAGATTGGTTAAAAACCCTAATTGGACAACAATAAGCCTAGGGAGGATGAAAATGACCTAAATGTTCATCTAATGACACAAACACATCTATTGGATGCACAAGATTGGTTAAAAACCCTAATTGCACAAAACTAAGCCTAGTGAGGACGAAAATAACCTAAATGTTCATCCAACGACACAAATGAACTTTTTGGACGCACAAGATTGCTTAAAACCCTAATTGGACAAGAATTAGACTAGGGAGGACGAAAATGACCTAAATGTTCATCCAATGACACAAACACACCTATTGGATGCACAAGATTGGTTAGAAACCCTAATTGAACAAGAATAAGCCTAGGGAGGACGAAAATGACCTAAATGTTCATCCAATGACACAAATGAACTTATTGGATGCACAAGATTGCTTAAAAACCCTAATTGGACAAGAATAAGCCTAGGGAGGACGAAAATGACCTAAATGTTCATCCAATGACACAAATGAACTTATTGGATGCACAAGATTGCTTAAAACCCTAATTGGACAAGAATAAGACTAGGGAGGACAAAAATGACCTAAATGTTCATCCAATGACACAAACACACCTATTGGATGCACAAGATTGTTTAGAAACCCTAATTGAACAAGAATAAGCCTAGGGAGGACGAAAATGACTTAAATCTTAATCCAATGACACAAATGAACTTATTGGATGCACAAGATTGCGTAAAACCCTAATTGGACAAGAATAAGCCTTGGGAGGACGAAAATGACCTAAATGTTCATCCAATGACACAAACACACCTATTGGTTGCACAAGATTGGTTAGAAACCCTAATTGAACAAGAATAAGCCTAGGGAGGACGAAAATGACCTAAATGTTCATCCAATGACACAAACCCACCTATTAGATGCACAAGATTGGTTAGAAACCCTAATTGGACAAGAATAAGCCTAGGGAGGACGAAAATGACCTAAATGTTCATCCATTGACACAAATGAACTTATTGGATGCACAAGATTGCTTAAAACCCAAATTGGACAAGAATAAGACTAGGGAGGACGAAAATGACCTAAATGTTCATCCAATGACACAAACACACCTATTGGATGCACAAGATTGGTTAGAAACCCTAATTGAACAAGAATAAGCCTAGGGAGGACGAAAATTAGTTAAATCTTAATCCAATGACACAAATGAACTTATTGGACGCACAAGATTGCTTAAAACCCTAATTGGACAACAATAAGACTACGGAGGACGAAAATGACCTAAATGTTCATCCAATGACACAAACACACCTATTGGATGCACAAGATTGGTTAAAAACCCTAATTGCACAAAACTAAGCCTAGGGAGGACGAAAATAACCTAAATGTTCATCCAATGACACAAATGAACTTATTGGATGCACAAGATTGCTTAAAACCCTAATTGGACAAGAATAATACTAGGGAGGACGAAAATGACCTAAATGTTCATCCAATGACACAAACACACCTATTGGATGCACAAGATTGTTTAGAAACCCTAATTGAACAAGAATAAGCCTAGGGAGGACGAAAATGACTTAAATCTTAATCCAATGACACAAATGAACTTATTGGATGCACAAGATTGCGTAAAACCCTAATTGGACAAGAATAAGCCTTGGGAGGACGAAAATGACCTAAATGTTCATCCAATGACACAAACACACCTATTGGATGCACAAGATTGGTTAGAAACCCTAATTGAACAAGAATAAGCCTAGGGAGGACGAAAATGACCTAAATGTTCATCCAATGACACAAACCCACCTATTAGATGCACAAGATTGGTTAGAACCCCTAATTGGACAAGAATAAGCCTAGGGAGGACGAATATGATCTAAATGTTTATCCAATGACACAAATGAACTTATTGGATGCACAAGATGGCTTAAAAACCCTAATTGGACAAGAATAAGCCTAGGGAGGACGAAAATGACCTAAATGTTCATCCATTGACACAAATGAACTTATTGGATGCACAAGATTGCTTAAAACCCAAATTGGACAAGAATAAGACTAGGGAGGACGAAAATGACCTAAATGTTCATCCAATGACACAAACACACCTATTGGATGCACAAGATTGGTTAGAAACCCTAATTGAACAAGAATAAGCCTAGGGAGGACGAAAATGACTTAAATCATAATCCAATGACACAAATGACCTTATTGGATGCACAAGATTGCTTAAAACCCTAATTGGACAAGAATAAGACTAGGGAGGACGAAAATGACCTAAATGTTCATCCAATGACACAAACACACCTATTAGATGCACAAGATTGGTTAAAAACCCTAATTAGACAACAATAAGCCTAGAGAGGATGAAAATGACCTAAATGTTCATCTAATGACACAAACACACCTATTGGATGCACAAGATTGGTTAAAAACCCTAATTGCACAAAACTAAGCCTAGTGAGGACGAAAATAACCTAAATGTTCATCCAATGACACAAATGAACTTATTGGATGCACAAGATTGGTTAAAAACCCTAATTGGACAAGAATAAGCCTTGGGAGGACGAAAATGACCTAAATGTTCATCCAATGACACAAATGAACTTATTGGATGCACAAGATTGGTTAAAAATCCTAATTGGACAAGAATAAGCCTAGGGTGGACGAAAATGACCTAAATGTTTATCCAATGACACAAATGAACTTATTGGACGCACAAGATTGGTTAAAAACCCTAATTGGACAAGAATAAGCCTAGAATGAACGAAAATGACCTAAATGTTCATCCAATGACACAAACACACCTATTGGATGCACAAGATTGGTTAAAAACCCTAATTGGACAAGAATAAGCCTAGGGAGGACGAAAATGACCTAAATGTTCATCCAATGACACAAATGAACTTATTGGATACACAAGATTGCTTAAAAACCCTAATTGGACAAGAATAAGCCTAGGGAGGACGAAAAATGACCTAAATGGTCATTCAATGACACAAATGAACTTATTGGATGCACAAGATTGCTTAAAACCCTGATTGGACAAGAATAAGACTAGGTAGGACGAAAATGACCTAAATGTTCATCCAATGACACAAACACACCTATTGGATGCACAAGATTGGTTAAAAACCCTAATTGGACAAGAATAAGCCTAGGGAGGACGAAAATGACCTAAATGTTCATCCAATGACACAAATGAACTTATTGGATGCACAAGATTGCTTAAAAACCCTGATTGGACAAGAATAAGACTAGGTAGGACGAAAATGACCTAAATGTTCATCCAATGACACAAACACACCTATTGGATGCACAAGATTGGTTAAAAACCCTAATTGGACAAGAATAAGCCTAGGGAGGACGAAAATGACCTAAATGTTTATCCAATGACACAAATGAACTTATTGGATGCACAAGATTGGTTAAAAACCCTAATTTGACAAGAATAAGCCTAGGGAGGACGAAAATGACCTAAATGTTCATCCAATGACACAAACACACATATTGGATGCACAAGATTGGTTAAAAACCCTAATTGGACAAGAATAAGCCTAGGGAGGACGAAAATGACCTAAATGTTCATCCAATGACACAAATGAACTTATTGGAAGCACAAGATTGGTTAAAAACCCTAATTGGACAACAATAAGCCTTGGGAGGACGAAAATGACCTAAATGTTCATCCAATGACACAAATGAACTTATTGGATGCACAAGATTGGTTAAAAACCCTAATTGGACAAGAATAAGCCTAGGGTGGACGAAAATGACCTAAATGTTTATCCAATGACACAAACACACCTATTGGATGCACAAGATTGGTTAAAAACCCTAATTGGACAAGAATAAGCCTAGGGAGGACGAAAATGACCTAATTGTTCATCAAGTGACACAAACACACCTATTGGATGCACAAGATTGGTTAAAAACCCTAATTGGACAACAATAAGCCTAGGGAGGATGAAAATGACCTAAATGTTCATCTAATGACACAAACACACCTATTGGATGCACAAGATTGGTTAAAAACCCTAATTGCACAAAACTAAGCCTAGTGAGGACGAAAATAACCTAAATGTTCATCCAATGACACAAATGAACTTATTGGAAGCACAAGATTGCTTAAAACCCTAATTGGACAAGAATAAGACTAGGGAGGACGAAAATGACCTAAATGTTCATCCAATGACACAAACACTCCTATTGGATGCACAAGATTGGTTAGAAACCCTAATTGAACAAGAATAAGCCTAGGGAGGACGAAAATGACCTAAATGTTCATCCAATGACACAAATGAACTTATTGGATGCACAAGATTGCTTAAAAACCCTAATTGGACAAGAATAAGCCTAGGGAGGACGAAAATGACCTAAATGTTCATCCAATGACATAAATGAACTTATTGGATGCACAAAATTGCTTAAAAACCCTAATTGGACAAGAATAAGACTAGGGAGGACGAAAATGACCTAAATGTTCATCCAATGACACAAATACACCTATTGGATGCACAAGATTGCTTATAAACCCTAATTGGACAAGAATAAGCCTAGGGAGGACGAAAATGACCTAAATGTTCATCCAATGACACAAATGAACTTATTGGATGCACAAAATTGCTTAAAAACCCTAATTGGACAAGAATAAGCCTAGGGAGGACGAAAATGACCTAAATGTTCATCCAATGACACAAATGAACTTATTGGATGCACAAGATTGCTTAAAAACCCTAATTGGACAAGAATAAGCCTAGCGAGGACGAAAATGACCTAAATGTTCATCCAAAGACAGAAATGAACTTATTGGATGAACAAGATTGCTTAAAAACCCTAATTGGACAAGAATAAGCTTAGGGAGGACGAAAATGACCTAAATGTTCATCCAATGACACAAACACACCTTATTGGATGCACAAAATTGGTTAAAAACCCTAATTGGACAAGAATAAGCCTAGGGTGGACGAAAATGACTTAAATGTTCATCCAATTGACACAAATAAACTTATTGGATGCACAAGATTGCTTAAAACTCTAATTGGACAAGAATAAGCCTTGGGAGGACGAAAATGACCTAAATGTTCATCAAATGACACAAACACACCTATTGGATGCACAAGATTGGTTAAAAACCCTAATTGGACAACAATAAGCCTAGGGAGGATGAAAATGACCTAAATGTTCATCCAATGACACAAACAAAACTATTGGATGCACAAGATTGCTTAAAAACCCTAATTGGACAAGAATAAGCCTAGGGAGGACGAAAATGACCTAAATGTTCATCCAATGACACAAACACACCTATTGGATGCACAAGATTGGTTACAAACCCTAATTGGACAAGAATAAGCCTAGGGTGGACGAAAATGACTTAAATGTTCATCCAATGACACAAATAAACTTATTGGATGCACAATATTGCTTAAAACTCTAATTGGACAAGAATAAGCCTTGGGAGGACGAAAATGACCTAAATGTTCATCAAATGACACAAACACACCTATTGGATGCACAAGATTGCTTAAAAACCCTAATTGGACAAGAATAAGCCTAGGGAGGACGAAAATGACCTAAATGTTCATCCAATGACACAAATACACCTATTGGATGCACAAGATTGGTTAAAAACCCTAATTGGACAAGAATAAGCCCAGGGAGGACGAAAATGACCTAAATGTTCATCCAATGACACAAATGAACTTATTGGATGCACAAGATTGCTTAAAAACCCTAATTGGACAAGAATAAGCCTAGGGAGGACGAAAATGACCTAAATGTTCATCCAATGACACAAATGAACTTATTGGATGCACAAGATTGCTTAAAAACCCTAATTGGATAAGAATAAGTCTAGGGAGGACGAAAATGACCTAAATGTTCATCCAATGACAGAAACACACCTATTGGATGAACAAGATTCGTTAGAAACCCTAATTGGACAAGAATAAGCCTAGGGAGGACGAAAATGACCTAAATGTTCATCCAATGACACAAACACACCTATTGGATGCACAAGATTGGTTAAAAACCCTAATTGGACAAGAATAAGCCTAGGGAGGACGAAAATAACCTAAATTTTCATCCAATGACATAAACACACCTGTTGGATGCACAAGATTGGTTAAAAACCCTAATTGGACAAGAATAAGCCTAGGGAGGACGAAAATAACCTAAATTTTCATCCAATGACACAAATACACCTATTGGATGCACAAGATTGGTTAGAAACCCTAATTGGACAAGAATAAGCCTAGGGAGGACGAAAATGACCTAAATGTTCATTCAATAACACAAATGAACTTATTGGATGCACAAGATTGCTTAAAAACCCTAATTAGACAAGAATAAGCCAAGGGAGGACGAAAATGACCTAAATGTTCATCCAATGACACAAATGAACTTATTGGATGCACAAGATTGCTTAAAAACCCTAATTGGACAAGAATAAGCCTAGGGAGGACGAAAATGACCTAAATGTTCATCCAATGACACAAATGAACTTATTGGATGCACAAGATTGCTTAAAAACCCTAATTGGACAAGAATAAGCCTAGGGAGGACGAAAATGACCTAAATGTTCATCCAATGACACAAATACACCTATTGGATGCACAAGATTGGTTAAAAACCCAAATTGGACAAGAATATGCCTAGGGAGGACGAAAATGACCTAAATGTTCATCCAATGACACAAATGAACTTATTGGATGCACAAGATTGCTTAAAAACCCTAATTGGACAAGAATAAGCCTAGGGAGGACGAAAATGACCTAAATGTTCATCCAATGAAACAAATGAACTTATTGGATGCACAAGATTGCTTAAAAACCCTAATTGGACAAGAATAAGCCTAGGGAGGACGAAAATGACCTAAATGTACAATCAATGACACAAACACACCTATTGGATGCACAAGATTGGTTAAAAACCCTAATTGGACAAGAATAAGCCTAGGGAGGACGAAAATGACCTAAATGTTCATCCAATGACACAAATGAACTTATTGGATGCACAAGATTGGTTAAAAACCCTAATTGAACAAGAATAAGCGTAGGGAGGACGAAAATGACCTAAATGTTCATCCAATGAAACAAATGAACTTATTGGATTCACAAGATTGCTTAAAAACCCTAATTGGACAAGAATAAGCCTAGGGAGGACGAAAATGACTTAAATGTTCATCCAATGACACAAATGAACTTATTGGATGCACAAGATTGGTTAAAAACCCTAATTGGACAAGAATAAGCCTTGGGATGACGAAAATGACCTAAATGTTCATCCAATGACACAAACACACCTATTGGATGCACAAGATTGGTTAAAAACCCTAATTGGACAACAATAAGCCTAGGGAGGATGAAAATGACCTAAATGTTCATCTAATGACACAAACACACCTATTGGATGCACAAGATTGGTTAAAAACCCTAATTGCACAAAACTAAGCCTAGTGAGGACGAAAATAACCTAAATGTTCATCCAATGACACAAATGAACTTATTGGATTGACAAGATTGCTTAAAAACCCTAATTGGACAAGAATAAGCCTAGGGAGGACGAAAATGACCTAAATGTTCATCCAATGACACAAATGAACTTATTGGATGCACAAGATTGGTTAAAAACCCTAATTGGACAAGAATAAGCCTTCGGAGGACGAAAATGACATAAATGTTCATCCAATGACACAAACACACCTATTGGATGCACAAGATTGGTTAAAAACCCTAACTTGACAAGAATAAGCCTAGGGAGGACGAAAATGACTTAAATCTTAATCCAATGACACAAATGAACTTATTCGATGCACAAGATTGCTTAAAACCCTAATTGGATAAGAATAAGCCTTAGGAGGACGAAAATGACCTAAATGTTCATCAAATGACACAAACACACACCTATTGGATGCACAAAATTGGCTTAAAACCCTAATTGGACAAGAATAAGACTAGGGAGGACGAAAATGACCTAAATGTTCATCCAATGACACAAATGAACTTATTGGATGCACAAGATTGCTTAAAACCCTAATTGGACACGAATAAGCCTAGGGAGGACGAAAATGACCTAAATGTTCATCCAATGACACAAATGAACTTATTGGATGCACAAGATTGCTTAAAAACCCTAATTGGACAAGAATAAGCCTAGGGAGGACGAAAATGACCTAAATGTTCATCCAATGACACAAATGAACTTATTGGATGCACAAGATTGCTTAAAAACCCTAATTAGACAAGAATAAGCCTAGGGAGGACGAAAATGACCTAAATGTTCATCCAATGACACCAACACACCTATTGGATGCACAATATTGGTTAGAAACATTAATTGAACAAGAATAAGCCTAGGGAGGACGAAAATGACCTAAATGTTCATCCAATGACACAAATGAACTTATTGGATGCACAAGATTGCTTAAAAACCCTAATTGGACAAGAATAAGCCTAGGGAGGACGAAAATGACCTAAATGTTCATCCAATGACACAAATGAACTTATTGGATGCACAAGATTGCTTAAAAACCCTAAATGGACAAGAATAAGCCTAGGGAGGACGAAAATGACCTAAATGTTCATCCAATGACACAAATGAACTTATTGGATGCACAAGATAGCTTAAAAACCCTAATTGGACAAGAATAAGCCTAGGGAGGACGAAAATGACCTAAATGTTCATCCAATGACACAAATACACCTATTGGATGCACAAGATTGGTTAGAAACCCTAATTGGACAAGAATAAGCCTAGGGAGGACGAAAATGACTTAAATGTTAATCCAATGACACAAATGAACTTATTGGATGCACAAGATTGCTTAAAAACCCTAATTGGACAAGAATAAGCCTAGGGAGGACGAAAATGACCTAAATGTTCATCCAATGACACAAACACACCTATTGGATGCACAAGATTGGTTACAAACCCTAATTGGACAAGAATAAGCCTAGGGTGGACGAAAATGACTTAAATGTTCATCCAATTGACACAAATAAACTTATTGGATGCACAAGATTGCTTAAAACTCTATTTGGACAAGAATAAGCCTTGGGAGGACGAAAATGACCTAAATGTTCATCAAATGACACAAACACACCTATTGGATGCACAAGATTGGTTAAAAACCCTAATTGGACAACAATAAGCCTAGGGAGGATGAAAATGACCTAAATGTTCATCCAATGACACAAACAAAACTATTGGATGCACAAGATTGCTTAAAAACCCTAATTGGACAAGAATAAGCCTAGGGAGGACGAAAATGACCTAAATGTTCATCCAATGACACAAATGAACTTATTGGATGCACAAGATTGCTTAAAAACCCTAATTGGACAAGAATAAGCCTAGCGAGGACGAAAATGACCTAAATGTTCATCCAAAGACAGAAATGAACTTATTGGATGAACAAGATTGCTTAAAAACCCTAATTGGACAAGAATAAGCTTAGGGAGGACGAAAATGACCTAAATGTTCAGCCAATGACACAAACACACCTTATTGGATGCACAAAATTGGTTAAAAACCCTAATTGGACAAGAATAAGCCTAGGGTGGACGAAAATGACCTAAATGTTCATCCAATGACACATATGAACTTATTGGATGCACAAGATTGATTAAAACCCTAATTGGACAAGAATAAGACTAGGGAGGACGAAAATGACCTAAATGTTCATCCAATGACACAAACACACCTATTGGATGCACAAGATTGGTTAAAAACCCTAATTGGACAAGAATAAGCCTAAGGAGGACGAAAATGACCTAAATGTTCAACCAATGACACAAATGAACTTATTGGATGCACAAGTCTGCTTAAAAACCCTAATTGGACAAGAATAAGCCTAGGGAGGATGAAAATGACCTAAATGTTCATCCAATGACACAAACACACCTATTGGATGCACATGATTGGTTACAAACCCTAATTGGAAAAGAATAAGCCTAGGGTGGACGAAAATGACTTAAATGTTCATCCAATGACACAAATAAACTTATTGGATGCACAAGATTGCTTAAAACTCTAATTGGACAAGAATAAGCCTTGGGAGGACGAAAATGACCTAAATGTTCATCAAATGACACAAACACACCTACTGGATGCACAAGATTGGTTAAAAACCATAATTGGACTAGAATAAGCCTAGGGAGGACGAAAATGACCTAAATGTTCATCCAAAGACACAAACACACCTATTGGATGCACAAGATTGGTTAAAAACCCTAATTGGACAACAATAAGCCTAGGGAGGATGAAAATGACCTTAATGTTCATCCAATGACACAAACACACCTATTGGATGCACAAGATTGCTTAAAAACCCTAATTGGACAAGAATAAGCCTAGGGAGGACGAAAATGACCTAAATGTTCATCCAATGACACAAATGAACTTATTGGATGCACAAGATAGCTTAAAAACCCTAATTGGACAAGAATAAGCCTAGGGAGGACGAAAATGACCTAAATGTTCATCCAATGACACAAATACACCTATTGGATGCACAAGATTGGTTAGAAACCCTAATTGGACTAGAATAAGCCTAGGGAGGACGAAAATGACCTAAATGTTCATCCAATGACACAAATGAACTTATTGGATGCACAAGATTGCTTAAAAACCCTAATTGGACAAGAATAAGCCTAGGGAGGACGAAAATGACCTAAATGTTCATCCAACGACACAAGTGAACTTTTTGGATGCACAAGATTGCTTAAAACCCTAATTGGACAAGAATTAGACTAGGGAGGACGAAAATGACCTAAATGTTCATCCAATGACACAAACACACCTATTGGATGCACAAGATTGGTTAGAAACCCTAATTGAACAAGAATAAGCCTAGGGAGGACGAAAATGACCTAAATGTTCATCCAATGACACAAACCCACCTATTAGATGCACAAGATTGGTTAGAAACCCAAATTGGACAAGAATAAGCCTAGGGAGGACGAATATGATCTAAATGTTTATCCAATGACACAAATGAACTTATTGGATGCACAAGATGGCTTAAAAACCCTAATTGGACAAGAATAAGCCTAGGGAGGACGAAAATGACCTAAATGTTCATCCATTGACACAAATGAACTTATTGGATGCACAAGATTGCTTAAAATTCAAATTGGACAAGAATAAGACTAGGGAGGACGAAAATGACCTAAATGTTCATCCAATGACACAAACACACCTACTGGATGCACAAGATTGGTTAGAAACCCTAATTGAACAAGAATAAGCCTAGGGAGGACGAAAATGACTTAAATCATAATCCAATGACACAAATGAACTTATTGGATGCACAAGATTGCTTAAAACCCTAATTGGACAAGAATAAGACTAGGGAGGACGAAAATGACCTAAATGTTCATCCAATGACACAAACACACCTATTAGATGCACAAGATTGGTTAAAAACCCTAATTAGACAACAATAAGCCTAGAGAGGATGAAAATGACCTAAATGTTCATCTAATGACACAAACACACCTATTGGATGCACAAGATTGGTTAAAAACCCTAATTGCACAAAACTAAGCCTAGTGAGGACGAAAATAACCTAAATGTTCATCCAATGACACAAATGAACTTATTGGATGCACAAGATTGGTTAAAAACCCTAATTGGACAAGAATAAGCCTTGGGAGGGCGAAAATGACCTAAATGTTCATCCAATGACACAAATGAACTTATTGGATGCACAAGATTGGTTAAAAACCCTAATTGGACAAGAATAAGACTAGGGTGGACGAAAATGACCTAAATGTTTATCCAATGACACAAATGAACTTATTGGACGCACAAGATTGGTTAAAAACCCTAATTGGACAAGAATAAGCCTAGAATGAACGAAAATGACCTAAATGTTCATCCAATGACACAAATACACCTATTGGATGCACAAGATTGGCTAGAAACCCTAATTGGACAAGAATAAGCCTAGGGAGGACGAAAATGACTTAAATGTTAATCCAATGACACAAATGAACTTATTGGATGGACAAGATTGCTTAAAAACCCTAATTGGACAAGAATAAGCCTAGGGAGGACGAAAATGACCTAAATGTTCATCCAATGACACAAACACACCTATTGGATGCACAAGATTGGTTACAAACCCTAATTTGACAAGAATAAGCCTCGGGTGGACGAAAATGACCTAAATGTTCATCCAATGACACAAACAAACCTATTGGATGCACAAGATTGCTTAAAAACCCTAATTGGACAAGAATAAGCCTAGGGAGGACGAAAATGACCTAAATGTTCATCCAATGACACAAATGAACTTATTGGATGCACAAAATTGCTTAAAAACCCTAATTGGATGAACAAGATTGCTTAAAAACCCTAATTGGACAAGAATAAGCCTAGGGTGGACGAAAATGACCTAAATGTTTATCCAATGACACAAATGAACTTATTGGACGCACAAGATTGGTTAAAAACCCTAATTGGACAAGAATAAGCCTAGAATGAACGAAAATGACCTAAATGTTCATCCAATGACACAAACACACCTATTGGATGCACAAGATTGTTTAAAAACCCTAATTGGACAAGAATAAGCCTAGGGAGGACGAAAATGACCTAAATGTTCATCCAATGACACAAATGAACTTATTGGATGCACAAGATTGGTTAAAAACCCTAATTGGACAAGAATAAGCCTAGGGTGGTTGAAAATGACCTAATTGTTTATCCAATGACACAAATGAACTTATTGGACGCACAAGATTGGTTAAAAACCCTAATTGGACAAGAATAAGCCTAGAATGAACGAAAATGACCTAAATGTTCATCCAATGACACAAACACACCTATTGGATGCACAAGATTGGTTAAAAACCCTAATTGCACAAAACTAAGCCTAGTGAGGACGAAAATAACCTAAATGTTCATCCAATGACACAAATGAACTTATTGGATGCACAAGATTGGTTAAAAACCCTAATTGGACAAGAATAAGCCTTGGGAGGACGAAAATGACCTAAATGTTCATCCAATGACACAAATGAACTTATTGGAGGCACAAGATTGGTTAAAAACCCTAATTGGACAAGAATAAGCCTAGGGTGGACGAAAATGACCTAAATGTTTATCCAATGACACAAATGAACTTACTGGATGCACAAGATTGGTTAAAAACCCTAATTGGACAAGAATAAGCCTAGGGAGGACAAATATGACCTAAATGTTCATCCAAAGACACAAACACACCTATTGGATGCACAAGATTAGTTAAAAACCCAAATTGGACAAGAATAAGCCTAGGGAGGACGAAAATGACCTAAATGTTCATCCAATGACACAAATGAACTTATTGGATGCACAAGATTGCTTAAAAACCCTAATTGGACAAGAATAAGCCTAGGGAGGACGAAAATGACCTAAATGTTCATCCAATGACACAAATACACCTATTGGATGCACAAGATTGGTTAAAAACCCTAATTGGACAAGAATATGCCTATGGAGGACGAAAATGACCTCAATGTTCATCCAATGACACAAATGAACTTATTGGATGCACAAGATTGCTTAAAAACCCTAATTGGACAAGAATAAGCCTAGGGAGGACGAAAATGACCTAAATGTTCATCCAATGACACAAATACACCTATTGGATGCACAAGATTCGTTAGAAACCCTAATTGGACAAGAATAAGCCTAGGGAGGACGAAACTGACCTAAATGTTCATCCAATGACACAAACGAACCTATTGGATGCACAGGATTGGTTAGAAACCCTAATTGGACAAGAATAAGCCTAGGGAGGACGAAAATGACCTAAATGTTCATCCAATGACACAAATACACCTATTGGATGCACAAGATTGGTTAAAAACCCTAATTGGACAAGAATATGCCTAGAGAGGACGAAAATGACCTAAATGTTCATCCAATGACACAAATGAACTTATTGGATGCACAAGATTGCTTAAAAACCCTAATTGGACAAGAATAAGCCTAGGGAGGACGAAAATGACCTAAATGTTCATCCAATGACACAAATACACCTATTGGATGCACAAGATTGGTTAAAAACCCTAATTGGACAAGAATAAGCATAGGGAGGACGAAAATGACCTAAATGTTCATCCAATAACACAAATGAACTTATTGGATGCACAAGATTGCTTAAAAACCCTAATTAGACAAGAATAAGCCTAGGGAGGACTAAAATGACCTAAATGTTCATCCAATGACACAAATACACCTATTGGATGTACAAGATTGGTTAAAAACCCTAATTGGACAAGAATAAACCTAGGGAGGACGAAAATGACCTAAATGTTCATCCAATGACACAAATGAACTTATTGGATGCACAAGATTGCTTAAAAACCCTAATTGGACAAGAATAAGCCTAGGGAGGACGAAAATGACCTAAATGTTCATCCAATGACACAAATACACCTATTGGATGCACAAGATTGGTTAAAAACCCTAATTGGACAAGAATAAGCCTGGGGAGGACGAAAATGACCTAAATGTTCTTCCAATGACACAAATGAACTTATTGGATGCACAAGATTGCTTAAAAACCCTAATTGGACAAGAATAAGCCTAGGGAGGACGAAAATGACCTAAATGTTCATCCAATGACACAAATACACCTATTGGATGCACAAGATTGGTTAAAAACCCTAATTGGACACGAATATCCCTAGGGAGGACGAAAATGACCTAAATGTTCATCCAATGACACAAATGAACTTATTGGATGCACAAGATTGCTTAAAAACCGTAATTAGACAAGAATAAGCCTAGGGAGGACGAAAATGACCTAAATATTCATCCAATGACACAAATACACCTATTGGATGCACAAGGTTCGTTAGAAACACTAATTGGACAAGAATAAGCCTAGGGAGGACGAAAATGACCTAAATGTTCATCCAATGACACAAATGAACTTATTGGATGCACAAGATTGCTTAAAAACCCTAATTGGACAAGAATAAGCCTAGGGAGGACGAAAATGACCTAAATGTTCATCCAATGACACAAATACACCTATTGGATGCACAAGATTGGTTAGAAACCCTAATTGGACAAGATTAAGCCTAGGGAGGACGAAAATGACCTAAATGTTCATCCAATGACACAAACACACCTATTGGATGCACAAGATTGGTTAAAAACCATAATTGGACAAGAATAAGCCTAGGGAGGACGAAAATGACCTAAATGTTCATCAAATAACACAAATACACCTATTGGATGCAAAAGATTTGTTAGAAACCCTAATTGGACAAGAATAAGCCTAGGGAGGACGAAAATGACCTAAATGTTCATCCAATGACACAAACACACCTATTGGATGCACAAGATTGGTTAAAAACCCTAATTGGACAAGAATAAGCCTAGGGAGGACGAAAATGACCTAAATGTTCATCCAATGACACAAATGAACTTATTGGACGCACAAGAATGGTTAGAAACCCTAATTGGACAAGAATAAGCCTAGGGAGGACGAAAATGACCAAAATGTTCATCCAATGACACAAATGAACTTATTTGATGCACAAGATTGCTTAAAAACCCTAATTGGACAAGAATAAGCCTAGGGAGGACGAAAATGACCTAAATGTTCATCCAATGACACAAATGAACTTATTGGATGCACAAGATTGCTTAAAAACCCTAATTGGACAAGAATAAGCCTAGGGAGGACGAAAATGACCTAAATGTTCATCCAATGACACAAATGAACTTATTGGATGCACAAGATTGCTTAAAAACCCTAATTAGACAAGAATAAGCCTAGGGAGGACGAAAATGACCTAAATGTTCATCCAATGACACCAACACACCTATTGGATGCACAATATTGGTTAGAAACATTAATTGAACAAGAATAAGCCTAGGGAGGACGAAAATGACCTAAATGTTCATCCAATGACACAAATGAACTTATTGGATGCACAAGATTGCTTAAAAACCCTAATTGGACAAGAATAAGCCTAGGGAGGACGAAAATGACCTAAATGTTCATCCAATGACACAAATGAACTTATTGGATGCACAAGATTGCTTAAAACCCTAATTGGACAAGAATATTCCTAGGGAGGATGAAAATGACCTAAATGTTCATCCAATGACACAAATGAACTTATTGGATGCACAAGATTGCTTAAAAACCCTAATTGGACAAGAATAAGCCTAGGGAGGACGAAAAATGACCTAAATGTTCATCCAATGACACAAATGAACTTATTGGATGCACAAGATTGCTTAAAAACCCTAATTGGACAAGAATAAGCCTAGGGAGGACGAAAATGACCTAAATGTTCATCCAATGACACAAATGAACTTATTGGATGCACAAGATTGCTTAAAACCCTAATTGGACAAGAAACAGACTAGGGAGGACGAAAATGACCTAAATGTTCATCCAATGACACAAACACACCTATTGGATGCACAAGATTGGTTAGAAACCCTAATTGAACAAGAATAAGCCTAGGGAGGACGAAAATGACTTAAATCTTAATCCAATGACACAAATGAACTTATTGGATGCACAAGATTGCTTAAAACCCTAATTGGACAAGAATAAGACTAGGGAGGACGAAAATGACCTAAATGTTCATCAAATGACACAAACACACCTATTAGATGCACAAGATTGGTTAAAAACCCTAATTAGACAACAATAAGCCTAGGGAGGATGAAAATGACCTAAATGTTCATCTAATGACACAAACACACCTATTGGATGCACAAGATTGGTTAAAAACCCTAATTGCACAAAACTAAGCCTAGTGAGGACGAAAATAACCTAAATGTTCATCCAATGACACAAATGAACTTATTGGATGCACAAGATTGGTTAAAAACCCTAATTGGACAAGAATAAGCCTTGGGAGGACGAAAATGACCTAAATGTTCATCCAATGACACAAATGAACTTATTGGATGCACAAGATTGGTTAAAAACCCTAATTGGACAAGAATAAGCCTAGGGTGGACGAAAATGACCTAAATGTTTATCCAATGACACAAATGAACTTATTGGATGCACAAGATTGGTTAGAAACCCTAATTGGACAAGAATAAGCCTAGGGAAGACGAAAATGACCTAAATGTTCATCCAATGACACAAACGAACTTATTGGATGCACAAGATTGCTTAAAAACCCTAATTGGACAAGAATAAGCCTAGGGAGGACGAAAATGACCTAAATGTTCATCCAATGACACAAATGAACTTATTGGATGCACAAGATAGCTTAAAAACCCTAATTGGACAAGAATAAGCCTAGGGAGGACGAAAATGACCTAAATGTTCATCCAATGACACAAATGAACTTATTGGATGCACAAGATTGCTTATAAACCCTAATTGGACAAGAATAAAGCCTAGGGAGGACGAAAATGACCTAAATGTTCATCCAATGACACAAACACACCTATTGGATGCACAAGATTGGTTAGAAACCCTAATTGAACAAGAATAAGCTTAGGGAGGACGAAAATGACCTAAATGTTAGTCCAATGACACAAATGAACTTATTGGATGCACAAGATTGCTTAAAAACCCTAATTGGACAAGAATAAGCCTAGGGAGGACGAAAATGACCTAAATGTTCATCCAATGACACAAATGAACTTATTGGATGCACAAGATTGCTTAAAAACCCTAATTGGACAAGAATAAGCCTAGGGAGGACGAAAATGACCTAAATGTTCATCCGATGACACAAATACACCTATTGGATGCAAAAGATTGGTTAGAAACCCTAATTTGACAAAAATAAGCTTAGGGAGGACGAAAAATGACCTAAATGTTCAGCCAATGACACAAACACACCTATTGGATGCACAAGATTGGTTAAAAACCCTAATTGGACAAGAATAAGCCTAGGGAGGACGAAAATGACCTAAATGTTCATCCAATGACACAAATGAACTTATTGGATGAACAAGATTGCTTAAAAACCCTAATTGGACAAGAATAAGCCTAGCGAGGACGAAAATGACCTAAATGTTCATCCAATGACACAAACACACCTATTGGATGCACAAAATTGGTTAAAAACCCTAATTGGACAAGAATAAGCCTAGGGTGGACGAAAATGACCTAAATGTTCATCCAATGACACAAATGAACTTATTGAATGCACAAGATTGGTTAAAAACCATAATTGCACAAGAATAAGCCTAGGGAGGACGAAAATGACCTAAATGTTCATCCAATGACACAAATGAACTTATTGGATGCACAAGATTGCTTAAAAACCCTAATTGGACAAGAATAAGCCTAGCGAGGACGAAAATGACCTAAATGTTCATCCAAAGACAGAAATGAACTTATTGGATGAACAAGATTGCTTAAAAACCCTAATTGGACAAGAATAAGCTTAGGGAGGACGAAAATGACCTAAATGTTCATCCAATGACACAAACACACCTTATTGGATGCACAAAATTGGTTAAAAACCCTAATTGGACAAGAATAAGCCTAGGGTGGACGAAAATGACCTAAATGTTCATCCAATGACACATATGAACTTATTGGATGCACAAGATTGATTAAAACCCTAATTGGACAAGAATAAGACTAGGGAGGACGAAAATGACCTAAATGATCATCCAATGACACAAACACACCTATTGGATGCACAAGATTGGTTAAAAACCCTAATTGGACAAGAATAAGCCTAAGGAGGACAAAAATGACCTAAATGTTCAACCAATGACACAAATGAACTTATTGGATGCACAAGTCTGCTTAAAAACCCTAATTGGACAAGAATAAGCCTAGGGAGGATGAAAATGACCTAAATGTTTATCCAATGACACAAACACACCTATTGGATGCACAAGAATGGTTACAAACCCTAATTGGAAAAGAATAAGCCTAGGGTGGACGAAAATGACTTAAATGTTCATCCAATGACACAAATAAACTTATTGGATGCACAAGATTGCTTAAAACTCTAATTGGACAAGAATAAGCCTTGGGAGGACGAAAATGACCTAAATGTTCATCAAATGACACAAACACACCTATTGGATGCACAAGATTGGTTAAAAACCATAATTGGACAAGAATAAGCCTAGGGAGGACGAAAATGACCTAAATGTTCATCCAATGACACAAACACACCTATTGGATGCACAAGATTGGTTAAAAACCCTAATTGGACAACAATAAGCCTAGGGAGGATGAAAATGACCTAAATGTTCATCCAATGACACAAACACACCTATTGGATGCACAAGATTGGTTAAAAACCCTAATTGCACAAAAATAAACCTAGGGAGGACGAAAATGACCTAAAAGTTCATCCAATTACACAAATGAACTTATTGGATGCACAAGATTGCTTAAAACCCTAATTGGACAAGAATAAGACTAGTGAGGACGAAAATGATCTAAATGTTCATCAAATGACACAAACACACCTATTGGATGCACAAGATTGATTAAAAACCCTAATTGGACAAGAATAAGCCTAGGGAGGACGAAAATGACCTAAATGTTCATCCAATGACACAAACACACCTATTGGATGCACAAGATTGGTTAGAAACCCTAATTGGACAAGAATAAGCCTAGGGAGGATGCTAATGACCTAAATGTTCATCCAATGACACAAACACACCTATTGGATGCACAAGATTGGTTAAAAACCCTAATTGGACAAGAATAAGCCTAGGGAGGACGAAAATGACCTAAATGTTCATCCAATGACACAAATGAACTTATTGGATGCACAAGATTGCTTAAAAACCCTAATTGGACAAGAATAAGCCTAGGGAGGACGAAAATGACCTAAGTGTTCATCCAATGACACAAATGAACTTATTGGATGCAAAAGATTGGTTAAAAACCCTAATTGGACAAGAATAAGCCTAGGGAGGACGAAAAATGACCTAAATGTTCATCCAATGACACAAATGAACTTATTGGATGCACAAGATTGCTTAAAACCCTAATTGGACAAGAATAAGCCTAGGGAGGACGGAAATGACCTAAATGTTCATCCAATGACACAAATGAACTTATTGGATGCACAAGATTGGTTAAAAACCCTAATTGGACAAGAATAAGCCTTGGGAGGACGAAAAATGACCTAAATGTTCATCCAATGACACAAATGAACTTATTGGATGCACAAGATTGCTTAAAACCCTAATTGGACAAGAATAAGACTAGGGAGGACGAAAATGACTTAAATCATAATCCAATGACACAAATGAACTTATTGGATGCACAAGATTGCTTTAAACCCTAATTAGACAAGAATAAGACTAGGGAGGATGAAAATGACCTAAATGTTCATCTAATGACACAAACACACCTATTGGATGCACAAGATTGGTTAAAAACCCTAATTGCACAAAACTAAGCCTAGTGAGGACGAAAATAACCTAAATGTTCATCCAATGACACAAATGAACTTATTGGATGCACAAGATTGGTTAAAAACCCTAATTGGACATGAATAAGCCTTGGGAGGACGAAAATGACCTAAATGTTCATCCAATGACACAAATGAACTTATTGGATGCACAAGATTGGTTAAAAACCCTAATTGGACAAGAATAAGCCTAGGGTGGACGAAAATGACCTAAATGTTTATCCAATGACACAAATGAACTTATTGGACGCACAAGATTGGTTAAAAACCCTAATTGGACAAGAATAAGCCTAGAATGAACGAAAATGACCTAAATGTTCATCCAATGACACAAACACACCTATTGGATGCACAAGATTGGTTAAAAACCCTAATTGGACAAGAATAAGCCTAGGGAAGACGAAAATGACCTAAATGTTCATCCAATGACACAAATGAACTTATTGGATACACAAGATTGCTTAAAAACCCTAATTGGACAAGAATAAGCCTAGGGAGGACGAAAATGACCTAAATGTTCATCCAATGACACAAATACACCTATTGGATGCACAAGATTGGCTAGAAACCCTAATTGGACAAGAATAAGCCTAGGGAGGACGAAAATGACTTAAATGTTAATCCAATGACACAAATGAACTTATTGGATGCACTAGATTGCTTAAAAACCCTAATTGGACAAGAATAAGCCTAGGGAGGACGAAAATGACCTAAATGTTCATCCAATGACACAAACACACCTATTGGATGCACAAGATTGGTTACAAACCCTAATTGGACAAGAATAAGCCTAGGGTGGACGAAAATGACTTAAATGTTCATCCAATGACACAAATAAACTTATTGGATGCACAAGATTGCTTAAAACCCTAATTGGACAAGAATAAGCCTTGGGAGGACGAAAATGACCTAAATGTTCATCAAATGACACAAACACACCTATTGGATGCACAAGATTGGTTAAAAACCCTAATTGGACAAGAATAAGCCTAGGGAGGACGAAAATGACCTAAATGTTCATCGAATGACACAAACACACCTATTGGATGCACAAGATTGTTTAGAAACCCTAATTGGACAAGAATAAGCCTAGGGTGAACGAAAATGACCTAAATGTTCATCCAATGACACAAATGAACATATTGGATGCACAAGATTGGTTAAGAACCCTAATTGGACAAGAATAAGCCTTGGGAGGACGAAAATGACCTAAATGTTCATCCAATGACACAATTGAACTTATTGGATGCACAAGATTGGTTAAAAACCCTAATGGGACAAGAATAAGGTTAGGGAGGACGAAAATAACCTAAATGTTCATCCAATGTCGCAAACACACCTATTGGATGCACAAGATTGGTTAGAAACCCTAATTGGACAAGAATAAGCCTAGGGAGGACGAAAATGACCTAAATGTTCATCCAATGACACAAACACACCTATTGGATGCACAAGATTGGTTAAAAACCCTAATTGGACAAGAATAAGCCAAGGGTGGACGAAAATGACCTAAATGTTCATCCAATGACACAAATACACCTATTGGATGCACAAGATTGGTTAAAAACCCTAATTGGACAAGAATAAGCCTAGGGAGGACGAAAATGACCTAAATGTTCATCCAATGACACAAATGAACTTATTGGATGCACAAGATTGCTTAAAAACCCTAATTGGACAAGAATAAGCCTAGGGAGGACGAAAATGACCTAAATGTTCATCCAATGACACAAATACACCTATTGGATGCACAAGATTGGTTAGAAACCCTAATTGGACAAGAATGAGCATAGGTAGGACGAAAATGACCTAAATGTTCATCCAATGACACAAACACACCTATTGGATGCACAAGATTGGTTAAAAACCCTAATTGGACAAGAATAAGCCTAGGGAGGACGAAAATGACCTAAATGTTCATCCAATGACACAAATGAACTTATTGGATGCACAAGATTGCTTAAAAACCCTAATTGGACAAGAATAAGCCTAGCGAGGACGAAAATGACCTAAATGTTCATCCAATGACACAAACACACCTATTGGATGCACAAGATTGGTTAAAAACCCTAATTGGACAAGAATAAGCCTAGGGAGGACGAAAATGACCTAAATGTTCATCCATTGACACAAACACACCTATTGGATGCACAAGATTGGTTAAAAACCCTAATTGGACAAGAATAAGCCAAGGGAGGACGAAAATGACCTAAATATTCATCCAATGACACAAATGAACTTATTGGATGCACAAGATTGCTTAAAACCCTAATTGGACAAGAATAAGACTAGGGAGGACGAAAATGACCTAAATGTTCATCCAATGACACAAACACACCTATTGGATGCACAAGATTGGTTAGAAAACCTAATTGGACAAGAATAAGCCTAGGGAGGACGAAAATGACCTAAATGTTCATCCAATGACACAAATGAACTTATTGGATGCACAAGATTGCTTAAAAACCCTAATTGGACAAGAATAAGCCTAGGGAGGACGAAAATGACCTAAATGTTCATCCAATGACACAAATGAACTTATTGGATGCACAAGATTGCTTAAAAACCCTAATTGGACAAGAATAAGCCTAGGGAGGAAGAACATGACCTAAATGTTCATCCAATGACACAAACACACCTATTGGATGCACAAGATTGGTTAAAAACCCTAATTGGACAAGAATAAGCCTAGGGAGGACGAAAATGACCTAAATGTTCATCCAATGACACAAATGAAATTATTGGATGCACAAGATTGGTTAAAAACCTTAATTGGACAAGAATAAGCCTAGGAAGGACGAAAATGACCTAAATGTTCATCCAATGACACAAATAAACTTATTGGATGCACAACATTGCTTAAAAACCCTAATTGAACAAGAATAAGCCTAGGTAGGACGAAAATGACCTAAATGTTCATCCAATGACACAAATGAACTTATTGGATGCACAAGATAGCTTAAAAACCCTAATTGGACAAGAATAAGCCTAGGGAGGACGAAAATGACCTAAATGTTCATCCAATGACACAAATGAACTTATTGGATGCACAAGATTGCTTATAAACCCTAATTGGACAAGAATAAAGCCTAGGGAGGACGAAAATGACCTAAATGTTCATCCAATGACACAAACACACCTATTGGATGCACAAGATTGGTTAGAAACCCTAATTGAACAAGAATAAGCTTAGGGAGGACGAAAATGACCTAAATGTTAGTCCAATGACACAAATGAACTTATTGGATGCACAAGATTGCTTAAAAACCCTAATTGGACAAGAATAAGCCTAGGGAGGACGAAAATGACCTAAATGTTCATCCAATGACACAAATGAACTTATTGGATGCACAAGATTGCTTAAAAACCCTAATTGGACAAGAATAAGCCTAGGGAGGACGAAAATGACCTAAATGTTCATACAATGACACAAATACACCTATTGGATGCACAAGATTTGTTAGAAACCCTAATTGGACAAGAATAAGCCTAGGGAGGACGAAAATGACCTAAATGTTCATCCAATGACACAAATGAACTTATTGGATGCACAAGATTGCTTAAAAACCCTAATTGGACAAGAATAAGCCTAGCGAGGACGAAAATGACCTAAATGTTCATCCAATGACACAAATACACCTATTGGATGCACAAGATTGGTTAGAAACCCTAATTGGACAAGAATAAGCCTAGGGAGGACGAAAATGACCTAAATGTTCATCCAATGAAACAAACACACCTATTGGATGCACAAGATTGGTAAAAAACCCTAATTGGACAAGAATAAGCCTAGGGAGGACGAAAATGACCTATATGTTCATCCAATGACACAAATGAACTTATTGGATGCACAAGATTGGTTAAAAACCCTAATTGGACAAGAATAAGCCTAGGGTGGACGAAAATGACCTAAATGTTCATCCAATTACACAAATGAACTTATTGGATACACAAGATTGCTTAAAAACCCTAATTGGACAAGAATAAGCCTAGGGAGGACGAAAATGACCTAAATGTTCATCCAATGACACAAATGAACTTATTGGATGCACAAGATTGCTTAAAAACCCTAATTGGACAAGAATAAGCCTAGGGAGGACGAAAATGACCTAAATATTCATCCAATGACACAAATACACCTATTGGATGCATAAGATACGTTAGAAACCCTAATTGGACAAGAATAAGCCTAAGGAGGACGAAACTGACCTAAATGTTCATCCAATGACACAAACACACCTATTGGATGCACAAGATTGGTTAAAAACCCTAATTGGACAAGAATAAGCCTAGGGACGACGAAAATGACCTAAATGTTCATCCAATGACACAAATGAACTTATTGGATGCACAAGATTGCTTAAAAACCCTAATTGGACAAGAATAAGCCTAGGGAGGACGAAAATGACCTAAATGTTCATCCAATGACACAAATGAACTTATTGGATGCACAAGATTGCTTTAAAACCCTAATTGGACAAGAATAAGCCTAGGGAGGACGAAAATGACCTAAATGTTCATCCAATGACACAAATGAACTTATTGGATGCACAAGATTGGTTAAAAACCCTAATTGGACAAGAATAAGCCTTCGGAGGACGAAAATGACCGAAATGTTCATCCAATGACACAAATGAACTTATTTGATGCACAAGATTGCTTAAAAACCCTAATTGGACAAGAATAAGCCTAGGGAGGACGAAAATGACCTAAATGTTCATCCAATGACACAAATGAACTTATTGGATGCACAAGATTGCTTAAAAACCCTAATTGGACAAGAATAAGCCTAGCGAGGACGAAAATGACCTAAATGTTCATCCAAAGACAGAAATGAACTTATTGGATGAACAAGATTGCTTAAAAACCCTAATTGGACAAGAATAAGCTTAGGGAGGACGAAAATGACCTAAATGTTCATCCAATGACACAAACACACCTTATTGGATGCACAAAATTGGTTAAAAACCCTAATTGGACAAGAATAAGCCTAGGGTGGACGAAAATGACTTAAATGTTCATCCAATTGACACAAATAAACTTATTGGATGCACAAGATTGCTTAAAACTCTAATTGGACAAGAATAAGCCTTGGGAGGACGAAAATGACCTAAATGTTCATCAAATGACACAAACACACCTATTGGATGCACAAGATTGGTTAAAAACCCTAATTGGACAACAATAAGCCTAGGGAGGATGAAAATGACCTAAATGTTCATCCAATGACACAAACAAAACTATTGGATGCACAAGATTGCTTAAAAACCCTAATTGGACAAGAATAAGCCTAGGGAGGACGAAAATGACCTAAATGTTCATCCAATGACACAAATGAACTTATTGGATGCACAAGATTGCTTAAAAACCCTAATTGGACAAGAATAAGCCTAGGGAGGACGAAAATGACCTAAATGTTCATCCAATGACACAAATACACCTATTGGATGCACAAGATTGGTTAGAAACCCTAATTGGACAAGAATAAGACAAGGGAGGACGAAAATGACCTAAATGTTCATCCAATGACACAAACACACTTATTGGATGCACAAGATTGGTTAAAAACCATAATTGGACAAGAATAAGCCTAGGGAGGACGAAAATGACCTAAATGTTCATCCAATGACACAAATGAACTTATTGGATGCACAAGATTGCTTAAAAACCCTAATTGGACAAGAATAAGCCTAGGGAGGACGAAAATGACCTAAATGTTCATCCAATGACACAAATGAACTTATTGGATGCACAAGATTGCTTAAAAACCCTAATTGGACAAGAATAAGCCTAGGGAGGACGAAAATGACCTAAATGTTCATCCAATGACACAAATACACCTGTTGGATGCACAAGATTGGTTAAAAACCCTAATTGGACAAGAATATGCCTAGGGAGGACGAAAATGACCTAAATGTTCATCCAATGACACAAATGAACTTATTGGATGCACAAGATTGCTTAAAAACCCTAATTGGACAAGAATAAGCCTAGGGAGGATGAAAATGACCTAAATGTTCATCCAATGACACAAATACACCTATTGGATGCACAAGATTCGTTAGAAACCCTAATTGGACAAGAATAAGCCTAAGGAGGACGAAACGGACCTAAATGTTCATCCAATGACACAAACACACCTATTGGATGCACAAGATTGGTTAAAAACCCTAATTGGACAAGAATAAGCCTAGGGAGGACGAAAATGACCTAAATGTTCATCCAATGACACAAAAGAACTTATTGGATGCACAAGATTGCTTAAAAACCCTAATTGGACAAGAATAAGCCTAGGGAGGACGAAAATGACCTAAATGTTCATCCAATGACACAAACACACCTATTGGATGCACAAGATTGGTTACAAACCCTAATTGGACAAGAATAAGCCTAGGGTGGACGAAAATGACTTAAATGTCCATCCAATTGACACAAATAAACTTATTGGATGCACAAGATTGCTTAAAACTCTAATTGGACAAGAATAAGCCTTGGGAGGACGAAAATGACCTAAATGTTCATCAAATGACACAAACACACCTATTGGATGCACAAGATTGGTTAAAAACCCTAATTGGACAACAATAAGCCTAGGGAGGATGAAAATGACCTAAATGTTCATCCAATGACACAAACAAACCTATTGGATGCACAAGATTGCTTAAAAACCCTAATTGGACAATAATAAGCCTAGGGAGGACGAAAATGACCTAAATGTTCATCCAATGACACAAATGAACTTATCGGATGCACAAGATTTCTTAAAAACCTTAATTTGACAAGAATAAGCCTAGCGAGGACGAAAATGACCTAAATGTTCATCCAAAGACAGAAATGAACTTATTGGATGAACAAGATTGCTTAAAAACCCTAATTGGACAAGAATAAGCCTAGGGAGGACGAAAATGACCTAAATGTTCATCCAATGACACAAACACATCTATTGGATGCACAAAATTGGTAAAAAACCCTAATTGGACAAGAATAAGCCTAGGGTGGACGAAAATGACCTAAATGTTCATCCAATGACACAAATGAACTTATTGAATGCACAAGATTGGTTAAAAACCATAATTGCACAAGAATAAGCCTAGGGAGGACGAAAATGACCTAAATGTTCATCCAACGACAAAACACACCTATTGGATGTACAAGATTGGTTAGAAACCCTAATTTGAAAAGAATAAGCCTAGGGAGGACAAAAATGACCTAAATGTTCATCCAATGACACAAATGAACTTATTGAATGCACAAGATTGCTTAAAAACCCAAATTGGACAAGAATAAACCTAGGGAGGACGAAAATGACCTAAATGTTCATCCAATGACACAAATGAACTTATTGGATGCACAAGATTGGTTAAAAACCCTAATTGGACAAGAATAAGCCTAGGGAGGACGAAAATGACCTAAATGTTCATCCAATGACACAAACACACCTATTGGATGCACAAGATTGGTTAGAAACCCTAATTGGACAAGAATATGCCTAGGGAGGACGAAAATGACCTAAATGTTCATCAAATGACCCAAACACACCTATTGGATGCATAAGATTGGTTAGAAACCCTAATTGGACAAGAATAAGCCTTGGGAGGACGAAAATGACCTAAATGTTCATCCAATGACATAAATGAACTTATTGGATGCACAAGATTGGTTAAAAACCCTAATTGGACAAGAATAAGCCTAGGGAGGACGAAAATGACCTAAATGTTCATCCAATGACACAAACAAACCTATTGGATGCACAAGATTGGTTAAAAACCCTAATTGGACAAGAATAAGCGTAGGGAGGACGAAAATGACCTAAATGTTCATCCAATGACACAAACACACCTATTGGATGCACAAGATTGGTTAAAAACCCTAATTGGACAAGATTAAGCCTAGGGAGGACGAAAATGACGTAAATGTTCATCCAATGACACAAATGAACTTATTGGATGCACAAGATTGCTTAAAAACCCTAATTGGACAAGAATAAGCCTAGGGAGGACGAAAATGACCTAAATGTTCATCCAATGACACAAATACACCTATTGGATGCACAAGATTGGTTAAAAACCCTAATTGGACAAGAATAAGCCTAGGGAGGACGAAAATGACCTAAATGTTCATCCAATGACACTAATACACCTATTGGATGCACAAGATTGGTTAAAAACCCTAATTGGACAAGAATAAGCATAGGGAGGACGAAAATGACCTAAATGTTCATCAAGTGACACAAATGAACTTATTGGATGCACAAGATTGCTTAAAAACCCTAATTGGACAAGAATAAGCCTAGGGAGGACGAAAATGACCTAAATGTTCATCCAATGACACAAATACACCTATTGGATGCACAAGATTGGTTAAAAACCCTAATTGGACAAGAATAAGCCTAGGGAGGACGAAAATGACCTAAATGTTCATCCAATGACACAAATACACCTATTGGATGCACAAGATTGGTTAAAAACCCTAATTGGACAAGAATATGCCTAGGGAGGACGAAAATGACCTAAATGTTCATCCAATGACACAAATGAACTTATTGGATGCACAAGATTGCTTAAAAACCCTAATTGGACAAGAATAAGCCTAGGGAGGACGAAAATGACCTAAATGTTCATCCAATGACACAAATACACCTATTGGATGCACAAGATTCGTTAGAAAATCTAATTGGACAAGAATAAGCCTAGGGAGGACGAAACTGACCTAAATGTTCATCCAATGACACAAACGAACATATTGGATGCACAGGATTGGTTAGAAACCCTAATTGGACAAGAATAAGCCTAGGGAGGACGAAAATGACCTAAATGTTCATCCAATGACACAAATACACCTATTGGATGCACAAGATTGGTTAAAAACCCTAATTGGACAAGAATATGCCTAGGGAGGACGAAAATGACCTAAATGTTCATCCAATGACACAAATGAACTTATTCGATGCACAAGATTGCTTAAAAACCCTAATTGGACAAGAATAAGCCTAGGGAGGACGAAAATGACCTAAATGTTCATCCAATGACACAAATGAACTTATTGGATGCACAAGATTGCTTAAAACCCTAATTGGACAAGAATAAGCCTAGGGAGGATGAAAATGACCTAAATGTTCATCCAATGACACAAATGAACTTATTGGATGCACAAGATTGGTTAGAAACCCTAATTGGACAAGAATAAGCGTAGGGAGGACGAAAATGACCTAATTGTTCATCCAATGACACAAATAAACTTATTGGATGCACATGATTGCTTAAAAACCCTAATTGGGCAAGAATAAGCCTAGGGAGGACGAAAATGACCTAAATGTTCATCCAATGACACAAATGAACTTATTGGATGCACAAGATTGCTTAAAAACCCTAATTGGACAAGAATAAGCCTAGGGAGGACGAAAATGACCTAAATGTTCATCCAATGACACAAATGAACTTATTGGATGCACAAGATTGCTTAAAAACCCTAATTGGACAAGAATAAGCCTAGGGAGGACGAAAATGACCTAAATGTTCATCCAATGACATAAATACACCTATTGGATGCAAAAGATTGGTTAGAAACCCTAATTGGACAAGAATAAGCCTAGGGAGGACGAAAATGACCTAAATGTTCATCCAATGACACAAATGAACTTATTGGATGCACAAGATTGCTTAAAAACCCTAATTGGACAAGAATAAGCCTAGGGAGGACGAAAATGACCTAAATGTTCATCCAATGACACAAATGAACTATTGGATGCACAAGATTGGTTAAAAACCTTATTTGGACAAGAATAAGCCTAGGGAGGACGAAAATGACCTAAATGTTCATCCAATGACACAAATGAACTTATTGGATGCACAAGATTGCTTAAAAACCCTAATTGGACAAGAATAAGCCTAGGGAGGACGAAAATGACCTAAATGTTCATCAAATGACACAAATACACCTATTGGATGCACAAGATTGGTTAAAAACCCTAATTGGACAAGAATAAGCCTAGGGAGGACGAAAATGACCTAAATGTTCATCCAATGACACAAATACACCTATTGGATGCACAAGATTGGTTAGAAACCCTAATTGGACAAGAATAAGCCTAGGGAGGACGAAGATGACCTAAATGTTCATCCAATGACACAAACACACCTATTGGATGCACAAGATTGCTTAAAAACCCTAATTGGACAAGAATAAGCCATGGGAGGACGAAACTGACCTAAATGTTCATCCAATGACACAAATGAACTTATTGGATGCACAAGATTGCTTAAAAACCCTAATTGGACAAGAATAAGCCTAGGGAGGACGAAAATGACCTAAATGTTCATCCAATGACACAAATACACCTATTGGATGCACAAGATTGGTTAAAAACCCTAATTGGACAAGAATAAGCCTAGGGAGGACGAAAATGACCTAAATGTTCATCCAATGACACAAATGCACTTATTGGATGCACAAGATTGGTTAAAAACCCTAAATGGACAAGAATAAGCCTAGGGAGGACGAAAATGACCTAAATGTTCATCCAATGACACAAATGAACTTATTGGATGCACAAGATTGCTTAAAAACCCTAATTGGACAAGAATAAGCCTAGGGAGGACGAAAATGACCTAAATGTCCATCCAATGACACAAATACACCTATTGGATGCACAAGATTGGTTAAAAACCATAATTGGACAAGAATATGCCTAGAGAGGACGAAAATGACCTATATGTCCATCCAATGACACAAATACACCTATTGGATGGACAAGATTCGTTAGAAACCCTAATTGGACAAGAATAAGCCTAGGGAGGACGAAACTGACCTAAATGTTCATCCAATGACACAAACACACCTATTGGATGCACAAGATTGGTTAAAAACCCTAATTGGACAAGAATAAGCCTAGGGTGGACGAAAATGACCTAAATGTTTATCCAATGACACAAATGAACTTATTGGATGCACAAGATTGGTTAAAAACCCTAATTGGACAAGAATAAGCCTAGGGAGGACGAAAATGACCTAAATGTTCATCCAATGACACAAACACACCTATTGGATGCACAAGATTGGTTAAAAACCCTAATTGGACAAGAATAAGCATAGGGAGGACGAAAATCACCTAAATGTTCATCCAATGACACAAACACACCTATTGGATGCACAAGATTTGTTAGAAACCCTACTTGGACAAGAATAAGCCTACGAAGGACGAAAATAACCTAAATGTTCATCAAATGACTAAACACACCTATTGGATGCACAAGATTGGTTAGAAACCCTAATTGGACAAGAATAAGCCTAGGGAGGACGAAAATGACCTAAATGTTGACCCAATGACACAAATGAACTTATTGGATTCACAAGATTGGTTAAAAACCCTAATTGGACAAGAATAAGCCTAGGGAGGACGAAAATGACCTAAATGTTCATCCAATGACACAAACACACCTATTGGATGCACAAGATTGGTTAAAAACCCTAATTGGACAAGAATAAGCCTAGGGTGGACGAAAATGACTTAAATGTTCATCCAATGACACAAATAAACTTATTGGATGCACAAGATTGCTTAAAACTCTAATTGGACAAGAATAAGCCTTGGGAGGACGAAAATGACCTAAATGTTCATCAAATGACACAAACACACCTATTGGATGCACAAGATTGGTTAAAAACCCTAATTGGAAAACAATAAGCCTAGGGAGGATGAAAATGACCTAAATGTTCATCCAATGACACAAACAAAACTATTGGATGCACAAGATTGCTTAAAAACCCTAATTGGACAAGAATAAGCCTAGGGAGGACGAAAATGACCTAAATGTTCATCCAATGACACAAATGAACTTATTGGATGCACAAGATTGCTTAAAAACCCTAATTGGACAAGAATAAGCCTAGCGAGGACGAAAATGACTTAAATGTTCATCCAAAGACAGAAATGAACTTATTGGATGAACAAGATTGCTTAAAAACCCTAATTGGACAATAATAAGCTTAGGGAGGACGAAAATGACCTAAATGTTCATCCAATGACACAAACACACCTTATTGGATGCACAAAATTGGTTAAAAACCCTAATTGGACAAGAATAAGCCTAGGGTGGACGAAAATGACCTAAATGTTCATCCAATGACACATATGAACTTATTGGATGCACAAGATTGATTAAAACCCTAATTGGACAAGAATAAGACTAGGGAGGACGAAAATGACCTAAATGTTCATCCAATGACACAAACACACCTATTGGATGCACAAGATTGGTTAAAAACCCTAATTGGACAAGAATAAGCCTAAGGAGGACGAAAATGACCTAAATGTTCAACCAATGACACAAATGAACTTATTGGATGCACAAGTCTGCTTAAAAACCCTAATTGGACAAGAATAAGCCTAGGGAGGATGAAAATGACCTAAATGTTCATCCAATGACACAAACACACCTATCGGATGCACAAGATTGGTTACAAACCCTAATTGGAAAAGAATAAGCCTAGGGTGGACGAAAATGACTTAAATGTTCATCCAATGACACAAATAAACTTATTGGATGCACAAGATTGCTTAAAACTCTAATTGGACAAGAATAAGCCTTGGGAGGACGAAAATGACCTAAATGTTCATCAAATGACACAAACACACCTATTGGATGCACAAGATTGGTTAAAAACCATAATTGGACAAGAATAAGCCTAGGGAGGACGAAAATGACCTAAATGTTCATCCAATGACACAAACACACCTATTGGATGCACAAGATTGGTTAAAAACCCTAATTGGACAACAATAAGCCTAGGGAGGATGAAAATGACCTAAATGTTCATGCAATGACACAAACACACCTATGGGATGCACAAGATTGCTTAAAAACCCTAATTGGACAAGAATAAGCCTAGGGAGGACGAAAATGACCTAAATGTTCATCCAATGACACAAATGAACTTATTGGATGCACAAGATTGCTTAAAAACCCTAATTGGACAAGAATAAGCCTAGGGAGGACGAAAATGACCTAAATGTTCATCCAATGACACAAATACACCTATTGGATGCACAAGATTGGTTAGAAACCCTAATTGGAAAAGAATAAGCCTAGGGAGGACGAAAATGACTTAAATGTTAATCCAATGACACAAATGAACTTATTGGATGCACAAGATTGCTTAAAAACCCTAATTGGACAAGAATAAGCCTAGGGAGGACGAAAATGACCTAAATGTTCATCCAATGACACAAACACACCTATTGGATGCACAAGATTGGTTACAAACCCTAATTGGACAAGAATAAGCCTAGGGTGGACGAAAATGACTTAAATGTTCATCCAATTGACACAAATAAACTTATTGGATGCACAAGATTGCTTAAAACTCTAATTGGACAAGAATAAGCCTTGGGAGGACGAAAATGACCTAAATGTTCATCAAATGACACAAACACACCTATTGGATGCACAAGATTGGTTAAAAACCCTAATTGGACAACAATAAGCCTAGGGAGGATGAAAATGACCTAAATGTTCATCCAATGACACAAACAAAACTATTGGATGTACAAGATTGCTTAAAAACCCTAATTGGACAAGAATAAGCCTAGGGAGGACGAAAATGACCTAAATGTTCATCCAATGACACAAATGAACTTATTGGATGCACAAGATTGCTTAAAAACCCTAATTGGACAAGAATAAGCCTAGCGAGGACGAAAATGACCTAAATGTTCATCCAAAGACAGAAATGAACTTATTGGATGAACAAGATTGCTTAAAAACCCTAATTGGACAAGAATAAGCTTAGGGAGGACGAAAATGACCTAAATGTTCATCCAATGACACAAACACACCTTATTGGATGCACAAAATTGGTTAAAAACCCTAATTGGACAAGAATAAGCCTAGGGTGGACGAAAATGACCTAAATGTTCATCCAATGACACAAATACACCTATTGGATGCACAAGATTGGCTAGAAACCCTAATTGGACAAGAATAAGCCTAGGGAGGACGAAAATGACTTAAATGTTAATCCAATGACACAAATGAACTTATTGGATGCACAAGATTGCTTAAAAACCTTAATTGGACAAGAATAAGCCTAGGGAGGACGAAAATGACCTAAATGTTCATCCAATGACACAAACACAACTATTGGATGCACAAGATTGGTTACAAACCCTAATTTGACAAGAATAAGCCTAGGGTGGACGAAAATGACCTAAATGTTCATCCAATGACACAAACAAACCTATTGGATACACAAGATTGCTTAAAAACCCTAATTGGACAAGAATAAGCCTAGGGAGGACGAAAATGACCTAAATGTTCATCCAATGACACAAATGAACTTATTGGATGCACAAGATTGCTTAAAAACCCTAATTGGACAAGAATAAGCCTAGCGAGGACGAAAATGACCTAAATGTTCATCCAAAGACAGAAATGAACTTATTGGATGAACAAGATTGCTTAAAAACCCTAATTGGACAAGAATAAGCCAAGGGAGGACGAAAATGACCTAAATGTTCATCCAATGACACAAACACATCTATTGGATGCACAAAATTGGTAAAAAAACCCTAATTGGACAAGAATAAGCCTAGGGTGGACGAAAATGACCTAAATGTTCATCCAATGACACAAATGAACTTATTGAATGCACAAGATTGGTTAAAAACCATAATTGCACAAGAATAAGCCTAGGGAGGACGAAAATGACCTAAATGTTCATCCAACGACAAAACACACCTATTGGATGCACAAGATTGGTTAGAAACCCTAATTTGAAAAGAATAAGCCTAGGGAGGACAAAAATGACCTAAATGTTCATCCAATGACACAAATGAACTTATTGAATGCACAAGATTGCTTAAAAACCCAAATTGGACAAGAATAAACCTAGGGAGGACGAAAATGACCTAAATGTTCATCCAATGACACAAATGAACTTATTGGATGCACAAGATTGGTTAAAAACCCTAATTGGACAAGAATAAGCCTTGGGAGGACGAAAATGACCTAAATGTTCATCCAATGACACAAACACACCTATTGGATGCACAAGATTGGTTAAAAACCCTAATTGGACAACAATAAGCCTAGGGAGGACGAAAATGACCTAAATGTTCATCCAATGACACAAACACACCTATTGGATGCACAAGATTGGTTACAAACCCTAATTGGACAAGAATAAGCCTAGGGTGGACGAAAATGACTTAAATGTTCATCCAATTGACACAAATAAACTTATTGGATGCACAAGATTGCTTAAAACTCTAATTGGACAAGAATAAGCCTTGGGAGGACGAAAATGACCTAAATGTTCATCAAATGACACAAACACACCTATTGGATGCACAAGATTGGTTAAAAACCCTAATTGGACAACAATAAGCCTAGGGAGGATGAAAATGACCTAAATGTTCATCCAATGACACAAACAAAACTATTGGATGCACAAGATTGCTTAAAAACCCTAATTGGACAAGAATAAGCCTAGGGAGGACGAAAATGACCTAAATGTTCATCCAATGACACAAATGAACTTATTGGATGCACAAGATTGCTTAAAAACCCTAATTGGACAAGAATAAGCCTAGCGAGGACGAAAATGACCTAAATGTTCATCCAAAGACAGAAATGAACTTATTGGATGAACAAGATTGCTTAAAAACCCTAATTGGACAAGAATAAGCTTAGGGAGGACGAAAATGACCTAAATGTTCAGCCAATGACACAAACACACCTTATTGGATGCACAAAATTGGTTAAAAACCCTAATTGGACAAGAATAAGCCTAGGGTGGACGAAAATGACCTAAATGTTCATCCAATGACACATATGAACTTATTGGATGCACAAGATTGATTAAAACCCTAATTGGACAAGAATAAGACTAGGGAGGACGAAAATGACCTAAATGTTCATCCAATGACACAAACACACCTATTGGATGCACAAGATTGGTTAAAAACCCTAATTGGACAAGAATAAGCCTAAGGAGGACGAAAATGACCTAAATGTTCAACCAATGACACAAATGAACTTATTGGATGCACAAGATTGGTTAAAAACCCTAATTGGACAAGAATAAGCCTTGGGAGGACGAAAATGACCTAAATGTTCATCCAATGACACAAATGAACTTATTGAATGCACAAGATTGGTTAAAAACCATAATTGCACAAGAATAAGCCTAGGGAAGACGAAAATGACCTAAATGTTCATCCAATGACACATATGAACTTATTGGATGCACAAGATTGATTAAAACCCTAATTGGACAAGAATAAGACTAGGGAGGACGAAAATGACCTAAATGTTCATCCAATGACACAAACACACCTATTGGATGCACAAGATTGGTTAAAAACCCTAATTGGAAAAGAATAAGCCTAGGGAGGACGAAAATGACCTAAATGTTCATCCAATGACACAAACACACCTATTGGATGCACAAGATTGGTTAGAAACCGTAATTGGACAAGAATAAGCCTAGGGAGGACGAAAATGACCTAAATGTTCATCCAATGACACAAATACACCTATTGGATGCACAAGATTGGTTAAAAACCCTAATTGGACAAGAATAAGCCTAGGGTGGACGAAAATGACCTAAATGTTTAACCAATGACATTAATGAACTTATTGGATGCACAAGATTGGTTAAAAACCTTAATTGGACAAGAATAAGTCTAGGGAGGACGCAAATGACCTAAAAGTTCATCCAATGACACAAATGAACTTATTGGATGCACAAGATTGCTTAAAAACCCTAATTGGACAAGAATAAGCCTAGGGAGGACGAAAATGACCTAAATGTTCATCCAATGACACAAATACACCTATTGGATGCACAAGATTGGTTAGAAACCCTAATTGGACAAGACTAAGCCTAGGGAGGACGAAAATGACCTAAATGTTCATCCAATGACACAAATGAACTTATTGGATGCACAAGATTGGTTAAAAACCCTAATTGGACAAGAATAAGCCTAGGGTGGACGAAAATGACCTAAATGTTTATCCAATGAAACAAATGAACTTATTGGATGCACAAGATTGGTTAAATCCCCTAATTGGACAAGAAGAAGCCTAGGGAGGACGAAAATGACCTAAATGTTCATCCAATGACACAAACACACCTATTGGATGCACAAGATAGGTTAGAAACCCTAATTGAACAAGAATAAGCCTAGGGAGGACGAAAATGACCTAAATGTTCATCAAATGACACAAATGAACTTATTGGATGCACAAGATTGCTTAAAAACCCTAATTGGACAAGAATAAGCCTAGGGAGGACGAAAATGACCTAAATGTTCATCCAATGACACAAATGAACTTATTGGATGCACAAGATTGCTTAAAAACCCTAATTGGACAAGAATAAGCCTAGGGAGGAGGAAAATGACCTAAATGTTCATCCAATGACACAAATGAACTTATTGGATCCACAAGATTGGTTAAAATCCCTAATTGGACAAGAATAAGCCTTGGGAGGACGAAAATGACCTAAATGTTCATCCAATGACCCAAATGAACTTATTGGATGCACAAGATTGGTTAAAAACCCTAATTGGACAAGAATAAGCCTTGGGAGGACGAAAATGACCTAAATGTTCATCCAATGACACAAATGAACTTATTGGATGCACAAGATTGGTTAAAAACCCTAATTGGACAATAATAAGCCTAGGGTGGACGAAAATGACCTAAATGTTTATCCAATGACACAAATGAACTTATTGGATGCACAAGATTGGTTAAAAACCCTAATTGGACAAGAATAAGCCTAGGGAGGACGAAAATGACCTAAATGTTTATCCAATGACACAAATAAACTTATTGGATGCACAAGATTGGTTAAAAACCTTAATTGGACAAGAATAAGCCTAGGGAGGACGAAAATGACCTAAATGTTCATCCAATGACACAAATGAACTTATTGGATGCACAAGATTGCTTAAAAACCCTAATTCGACAAGAATAAGCCTAGGGAGGACGAAAATGACCTAAATGTTCATCCAATGACACAAATGAACTTATTGGATGCACAAGATTGCTTAAAAACCCTAATTGGACAAGAATAAGCCTAGGGAGGACGAAAATGTCCTAAATGTTCATCCAATGACACAAATACACCTATTGGATGCACAAGATTGGTTAAAACCCTAATTGGACAAGAATAAGCCTAGGGAGGACGAAGATGACTTAAATGTTCATCCAATGACACAAATGAACTTATTGGATGCACAAGATTGCTTAAAAACCCTAATTGGACAAGAATAAGCCTAGGGAGGACGAAAATGACCTAAATGTTCATCCAATGACACAAATACACCTATTGGATGCACAAGATTGGTTAAAAACCTTAATTGGACAAGAATATGCCTAGGGAGGACGAAAATGACCTAAATGTTCATCCAATGACACAAATGAACTTATTGGATGCACAAGATTGCTTAAAAACCCTAATTGGACAAGAATAAGCCTAGGGAGGACGAAAATGACCTAAATGTTCATCCAATAACACAAATGTACTTATCGGATGCACAACATTGGTTAAAAACCCTAATTGGACAAGAATAAGCCTAGGGAGGACGAAAATGACCTAAATGTTCATCCAATGACACAAATGAACTTATTGGATGCACAAGATTGCTTAAAAACCCTAATTGGACAAGAATAAGCCTAGGGAGGACGAAAATGACCTAAATGTTCATCCAATGACACAAATACACCTATTGGATACACAAGATTCGTTAGAAACCCTAATTGGACAAGAATAAGCCTAAGGAGGACGAAACTGACCTAAATGTTCATCCAATGACACAAACACACCTATTGGATGCACAAGATTGGTTAAAAACCCTAATTGGACAAGAATAAGCCTAGGGAGGACGAAAATGACCTAAATGTTCATCCAATGAGACAAATACACCTATTGGATGCACAAGATTGGTTAAAAACCCTAATTGGACAAGAATAAGCCTAGGGAGGACGAAAATGACCTAAATGTTCATCCAATGACACAAATGAACTTATTGGATGCACAAGATTGCTTAAAAACCCTAATTGGACAAGAATAAGCCTAGGGAGGACGAAAATGACCTAAATATTCATCCAATGACACAAATGAACTTATTGAATGCACAAGATTGCTTAAAAACCCTAATTGGACAAGAATAAGCCTAGGGAGGACGAAAATGACCTAAATGTTCATCCAATGACACAAATGAACTTATTGGATGCACAAGATTGGTTAAAAACCCTAATTGGACAAGAATAAGCCTAGGGAGGACGAAAATGACCAAAATGTTCATCCAATGACACAAATGCACTTATTGGATGCACAAGATTGGTTAAAAACCCTAACTGGACAAGAATAAGCCTAGGGAGGACGAAAATGACCTAAATGTTCATCCAATGACACAAATGAACTTATTGGATGCACAAGATTGGTTAAAAACCCTAATTGGACAAGAATAAGCCTAGGGAGGACGAAAATGACCTAAATGTTCATTGAATGACACAAATGAACTTATTGGATGCACAAGATTGGTTAAAAACCCTAATTGGACAAGAATAAGCCTAGGGAGGACGAAAATGACCTAAATGTTCATCCAATGACACAAATGAACTTATTGGATGCACAAGATTGGTTAAAAACCCTAATTGAACAACAATAAGCCTAGGGAGGACGAAAATGACCTAAATGTTCATCCAATGACACAAACGCACCTATTGGGTGCACAAGATTGGCTTAAAACCCTAATAGGACAAGAATAAGACTTGGGAGGACGAAAATGACCTAAATGTTCATCCAATGACACAAACACACCTATTGGATGCACAAGATTGGTTAAAAACCCTAATTGGACAACAATAAGCCTAGGGAGGATGAAAATGACCTAAATGTTCATCTAATGACACAAACACACCTATTGGATGCACAAGATTGGTTAAAAACCCTAATTGCACAAAACTAAGCCTAGGGAGGACGAAAATAACCTAAATGTTCATCCAATGACACAAACGAACTTATTGGATGCACAAGATTGCTTAAAACCCTAATTGGACAAGAATAAGACTAGGGAGGACGTAAATGACCTAAATGTTCATCCAATGACACAAACACACCTATTGGATGCACAAGATTGGTTAGAAACCCTAATTGAACAAGAATAAGCCTAGGGAGGACGAAAATAACCTAAACGTTCATCCAATGACACAAATGAACTTATTGGATGCACAAGATTGCTTAAAAACCCTAATTGGATAAGAATAAGCCTAGGGAGGACGAAAATGACCTAAATATTCATCCAATGACACAAATTAACTTATTGGATGCACAAGATTGGTTAAAAACCATAATTGGACAAGAATAAGCCTTGGGAGGACGAAAATGACCTAAATATTCATCCAATGACACCAATGAACTTATTGGATGCACAAGATTGGTTAAAAACCCTAATTGGACAAGAATAAGCCTAGGGAGGACGAAAATGACCTAAATGTTCATCCAATGACACAAACACACCTATTGGATGCACAAGATTGGTTAAAAACCCTAATTGGACAACAATAAGCCTAGGGAGGATGAAAATGACCTAAATGTTCATCCAATGACACAAACACACCTATTGGATGCACAAGATTGCTTAAAAACCCTAATTGGACAAGAATAAGCCTAGGGAGGACGAAAATGACCTAAATGTTCATCCAATGTCACAAATGAACTTATTGGATGCACAAGATTGCTTAAAACCCTAATTAGACAAGAATATGACTAGGGAGAACGAAAATGACCTAAATGTTCATCCAATGACACAAACACACCAATTGGATGCACAAGATTGGTTAAAAACCCTAATTGGACAACAATAAGCCTAGGGAGGATGAAAATGACCTAAATGTTCATCCAATGACACAAAGAAACCTATTGGATGCACAAGATTGCTTAAAAACCCTAATTGGACAAGAATAAGCCTAGGGAGGACGAAAATGACCTAAATGTTCATCCAATGAAACAAATGAACTTATTGGATGCACAAGATTGCTTAAAAACCCTAATTGGACAAGATTAAGCCTAGCGAGGACGAAAATGACCTAAATGTTCATCCAAAGACAGAAATGAACTTATTGGATGAACAAGATTGCTTAAAAACCCTAATTGGACAAGAATAAGCCTAGGGAGGACGAAAACGACCTAAATGTTCATCCAATGACACAAACACACCTATTGGATGCACAAAATTAGTTAAAAACCCTAATTGGACAAGAATAAGCCTAGGGTGGACGAAAATGACCTAAATGTTCATCCAATGACACAAATGAACTTATTGAATGCACAAGATTGGTTAAAAACCATAATTGCACAAGAATAAGCCTAGGGAGGACGAAAATGACCTAAATGTTCATCCAATGACACATATGAACTTATTGGATGCACAAGATTGATTAAAACCCTAATTGGACAAGAATAAGCCTAGGGTGGACGAAAATGACCTAAATGTTCATCCAATGACACAAATGAACTTACTGAATGCACAAGATTGGTTAAAAACCATAATTGCAAAAGAATAAGCCTAGGGAGGACGAAAATGACCTAAATGTTCATCCAATGACACAAATACACCTATTGGATGCACAAGATTGGTTAAAAACCCTAATTGGACAAGAATAAGCCTTGGGAGGACGAAAATGACCTAAATGTTCTTCCAATGACACAAACACACCAATTGGATGCACAAGATTGGTTAAAAACCCTAATTGGACAACAATAAGCCTAGGGAGGATGAAAATGACCTAAATGTTCATCCAATGACACAAAGAAACCTATTGGATGCACAAGATTGCTTAAAAACCCTAATTGGACAAGAATAAGCCTAGGGAGGACGAAAATGACCTAAATGTTCATCCAATGAAACAAATGAACTTATTGGATGCACAAGATTGCTTAAAAACCCTAATTGGACAAGAATAAGCCTAGCGAGGACGAAAATGACCTAAATGTTCATCCAAAGACAGAAATGAACTTATTGGATGAACAAGATTGCTTAAAAACCCTAATTGGACAAGAATAAGCCTAGGGAGGACGAAAATGACCTAAATGTTCATCCAATGACACAAACACACCTATTGGATGCACAAAATTGGTTAAAAACCCTAATTGGACAAGAATAAGCCTAGGGTGGACGAAAATGACCTAAATGTTCATCCAATGACACAAATGAACTTATTGAATGCACAAGATTGGTTAAAACCCTAATTGGACAAGAATAAGACTAGGGAGGACGAAAATGACCTAAATGTTCATCCAATGACACAAACACACCTATTGGATGCACAAGATTGGTTAAAAACCCTAATTGGACAAGAATAAGCCTAAGGAGGACGAAAATGACCTAAATGTTCAACCAATGACACAAATGAACTTATTGGATGCACAAGATTGGTTAAAAACCCTAATTGGACAAGAATAAGCCTTGGGAGGACGAAAATGACCTAAATGTTCATCCAATGACACAAATGAACTTATTGAATGCACAAGATTGGTTAAAAACCATAATTGCACAAGAATAAGCCTAGGGAAGACGAAAATGACCTAAATGTTCATCCAATGACACATATGAACTTATTGGATGCACAAGATTGATTAAAACCCTAATTGGACAAGAATAAGACTAGGGAGGACGAAAATGACCTAAATGTTCATCCAATGACACAAACACACCTATTGGATGCACAAGATTGGTTTAAAACCCTAATTGGACAAGAATAAGCCTAAGGAGGACGAAAATGACCTAAATGTTCAACCAATGACACAAATGAACTTATTGGATGCACAAGATTGGTTAAAAACCCTAATTGGACAAGAATAAGCCTTGGGAGGACGAAAATGACTTAAATGTTCATCCAATGACACAAATGAACTTATTGGATGCACAAGATTGGTTAAAAACCCTAATTGGACAAGAATAAGCCTAGGGTGGACGAAAATGACCTAAATGTTTATCCAATGACACAAATTAACTTATTGGATGCACAAGATTGGTTAAAAACCCTAATTGGACAAGAATAAGCCTAGAATGAACGAAAATGACCTAAATGTTCATCCAATGACACAAACACACCTATTGGATGCATAAGATTGGTTAAAAACCCTAATCGGACAAGAATAAGCCTAGGGAGGACGAAAATGACCTAAATGTTCATCCAATGACACAAATGAACTTATTGGATGCACAAGATTGCTTAAAAACCCTAATTGGACAAAAATAAGCCTAGGGAGGACGAAAATGACCTAAATGTTCATCCAATGACACAAATACACCTATTGAATGCACAAGATTGGTTAGAAACCCTAATTGGACAAGAATAAGCCTAGGGAGGACGAAAATGACCTAAATATTCATCCAATGACACAAATGAACTTATTGGATGCACAAGATTGCTTAAAAACCCTAATTGGACAAGAATAAGCCTAGGGAGGACAAAATGACCTAAATGTTCATCCAATGACACAAATGAACTTATTGGATGCACAAGATTGGTTAGAAACCCTAATTGGACAAGAATAAGCCTTGGGAGGACGAAAATGACCTAAATGTTCATCCAATGACACACATGAACTTATTGGATGCACAAGATTGGTTAAAAACCCTAATTGGACAAGAATAAGCCTAGGGTGGACGAAAATGACCTAAATGTTCATCCAATGACACAAATGAACTTATTGGATGCACAAGATTGGTTAAAAACCCTAATTGGACAAGAATAAGCCTAGGGAGGACGAAAATGACCTAAATGTTCATCCAATGACACAAACATACCTATTGGATGCACAAGATTGATTAGAAACCCTAATTGGACAAGAATAAGCCTAGGGAGGTCGAAAATGATCTAAATGTTCATCCAATGACACAAATGAACTTATTGGATGCACAAGATTGCTTAAAAACCCTAATTGGACCAGAATAAGCCTAGGGAGGACGAAAATGACCTAAATGTTCATCCAATGACACAAATACACCTATTGGATGCACAAGATTGGTTAAAAACCCTAATTGGACAAGAATAAGCCTAGGGAGGACGAAAATGACCTAAACGTTCATCCAATGACACAAATGAACTTATTGGATGCACAAGATTGGTTAAAAACCCTAATTGGAAAAGAATAAGCCTAGGGAGGACGAAAATGACCTAAATGTTCATCCAATGACACAAACACACCTATTGGATGCACAAGATTGGTTAAAAACCCTAATTGGACAAGAATAAGCCTAGGGAGGACGAAAATGACCTAAATGTTCATCCAATGACACAAATGAACTTATTGGATGCACAAGATTGGTTAAAAACCCTAATTGGACAAGAATAAGCCTAGGGAGGTCGAAAATGACCTAAATATTCATCCAATGACACAAACACACCTATTGGATGCACAAGATTGCTTAAAAACCCTAATTGGACAAGAATAAGCCTAGGGAGGACGAAAATGACCTAAATGTTCATCCAATGACACAAATGAACTTATTGGATGCACAAGATTGCTTAAAAACCCTAATTGGACAAGAATAAGCCTAGCGAGGACGAAAATGACCTAAATGTTCATCCAAAGACAGAAATGAACTTATTGGATGAACAAGATTGCTTAAAAACCCTAATTGGACAAGAATAAGCTTAGGGAGGACGAAAATGACCTAAATGTTCAGCCAATGACACAAACACACCTTATTGGATGCACAAAATTGGTTAAAAACCCTAATTGGACAAGAATAAGCCTAGGGTGGACGAAAATGACCTAAATGTTCATCCAATGACACATATGAACTTATTGGATGCACAAGATTGATTAAAACCCTAATTGGACAAGAATAAGACTAGGGAGGACGAAAATGACCTAAATGTTCATCCAATGACACAAACACACCTATTGGATGCACAAGATTGGTTAAAAACCCTAATTGGACAAGAATAAGCCTAAGGAGGACGAAAATGACCTAAATGTTCAACCAATGACACAAATGAACTTATTGGATGCACAAGATTGCTTAAAAATCCTAATTGGACAAGAATAAGCCTAGGGAGGACGAAAATGACCTAAATGTTCATCCAATGACACAAACACACCTATTGGATGCACAAGATTGGTTAAAAACCCTAATTGGACAAGAATAAGACTAGGGAGGACGAAAATGACCTAAATGTTCATCCAATGACACAAATGAAATTATTGGATGCACAAGATTGGTGAAAAACCTTAATTGGACAAGAATAAGCCTAGGAAGGACGAAAATGACCTAAATGTTCATCCAATGACACAAATGAACTTATTGGATGCACAAGATTGCTTAAAAACCCTAATTGGACAAGAATAAGCCTAGGGAGGACGAAAATGACCTAAATGTTCATCCAATGACACAAATGAACTTATTGGATGCACAAGATTGCTTAAAAACCCTAATTCGACAAGAATAAGCCTAGGGAGGACGAAAATGACCTAAATGTTCATCCAATGACACAAACACACCTATTGGATGCACAAGATTGGTTAAAAACCCTAATTGGACAAGAATAAGCCTAGGGAGGACGAAAATGACCTAAAAATTCATCCAATGACACAAATGAACTTATTGGATGCACAAGATTGCTTAAAAACCCTAATTGGACAAGAATAAGCCTAGGGAGGACGAAAATGACCTAAATGTTCATCCAATGACACAAATGAACTTATTGGATGCACAAGATTGGTTAAAAACCCTAATTGGACAAGAATAAGCCTTGGGAGGACGAAAATGACCTAAATGTTCATCCAATGACACAAATGAACTTATTGGATGCACAAGATTGGTTAAAAAGCCTAATTGGACAAGAATAAGCCTAGGGAAGACGAAAAATGACCTAAATGTTCATCCAATGACACAAATGAACTTATTGGATGCACAAGATTGCTTAAAACCCTAATTGGACAAGAATAAGCCTAGGGAGGACGAAAATGACCTAAATGTTCATCCAATGACACAAATGAACTTATTGGATGCACAAGATTGCTTAAAAACCCTAATTGGACAAGAATAAGCCTAGGGAGGACGAAAAATGACATAAATGTTCATGTAATGACACAAATGAACTTATTGGATGCACAAGATTGCTTAAAACCCTAATTGGACAAGAATAAGACTAGGGAGGACGAAAATGACCTAAATGTTCATCCAATGACACAAACACACCTATTGGATGCACAAGATTGGTGAGAAACCCTAATTGAACAAGAATAAGCCTAGGGAGGACGAAAATGACCTAATTGTTCATCCAATGACACAAATGAACTTATTGGAAGCAAAAGATTGCCTAAAAACCCTAATTAGACAAGAATACGGCTAGGGAGGACGAAAATGACCTAAATGTTCATCCAATGACACAAACACACCTATTGGATGCACAAGATTGCTTAAAAACCCTAATTAGACAAGAATAAGCCTAGGGAGGACGAAAATGACCTAAATATTCATCCAATGACACAAATGAACTTATTGGATGCACAAGATTGCTTAAAAACCCTAATTGGACAAGAATAAGCCTAGGGAGGACGAAAATGACCTAAATGTTCATCCAATGACACAAATGAACTTATTGGATGCACAAGATTGGTTAGAAACCCTAATTGGACAAGAATAAACCTAGGGAGGACAAAAATGACCTAAATGTTCATCCAATGACACAAATGAACTTATTGGATGCACAAGATTGGTTAAAAACCCTAATTGGACAAGAATAAGCCTTGGGAGGACGAAAATGACCTAAATGTTCATCCAATGACACAAATGAACTTATTGGATGCACAAGATTGCTTCAAACCCTAATTGGACAAGAATAAGACTAGGGAGGACGAAAATGACCTAAATGTTCATCCAATGACACAAACACACCTATTGGATGCACATGATTGGTTAGAAACCCTAATTGAACAACAATAAGCCTAGGGAGGACGAAAATGACCTAAATGTTCATCCAATGAAACAAATGAACTTATTGGATTCACAAGATTGCTTAAAAACCCTAATTGGACAAGAATAAGCCTAGGGAGGACGAAAATGACCTAAATGTTCATCCAATGACACAAATGAACTTATTGGATGCACAAGATTGGTTAAAAACCCTAATTGGACAAGAATAAGCCTTGGGAGGACGAAAATGAGCTAAATGTTCATCCAATGACACAAATGAACTTATTGGAGGCGCAAGATTGGTTAAAAACCCTAATTGGACAAGAATGAGCCTAGGGTGGACGAAAATGACCTAAATGTTTATCCAATGACACAAATGAACTTATTGGATGCACAAGATTGGTTAAAAACCCTAATTGGACAAGAATAAGCCTAGGGAGGACGAAAATGACCTAAATGTTCATCCAATGACACAAACACACGTGTTGGATGCACAAGATTGGTTAAAAACCCTAATTGGACAAGAATAAGCCTAGGGAGGACGAAAATGACCTAAATGTTCATCCAATGACACAAATGAACTTATTGGATGCACAAGATTGCTTAAAAACCCTAATTGGACAAGAATAAGCCTAAGGAGGACGAAAATGACCTAAATGTTCATCCAATGACACAAATACACCTATTGGATGCACAAGATTGGTTAGAAACCCTAATTGGACAAGAATAAGCCTAGGTAGGACGAAAATGTCCTAAATGTTCATCCAATGACACAAACACACCTATTGGATGCACAAGATTGGCTTAAAACCCTAATTGGACAAGAATAAGACTAGAGAGGACGAAAATGACCTAAATGTTCATCCAATGACACATACACACCTATTGGATGCACAAGATTGGTTAAAAACCCTAATTGGACAAGAATAAGCCTAGGGAGGACGAAAATGACCTAAATGTTCATCCAATGACACAAATGAACTTATTGGATGCACAAGATTGCTTAAAAACCCTAATTGGACAAGAATAAGCCTAGGGACGACGAAAATGACCTAAATGTTCATCCAATGACACAAATGAACTTATTGGATGCACAAGATTGGTTAAAAACCCTAATTGGACAACAATAAGCCTTTGGAGGACGGAAATGACCTAAATGTTCATCCAATGACACAAATGAACTTATTGGATGCACAAGATTGGTTAAAAACCCTAATGGGACAAGAATAAGCCTAGGGTGGACGAAAATGACATAAATGTTTATCCAATGACACAAACACACCTATTGGATGCACAAGATTGGTTAGAAACCCTAATTGAACAAGAATAAGCCTAGGGATGACGAAAATGACCTACATGTTCATCCAATGACACAAATGAACTTATTGGATGCACAAGATTGGTTAAAAACCCTAATTGGACAAGAATAAGCCTTGGGAGGACGAAAATGACCTAAATGTTCATCCAATGACACAAATGAACTTATTGGATGCACAAGATTGGTTAAAACCCCTAATTGGACAAGAATAAGCCTAGGGAGGACGAAAATGACCTAAATGTTTATCCAATGACACAAATGAACTTATTGGATGCACAAGATTGGTTAAAACCCCTAATTGGACAAGAATAAGCCTAGGGAGGACGAAAATGACCTAAATGTTCATCCAATGACACAAAGACACCTATTGGATGCACAAGATAGGTTAGAAACCCTAATTGAACAAGAATAAGCCTAGGGAGGACGAAAATGACCTAAATGTTCATCAAATGACACAAATGAACTTATTGGATGCACAACATTGCTTAAAAACCCTAATTGGACAAGAATAAGCCTAGGGAGGACGAAAATGACCTAAATGTTCATCCAATGACACAAATGAACTTATTGGATGCACAAGATTGCTTAAAAACCCTAATTGGACAAGAATAAGCCTAGGGAGGACGAAAATGACCTAAATGTTCATCCAATGACACAAATGAACTTATTGGATGCACAAGATTGGTTAGAAACCCTAATTGGACAAGAATAAGCCTTGGGAGGATGAAAATGACCTAAATGTTCATCCAATGACACACATGAACTTATTGGATGCACAAGATTGGTTAAAAACCCTAATTGGACAAGAATAAGCCTAGGGTGGACGAAAATGACCTAAATAAACATCCAATGACACAAATGAACTTATTGGATGCACAAGATTGGTTAAAAACCCTAATTGGACAAGAATAAGCCTAGGGAGGACGAAAATGACCTAAATGTTCATCCAATGACACAAACACACCTATTGGAATCACAAGATTGGTTAGAAACCCTAATTGGACAAGAATAAGCCTAGGGAGGTCGAAAATGATCTAAATGTTCATCCAATGACACAAATGAACTTATTGGATGCACAAGATTGCTTAAAAACCCTAATTGAACAAGAATAAGCCTAGGGAGGACGAAAATGACCTAAATGTTCATCTAATGACACAAATACACCTATTGAATGCACAAGATTGGTTAGAAACCCTAATTGGACAAGAATAAGCCTAGGGAGGACGAAAATGACCTAAATGTTCATCCATTGACACAAATGAACTTATTGGATGCACAAGATTGCTTAAAAACCCTAATTGGACAAGAATAAGCCTAGGGAGGACGAAAATGACCTAAATGTTCATCCAATGACACAAATGAACTTATTGGATGCACAAGAATGCTTAAAAACCCTAATTGGACAAGAATAAGCCTAGGGAGGACGAAAATGACCTAAATGTTCATCCAATGACACAAATACACCTATTGGATGCAAAAGATTGGTTAGAAACCCTAATTTGACAAGAATAAGCCTAGAGAGGACGAAAATGACCTAAATAATAAGCCTAGGGAGGACGAAAATGACCTAAATGTTCATCCAATGACACAAATGAACTTATTGGATGCACAAGATTGCTTATAAACCCTAATTGGACAAGAATAAGCCTAGGGAGGACGAAAATGACCTAAATGTTCATCCAATGACACAAATGAGCTTATTGGATGCACAAGATTGCTTAAAAACCCTAATTGGACAAGAATAAGCCTAGGGAGGACGAAAATGACCTAAATGTTCATCCAATGACACAAATGAACTTATTGGATGCACAAGATTGCTTAAAACCCTAATTAGACAAGAATATGACTAGGGAGAACGAAAATGACCTAAATGTTCATCCAATGACACAAACACACCAATTGGATGCACAAGATTGGTTAAAAACCCTAATTGGACAACAATAAGCCTAGGGAGGATGAAAATGACCTAAATGTTCATCCAATGACACAAAGAAACCTATTGGATGCACAAGATTGCTTAAAAACCCTAATTGGACAAGAATAAGCCTAGGGAGGACGAAAATGACCTAAATGTTCATCCAATGAAACAAATGAACTTATTGGATGCACAAGATTGCTTAAAAACCCTAATTGGACAAGAATAAGCCTAGCGAGGACGAAAATGACCTAAATGTTCATCCAAAGACAAAAATGAACTTATTGGAGGAACAAGATTGCTTAAAAACCCTAATTGGACAAGAATAAGCCTAGGGAGGACGAAAATGACCTAAATGTTCATCCAATGACACAAACACACCTATTGGATGCACAAAATTAGTTAAAAACCCTAATTGGACAAGAATAAGCCTAGGGTGGACGAAAATGACCTAAATGTTCATCCAATGACACAAATGAACTTATTGAATGCACAAGATTGGTTAAAAACCATAATTGCACAAGAATAAGTCTAGGGAGGACGAAAATGACCTAAATGTTCATCCAATGACACATATGAACTTATTGGATGCACAAGATTGATTAAAACCCTAATTGGACAAGAATAAGCCTAAGGTGGACGAAAATGACCTAAATGTTCATCCAATGACACAAATGAACTTATTGAATGCACAAGATTGGTTAAAAACCATAATTGCACAAGAACAAGCCTAGGGAGGACGAAAATGACCTAAATGTTCATCCAATGACACAAATACACCTATTGGATGCACAAGATTGGTTAAAAACCCTAATTGGACAAGAATAAGCCTTGGGAGGACGAAAATGACCTAAATGTTCATCCAATGACACAAACACACCAATTGGATGCACAAGATTGGTTAAAAACCCTAATTGGACAACAATAAGCCTAGGGAGGATGAAAATGACCTAAATGTTCATCCAATGACACAAAGAAACCTATTGGATGCACAAGATTGCTTAAAAACCCTAATTGGACAAGAATAAGCCTAGGGAGGACGAAAATGACCTAAATGTTCATCCAATGAAACAAATGAACTTATTGGATGCACAAGATTGCTTAAAAACCCTAATTGGACAAGAATAAGCCTAGCGAGGACGAAAATGACCTAAATGTTCATCCAAAGACAGAAATGAACTTATTGGATGAACAAGATTGCTTAAAAACCCTAATTGGACAAGAATAAGCCTAGGGAGGACGAAAATGACCTAAATGTTCATCCAATGACACAAACACACCTATTGGATGCACAAAATTGGTTAAAAACCCTAATTGGACAAGAATAAGCCTAGGGTGGACGAAAATGACCTAAATGTTCATCCAATGACACAAATGAACTTATTGAATGCACAAGATTGGTTAAAACCCTAATTGGACAAGAATAAGACTAGGGAGGACGAAAATGACCTAAATGTTCATCCAATGACACAAACACACCTATTGGATGCACAAGATTGGTTAAAAACCCTAATTGGACAAGAATAAGCCTAAGGAGGACGAAAATGACCTAAATGTTCAACCAATGACACAAATGAACTTATTGGATGCACAAGATTGGTTAAAAACCCTAATTGGACAAGAATAAGCCTTGGGAGGACGAAAATGACCTAAATGTTCATCCAATGACACAAATGAACTTATTGAATGCACAAGATTGGTTAAAAACCATAATTGCACAAGAATAAGCCTAGGGAAGACGAAAATGACCTAAATGTTCATCCAATGACACATATGAACTTATTGGATGCACAAGATTGATTAAAACCCTAATTGGACAAGAATAAGACTAGGGAGGACGAAAATGACCTAAATGTTCATCCAATGACACAAACACACCTATTGGATGCACAAGATTGGTTAAAAATCCTAATTGGACAAGAATAAGCCTAAGGAGGACGAAAATGACCTAAATGTTCAACCAATGACACAAATGAACTTATTGGATGCACAAGATTGGTTAAAAACCCTAATTGGACAAGAATAAGCCTTGGGAGGACGAAAATGACTTAAATGTTCATCCAATGACACAAATGAACTTATTGGATGCACAAGATTAGTTAAAAACCCTAATGGGACAAGAATAAGTCTAGGGTGGACGAAAATGACCTAAATGTTTATCCAATGACACAAATGAACTTATTGGATGCACAAGATTGGTAAAAAACCCTAATTGGACAAGAATAAGCCTAGAATGAACGAAAATGACCTAAATGTTCATCCAATGACACAAACACACCTATTGGATGCACAAGATTGGTTAAAAACCCTAATTGGACAAGAATAAGCCTAGGGAGGTCGAAAATGATCTAAATGTTCATCCAATGACACAAATGAACTTATTGGATGCACAAGATTGCTTAAAAACCCTAATTGGACAAGAATAAGCCTAGGGAGGACGAAAATGACCTAAATGTTCATCCAATGACACAAATACACCTATTGAATGCACAAGATTGGTTAGAAACCCTAATTGGACAAGAATAAGCCTAGGGAGGACGAAAATTACCTAAATGGTCATCCAATGACACAAATGAACTTATTGGATGCACAAGATTGGTTAAAAACCCTAATTGGACAAGAATAAGCCTTGGGAGGACGAAAATGACCTAAATGTTCATCCAATGACACAAACACACCTATTGGATGCACAAGATTGGTTAAAAACCCTAATTGGACAACAATAAGCCTAGGGAGGATTAAAATGACCTAAATGTTCATCCAATGACACAAACACACCTATTGGATGCACAAGATTGCTTAAAAACCCTAATTGGACAAGAATAAGCCTAGGGAGGACGAAAATGACCTAAATGTTCATCCAATGACACAAATGAACTTATTGGATGCACAAGATTGCTTAAAAACCCTAATTGGACAAGAATAAGCCTAGCGAGGACGAAAATGACCTAAATGTTCATCCAAAGACAGAAATGAACTTATTGGATGAACAAGATTGCTTAAAAACCCTAATTGGACAAGAATAAGCTTAGGGAGGACGAAAATGACCTAAATGTTCAGCCAATGACACAAACACACCTTATTGGATGCACAAAATTGGTTAAAAACCCTAATTGGACAAGAATAAGCCTAGGGTGGACGAAAATGACCTAAATGTTCATCCAATGACACATATGAACTTATTGGATGCACAAGATTGATTAAAACCCTAATTGGACAAGAATAAGACTAGGGAGGACGAAAATGACCTAAATGTTCATCCAATGACACAAACACACCTATTGGATGCACAAGATTGGTTAAAAACCCTAATTGGACAAGAATAAGCCTAAGGAGGACGAAAATGACCTAAATGTTCAACCAATGACACAAATGAACTTATTGGATGCACAAGATTGGTTAAAAACCCTAATTGGACAAGAATAAGCCTTGGGAGGACGAAAATGACTTAAATGTTCATCCAATGACACAAATGAACTTATTGGATGCACAAGATTGGTTAAAAACCCTAATTGGACAAGAATAAGCCTAGGGAGGACGAAAATGACCTAAATCTTCATCCAATGACACAAATACACCTATTGGATGCACAAGATTGGTTAGAAACCCTAGTTGGACAAGAATAAGCCTAGGGAGGACGAAAATGACCTAAATGTTCATCCAATGACACAAATGAACTTATTGGATGCACAAGATTGCTTAAAAACCCTAATTGGACAAGAATAAGCCTAGGGAGGACGAAAATGACCTAAATGTTCATCCAATGACACAAATGAACTTATTGGATGCACAAGATTGGTGAAAAACCCTAATTGGACAAGAATAAGCCTAGGGAGGACGAAAATGACCTAAATGTTCATCCAATGACACAAATGAACTTATTGGATGCACAAGATTGCTTAAAAACCCTAATTGGACAAGAATAAGCCTTGGGAGGACGAAAATGACCTAAATGTTCATCCAATGACACAAACACACCTTTTGGATGCACAAAATTGGTTAAAAACCCTAATTGGACAAGAATAAGCCTAGGGTGGACGAAAATGACCTAAATGTTCATCCAATGACACAAATGAACTTATTGAATGCACAAGATTGGTTAAAAACCATAATTGCACAAGAATAAGCCTAGGGAGGACGAAAATGACCTAAATGTTCATCCAATGACACATATGAACTTATTGGATGCACAAGATTGATTAAAACCCTAATTGGACAAGAATAAGACTAGGGAGGATGAAAATGACCTAAATGTTCATCCAATGACACAAACAAACCTATTGGATGCACAAGATTGCTTAAAAACCCTAATTGGACAAGAATAAGCCTAGGGAGGACGAAAATGACCTAAATGTTCATCCAATGACACAAACACACCTATTGGATGCACAAAATTGGTTAAAAACCCTAATTGGACAAGAATAAGCCTAGGGTGGACGAAAATGACCTAAATGTTTATCCAATGACACAAATGAACTTATTGGATGCACAAGATTGGTTAAAAACCCTAATTGGACAAGAATAAGCCTAGGGAGGTCGAAAATGACCTAAATATTCATCCAATGACACAAACACACCTATTGGATGCACAAGATTGCTTAAAAACCCTAATTGGACAAGAATAAGCCTAGGGAGGACGAAAATGACCTAAATGTTCATCCAATGACACAAATGAACTTATTGGATGCACAAGGTTGGTTAAAAACCCTAATTGGACAAGAATAAGCCTAGGGAGGACGAAAATGACCTAAATGTTCAAACAACGACACAAATGAACTTATTGGATGCACAAGGTTGGTTTAAAACCCTAATTGGACAAGAATAAGCCTAGGGAGGACGAAAATGACCTAAATGTTCATCCAATGACACAAATGAACTTATTGGATGCACAAGATTGGTTAAAAACCCTAATTGGACAAGAATAAGCCTAGGGAGGACGAAAATGACCTAACTATTCCTCCAATGACACAAATGAACTTATTGGATGCACAAGATTGCTTAAAACCCTAATTGGACAAGAATAAGACTAGGGAGGACGAAAATAACCTAAATGTTCATCCAATGACACAAACACACCTATTGGATGCACAAGATTGGTTAGAAACCCTAATTTGACAAGAATAAGCCTAGAGAGGACGAAAATGACCTAACTATTCATCCAATGACACAAATGAACTTATTGGATGCACAAGATTGCTTAAAACCCTAATTGGACAAGAATAAGACTAGGGAGGACGAAAATGACCTAAATGTTCATCCAATGACACAAACACACCTATTGGATGGACAAGATTGGTTAAAAACCCTAATTGGACAACAAAAAGCCTAGGGAGGACGAAAATGACCTATATGTTCCTCCAATGACACAAACACACCTATTGGATGCACAAGATTTGTTAAAAACCCTAATTGCACAAAAATAAGCCTAGGGAGGACGAAAATTACCTAAATGTTCATCCAATGACACAAATGAACTTATTGGATGCACAAGATTGCTTAAAAACCCTAATTGGACAAGAATAAGCCTAGGGAGGACGAAAATGACCTAAATGTTCATCCAATGACACAAATGAACTTATTGGATGCACAAGATTGGTTAAAAACCCTAATTGGACAAGAATAAGCCTTGGGAAGACGAAAATGACCAAAATGTTCATCCAATGACACAAATACGCCTATTGGATGCACAAGAATGGTTAAAAACCCTAACTGGACAAGAATAAGCCTAGGGAGGTCAAAAATGACCTAAATGTTTATCCAATGACACAAATGAACTTATTGGATGCACAAGATTGGTTAAAAACCCTAATTGGACAAGAATAAGCCTAGGGTGGACGAAAATGACCTAAATGTTCATCCAATGACACAAATGAACTTATTGGATGCACAAGATTGGTTAAAAACTCTAGTTGGACAAGAATAAGCCTAGGGTGGACGAAAATGACCTAAATGTTCATCCAATGACACAAATGAACTTATTGGATGCACAAGATTGGTTAAAAACCCTAATTGGACAAGAATAAGCCTAGGGAGGACGAAAATGACCTAAATGTTCATCCAATGACACAAACTCACCTATTGGATGCACAAGATTGCATAAAAACCCTAATTGGACAAGAATAAGCCTAGGGAGGACGAAAATGACCTAAATGTTCATCCAATGACACAAATGAACTTATTGGATGCACAAGATTGGTTAAAAACCCTAATTGGACAAGAATAAGCCTTGGGAGGACGAAAATGACCTAAATGTTCATCCAATGACACAAATCAACTTATTGGAGGCACAAGATTGGTCAAAACCCTAATTGGACAAGAATAAGCCTAGGGTGGACGAAAATGACCTAAATGTTTATCCAATGACACAAATGAACTTATTGGATGCACAAGATTGGTTAAAAACCCTAATTGGACAAGAATAAGCCTAAGGAGGACGAAAATGACCTAAATGTTCAATCAATGACACAAACACACCTATTGGATGCACAAGATTGGTTAAAAACCCTAATTGGACAAGAATAAGCCTAGGGAGGACGAAAATGACCTAAATGTTCATCCAATGACACAAATGAACTTATTGGATGCACAAGATTGGTTAACAACTTTAATTGGACAAGAATAAGCCTAGGGAGGACGAAAATGACCTAAATATTCATCCAATGACACAAATGAACTTATTGGATGCACAAGATTGCTTAAAAACCCTAATTGGACAAGAATAAGCCTAGGGAGGACGAAAATGACCTAAATGTTCATCCAATGACACAAATGAACTTATTGGATGCACAAGATTGGTTAAAAACCCTAATTGGACAAGAATAAGCCTAGGGAGGACGAAAATGACCTAAATGTTCTTCCAATGACACAAACACACCTACTGGATGCACTAGATTGCATAAAAACCCTAATTGGACAAGAATAAGACTAGGGAGGACAAAAATGAACTAAATGTTCGTCCAATGACACAAACACACCTATTGGATGCACAAGATTGCATAAAAACCCTAATTGGACAAGAATAAGCATAGGGAGGACAAAAATGACCTAAATGTTCGTCCAATGACACAAATGAACTTATTGGATGCACAAGATTGGTTAAAAACCCTAATTGGACAAGAATAAGCCTAGGGAGGACGAAAATGACCTAAATGTTCATCCAATGACACAAATGAACTTATTGGATGCACAAGATTGGTTAAAAACCCTAATTGGACAAGAATAAGCCTAGGGAGGACGAAAATGACCTAAATGTTCATCCAATGACGCAAACACACCTATTGGATGCACAAGACTGGTTAGCAACCCTAATTGGACAAGAATAAGCCTAGGGAGGACGAAAATGACCTAAATGTTCATCCAATAACACAAACACGCCTATTGGATGCACAAGATTGGTTAAAAACCCTAATTGGACAAGAATAAGCCTAGGGTGGACGAAAATGACCTAAATGTTTATCCAATGACACAAATGAACTTATTGGATGCACAAGATTGGTTAAAAACCCTAATTGGACAAGAATAAGCCTAGGGAGGACGAAAATGACCTAAATGTTCATCCAATGACACAAACACACCTATTGGATGCACAAGATTGGTTAAAAACCCTAATTGGACAAGAATAAGCCTAGGGAGGGCGAAAATGACCTAAATGTTCATCCAATGACACAAATGAACTTATTGGATGCACAATATTGCTTAAAATCCCTAATTGGACAAGAATAAGCCTAGGGAGGACGAAAATGACCTAAATATTCATCCAATGACACAAACACACCTATTGGATGCACAAGATTAGTTAAAACTCCTAATTGGACAACAATAAGCCTAGGGAGTATGAAAATGACCTAAATGTTCATCTAATGACACAAACACACCTATTGGATGCACAAGATTGGTTAAAAACCCTAATTGCACAAAACTAAGCCTAGTGAGGACGAAAATAACCTAAATGTTCATCCAATGACACAAATGAACTTATTGGATGCACAAGATTGCTTAAAACCCTAATTGGACAAGAATAAGACTAGGGAGGACGAAAATGACCTAAATGTTCATCCAATCACACAAACACACCAATTGGATGCACAAGATTGGTTAGAAACCCTAATTGAACAAGAATAAGCCTAGGGAGGAGGAAAATGACCTAAATGTTCATCCAATGAAACAAATGAACTTATTGCATTCACAAGATTGCTTAAAAACCCTAATTGGACAAGAATAAGCCTAGGGAGGAAGAAAATGACCTAAATGTTCATCCAATGACACAAATGAACTTATTGGATGCACAAGATTGGTTAAAAACCCTAATTGGACAAGAATAAGCCTTGGGATGACGAAAAATGACCTAAATGTTCATCCAATAACACAAATGAACCTATTGGATGCACAAGAATGTTTAAAAACCCTAATTGGACAAGAATAAGCCTAGGGTGGACGAAAATGACCTAAATGTTCATCCAATGACACAAATGAACTTATTGGATGCACAAGATTGCTTAAAATCCCTAATTGGACAAGAATAAGCCTAGGGAGGACGAAAATGACCTAAATATTCATCCAATGACACAAACACACCTATTGGATGCACAAGATTGGTTAAAACTCCTAATTGGACAACAATAAGCCTAGGGAGTATGAAAATGACCTAAATGTTCATCTAATGACACAAACACACCTATTGGATGCACAAGATTGGTTAAAAACCCTAATTGCACAAAACTAAGCCTAGTGAGGACGAAAATAACCTAAATGTTCATCCAATTACACAAATGAACTTATTGGATGCACGAGATTGCTTAAAAATCCTAATTAGACAAGAATAACCCTAGGGAGGACGAAAATGACCTAAATGTTCATCCAATGACACAAATACACCTATTGGATGCACAAGATTGGTTAGAACCTCTAATTGGACAAGAATAAGCCTAGGGAGGACGAAAATGACCTAAATGTTCATCCAATGACACAAACACACCTATTGGATGCACAAGATTGGTTAAAAACCCTAATTGGACAACAATAAGCCTAGGGAGGATGAAAATGACCTAAATGTTCATCTAATGACACAAACACACCTATTGGATGCACAAGATTGGTTAAAAACCCTAATTGCACAAAACTAAGCCTAGGGAGGACGAAAATAACCTAAATGTTCATCCAATGACACAAACGAACTTATTGGATGCACAAGATTGCTTAAAACCCTAATTGGACAAGAATAAGACTAGGGAGGACGTAAATGACCTAAATGTTCATCCAATGACACAAACACACCTATTGGATGCACAAGATTGGTTAGAAACCCTAATTGAACAAGAATAAGCCTAGGGAGGACGAAAATAACCTAAACGTTCATCCAATGACACAAATGAACTTATTGGATGCACAAGATTGCTTAAAAACCCTAATTGGATAAGAATAAGCCTAGGGAGGACGAAAATGACCTAAATATTCATCCAATGACACAAATTAACTTATTGGATGCACAAGATTGGTTAAAAACCATAATTGGACAAGAATAAGCCTTGGGAGGACGAAAATGACCTAAATATTCATCCAATGACACCAATGAACTTATTGGATGCACAAGATTGGTTAAAAACCCTAATTGGACAAGAATAAGCCTAGGGAGGACGAAAATGACCTAAATGTTCATCCAATGACACAAACACACCTATTGGATGCACAAGATTGGTTAAAAACCCTAATTGGACAACAATAAGCCTAGGGAGGATGAAAATGACCTAAATGTTCATCCAATGACACAAATACACCTATTGGATGCACAAGATTGGTTAGAAACCCTAATTGGACAAGAATAAGCCTAGGGAGGACGAAAATGACTTAAATGTTAATCCAATGACACAAATGAACTTATTGGATGCACAAGATTGCTTAAAAACCCTAATTGGACAAGAATAAGCCTAGGGAGGACGAAAATGACCTAAATGTTCGTCCAATGACACAAACACACCTATTGGATGCACAAGATTTATTACAAACCCTAATTGGACAAGAATAAGCCTAGGGTGGACGAAAATGACTTAAATGTTCATCCAATGACACAAATAAACTTATTGGATGCACAAGATTGCTTAAAACTCTAATTGGACAAGAATAAGCCTTGGGAGGACGAAAATGACCTAAATGTTCATCAAATGACAAAAACACACCTATTGGATGCACAAGATTGGTTAAAAACCCTAATTGGACAACAATAAGCCTAGGGAGGATGAAAATGATCTAAATGTTCATCCAATGACACAAACAAACCTATTGGATGCACAAGATTGCTTAAAAACCCGTATTGGACAAGAATAAGCCTAGGGAGGACGAAAATGACCTAAATGTTCATCCAATGACACAAATGAACTTATTGGATGCACAAGATTGCTTAAAAACCCTAATTGGACAAGAATAAGCCTAGCGAGGACGAAAATGACCTAAATGTTCATCCAAAGACAGAAATGAACTTATTGGATGAACAAGATTGCTTAAAAACCCTAATTGGACAAGAATAAGCCTAGGGAGGACGAAAATGACCTAAATGTTCATCCAATGACACAAACACACCTATTGGATGCACAAAATTGGTTAAAAACCCTAATTGCACAAGAATAAGCCTAGGGTGGACGAAAATGACCTAAATGTTCATCCAATGACACAAATGAACTTATTGAATGCACAAGATTGGTTAAAAACCATAATTGCACAAGCATAAGCCTAGGGAGGATGAAAATGACCTAAATGTTCATCCAATGACACATATGAACTTATTGGATGCACAAGATTGATTAAAACCCTAATTGGACAAGAATAAGACTAGGGAGGACGAAAATGACCTAAATGTTCATCCAATGACACAAACACACCTATTGGATGCACAAGATTGGTTAAAAACCCTAATTGGACAAGAATAAGCCTAAGGAGGACGAAAATGACCTAAATGTTCAACCAATGACACAAATGAACTTATTGGATGCACAAGATTGCTTAAAAATCCTAATTGGACAAGAATAAGCCTAGGGAGGACGAAAATGACCTAAATGTTCATCCAATGACACAAACACACCTATTGGATGCACAAGATTGGTTAGAAACCCTAATTGGACAAGAATAAGCCTAGGGAGGAGGAAAATGACCTAAATGTTCATCCAATGACTCAAACACACCTATTGGATGCACAAGATTGGTTAGAAACCCTAATTGGACAAGAATAAGCCTAGGGAGGACGAAAATGACCTAAATGTTAATCCAATGACACAAATGAACTTATTGGATGCACAAGATTGGTTAAAAACCCTAATTGGACAAGAATAAACCTAGGGAGGACGAAAATAAGCTAAATGTTCATCAAATGACTAAACACACCTATTGGATGCACAAGATTGGTTAGAAACCCTAATTGGACAAGAATAAGCCTAGGGAGGATGAAAATGACCTAAATATTCATCCAATGACACAAATGAACTTATTGGATGCACAAGATTGCTTAAAACCCTAATTGGACAAGAATAAGACTAGGGAGGACGAAAATAACCTAAATTTTCATCCAATGACACAAACACACCTATTGGATGCACAAGATTGGTTAGAAACCCTAATTGGACAAGAATAAGCCTAGGGAGGACGAAAATGACCTAAATGTTAATCCAATGACACAAATGAACTTATTGGATGCACAAGATTGGTTAAAAACCCTCATTGGACAAGAAGAAGCCTAGGGAGGACGAAAAAGACCTAAATGTTCGTCCAATGACACAAACACACCTATTGGATGCACAAGATTGTTTAGAATCCCTAATTGAACAAGAATAAGCCTAGGGAGGACGAAAATGACCTAAATGTTCATCCAATGACACAATTGAACTTATTGGATGCACAACATTGGTTAAAAACCCTAATGGGACAAGAATAAGCATATGGACGACGAAAATGACCTAAATGTTCATCCAATGTCACAAACACACCTATTGGATGCACAAGATTGGTTAGAAACCCTAATTGGACAAGAATAAGCCTAGGGAGGACGAAAATGACCTAAATGTTAATCCAATGACACAAATGAACTTATTGGATGCACAAGATTGGTTAAAAACCGTAATTGGACAAGAATAAGTCTAGGGAGGATGAAAATGACCTAAATGTTCATCCAATGACACAATTGAACTTATTGGATGCACAAGATTGGTTAAAAACCCTAATTGGACAAAAATAAGCCTAGGGAGGACGAAAATGACCTAAATGTTAATTCAATGACACAAATGAACTTATTGGATGCACAAGATTGGTTAAAAACCCTAATTGGACAAGAATAAGCCTAGGGAGGACGAAAATGACCTAAATGTTCATCCAATGACACAAACACACCTATTGGATGCACAAGATTGGTTAGAAACCCTAATTGGACAAGAATAAGCCTAGGGAGGACGAAAATGACCTAAATGTTAATCCAATGACACAAATGAACTTATTGGATGCACAAGATTGGTTAAAAACCCTATTTGGACAAGAATAAGCGTAGGGAGGACGAAAATGACCTAAATGTTCATCCAATGACACAAACACACCTATTGGATGCACAAGATTGGTTAAAAACCCTAATTGGACAAGAATAAGCCTAGGGAGGACGAAAATGACCTAAATGTTCATCCAATGACACAAACACACCTATTGGATGCACAAGATTGGTTAAAAACCCTAATTGGACAACAATAAGCCTAGGGAGGATGAAAATGATCTAAATGTTCATCTAATGACACAAACACACCTATTGGATGCACAAGATTGGTTAAAAACCCTAATTGCACAAAACTAAGCCTAGGGAGGACGAAAATGACCTAAATGTTCATCCAATGACACAAATGAACTTATTGGATACACAAGATTGCTTAAAACCCTAATAGGACAAGAATAAGACTAGGGAGGACGAAAATGACCTAAATGTTCATCCAATGACACAAATGAACTTATTGGATGCACAAGATTGCTTAAAAACCCTAATTGGACAAGAATAAGCCTAGGGAGGACGAAAATGACCTAAATGTTCATCCAATGACACAAATGAACTTATTGGATGCACAAGATTGGTTAAAAACCCTAATTGGACAAGAATAAGCCTTGGGAGGACGAAAATTACCTAAATGTTCATCCAATGACACAAATGAACTTATTGGATGCACAAGATTGCTTAAAAACCCTAATTGGACAAGAATAAGCCTAGGGAGGACGAAAATGACCTAAATGTTCATCCAATGACACAAATACACCTATTGAATGCACAAGATTGGTTAGAAACCCTAATTGGACAAGAATAAGCCTAGGGAGGACGAAAATGACCTAAATGTTCATCCAATGACACAAATGAACTTATTGGATGCACAAGATTTCTTAAAAACCCTAATTGGAAAAGAATAAGCCTAGGGAGGACAAAAATGACCTAAATGTTCATCCAATGACACAAATGAACTTATTAAATGCACAAGATTGCTTAAAAACCCTAATTGGACAAGAATAAGCCTAGGGAGGACGAAAATGACCTAAATGTTCATCCAATGACACAAATGAACTTATTGGATGCACAAGATTGGTTAAAAACACTAATTGGACAAGAATAAGCCTTGGGAGGACGAAAATGACCTAAATGTTCATCCAATGACACAAACACACCTATTGGATGCACAAGATTGGTTAAAAACCCTAATTGGACAACAATAAGCCTAGGGAGGACGAAAATGACCTAAATGTTCATCCAATGACAAAAATGAACTTATTGGATGCACAAGATTGCTTAAAAACCCTAATTGGACAAGAATAAGCCTAGGGAGGACGAAAATGACCTAAATGTTCATCCAATGACACAAACACACCTATTGGATGCACAAGATTGGTTACAAACCCTAATTGAACAAGAATAAGCCTAGGGAGGACGAAAATGACCTAAATGTTCATCCAATGACACAAATGAACTTATTGGATGCACAAGATTGGTTAAAAACCCTAATTGGACAAGAATAAGCCTTGGGAGGACGAAAATGACCTAAATGTTCATCCAATGACACAAACACACCTATTGGATGCACAAGATTGGTTAAAAACCCTAATTGGACAACAATAAGCCTAGGGAGGATGAAAATGACCTAAATGTTCATCCAATGACACAAACACACCTATTGGATGCACAAGATTGCTTAAAAACCCTAATTGGACAAGAATAAGCCTAGGGAGGACGAAAATGACCTTAATGTTCATCCAATGACACAAATGAACTTATTGGATGCACAAGATTGCTTAAAACCCTAATTAGACAAGAATATGACTAGGGAGAACGAAAATGACCTAAATGTTCATCCAATGACACAAACACACCAATTGGATGCACAAGATTGGTTAAAAACCCTAATTGGACAACAATAAGCCTAGGGAGGATGAAAATGACCTAAATGTTCATCCAATGACACAAAGAAACCTATTGGATGCACAAGATTGCTTAAAAACCCTAATTGGACAAGAATAAGCCTAGGGAGGACGAAAATGACCTAAATGTTCATCCAATGAAACAAATGAACTTATTGGATGCACAAGATTGCTTAAAAACCCTAATTGGACAAGAATAAGCCTAGCGAGGACGAAAATGACCTAAATGTTCATCCAAAGACAGAAATGAACTTATTGGATGAACAAGATTGCTTAAAAACCCTAATTGGACAAGAATAAGCCTAGGGAGGACGAAAATGACCTAAATGTTCATCCAATGACACAAACACACCTATTGGATGCACAAAATTGGTTAAAAACCCTAATTGGACAAGAATAAGCCTAGGGTGGACGAAAATGACCTAAATGTTCATCCAATGACACAAATGAACTTATTGAATGCACAAGATTGGTTAAAACCCTAATTGGACAAGAATAAGACTAGGGAGGACGAAAATGACCTAAATGTTCATCCAATGACACAAACACACCTATTGGATGCACAAGATTGGTTAAAAACCCTAATTGGACAAGAATAAGCCTAAGGAGGACGAAAATGACCTAAATGTTCAACCAATGACACAAATGAACTTATTGGATGCACAAGATTGGTTAAAAACCCTAATTGGACAAGAATAAGCCTTGGGAGGACGAAAATGACCTAAATGTTCATCCAATGACACAAACACACCTATTGGATGCACAAGATTAGTTAAAAACCCTAATTGGACAACAATAAGCCTAGGGAGGATGAAAATGACCTAAATGTTCATCCAATGACACAAACACACCTATTGGATGCACAAGATTGCTTAAAAACCCTAATTGGACAAGAATAAGCCTAGGGAGGACGAAAATGACCTAAATGTTCATCCAATGACACACATGAACTTATTGGATGCACAAGATTGGTTAAAAACCCTAATTGGACAAGAATAAGCCTAGGGTGGACGAAAATGACCTAAATGTTCATCCAATGACACAAATGAACTTATTGGATGCACAAGATTGGTTAAAAACCCTAATTGGACAAGAATAAGCCTAGGGAGGACGAAAATGACTTAAATGTTTATTCAATGACACAAATGAACTTATTGGATGCACAAGATTGGTTAAAAACACTAATTGGACAAGAATAAGCCTATGGTGGACGAAAATGACCTAAATGTTCATCCAATGACACAAATGAACTTATTGGATGCACAAGATTGGTTAAAAACCCTAATTGGACAAGAATAAGCCTAGGGTGGACGAAAATGACATAAATGTTCATCCAATGACACAAATGAACTTATTGGATGCACAAGATTGGTTAAAAACCTTAATTGGACAAGAATAAGCCTTGGGAGGACGAAAATGACCTAAATGTTCATCCAATGACACAAATGAACTTATTGGATGCACAAGATTGGTTAAAAACCCTAATTGGACAAGAATAAGCCTTGGGAGGACGAAAATGACCTAAATGTTCATCCAATGACAAAAATGAACTTATTGGATGCAAAAGATTGCTTAAAACCATAATTGGACAAGAATAAGACTAGGGAGGACGAAAATGACCTAAATGTTCATCCAATGACACAAACACACATATTGGATGCACAAGATTGGTTAGAAACCCTAATTGAACAAGAATAAGCATAGGGAGGACGAAAATGACTTAAATCTTAATCCAATGACACAAATGAACTTATTGGACGCACAAGATTGCTTAAAACCCTAATTGGACAAGAATAAGACTAGGGAGGACGAAAATGACCTAAATGTACATCCAATGACACAAACACACCTATTGGATGCACAAGATTGGTTAAAAACCCTAATTGGACAACAATAAGCCTAGGGAGGATGAAAATGACCTAAATGTTCATCTAATGACACAAACACACCTATTGGATGCACAAGATTGGATAAAAACCCTAATTGCACAAAACTAAGCCTAGGGAGGACGAAAATAACCTAAATGTTCATCCAATGACACAAATGCACTTATTGGATGCACAAGATTGCTTAAAACCCTAATTGGACAAGAATAAGACTAGGGAGGACGAAAATGACCTAAATGTTCATCCAATGACACAAACACACCTATTGGATGCACAAGATTGGTTAGAAACCCTAATTGAACAAGAATAAGCCTAGGGAGGACGAAAATGACCTAAACGTTCATCCAATGACACAAATGAACTTATTGGATGCACAAGATTGCTTAAAAACCCTAATTGGATAAGAATAAGCCTAGGGAGGACGAAAATGACCTAAATATTCATCCAATGACACAAATTAACTTATTGGATGCACAAGATTGGTTAAAAACCATAATTGGACAAGAATAAGCCTTGGGAGGACGAAAATGACCTAAATATTCATCCAATGACACCAATGAACTTATTGGATGCACAAGATTGGTTAAAAACCCTAATTGGACAAGAATAAGCCTAGGGAGGACGAAAATGACCTAAATGTTCATCCAATGACACAAACACACCTATTGGATGCACAAGATTGGTTAAAAACCCTAATTGGACAACAATAAGCCTAGGGAGGATGAAAATGACCTAAATGTTCATCCAATGACACAAATACACCTATTGGATGCACAAGATTGGTTAGAAACCCTAATTGGACAAGAATAAGCCTAGGGAGGACGAAAATGACTTAAATGTTAATCCATTGACACAAATGAACTTATTGGATGCACAAGATTGCTTAAAAACCCTAATTGGACAAGAATAAGCCTAGGGAGGACGAAAATGACCTAAATGTTCGTCCAATGACACAAACACACCTATTGGATGCACAAGATTGGTTACAAACCCTAATTGGACAAGAATAAGCCTAGGGTGGACGAAAATGACTTAAATGTTCATCTAATGACACAAAGAAACTTATTGGATGCACAAGATTGCTTAAAACTCTAATTGGACAAGAATAAGCCTTGGGAGGATGAAAATGACCTAAATGTTCATCAAATGACACAAACACACCTATTGGATGCACAAGATTGGTTAAAAACCCTAATTGGACAACAATAAGCCTAGGGAGGATGAAAATGATCTAAATGTTCATCCAATGACACAAACAAACCTATTGGATGCACAAGATTGCTTAAAAACCCGTATTGGACAAGAATAAGCCTAGGGAGGACGAAACTGACCTAAATGTTCATCCAATGACACAAATGAACTTATTGGATGCACAAGATTGCTTAAAAACCCTAATTGGACAAGAATAAGCCTAGCGAGGACGAAAATGACCTAAATGTTCATCCAAAGACAGAAATGAACTTATTGGATGAACAAGATTGCTTAAAAACCCTAATTGGACAAGAATAAGCCTAGGGAGGACGAAAATGACCTAAATGTTCATCCAATGACACAAATGAACTTATTGAATGCACAAGATTGGTTAAAAACCATAATTGCACAAGAATAAGCCTAGGGAAGACGAAAATGACCTAAATGTTCATCCAATGACACATATGAACTTATTGGATGCACAAGATTGATTAAAACCCTAATTGGACAAGAATAAGACTAGGGAGGACGAAAATGACCTAAATGTTCATCCAATGACACAAACACACCTATTGGATGCACAAGATTGGTTTAAAACCCTAATTGGACAAGAATAAGCCTAAGGAGGACGAAAATGACCTAAATGTTCAACCAATGACACAAATGAACTTATTGGATGCACAAGATTGGTTAAAAACCCTAATTGGACAAGAATAAGCCTTGGGAGGACGAAAATGACCTAAATGTTCATCCAATGACACAAATGAACTTATTGAATGCACAAGATTGGTTAAAAATCCTAATTGGACAAGAATAAGCCTACGGAGGACGAAAATGACTTAAATCTTAATCCAATGACACAAACACACCTATTGGATGCACAAGATTGGTTAAAAACCCTAATTGGACAAGAATAAGCCTAGGGAGGACGAAAATGAACTAAATGTTTATCCAATGACACAAATGAACTTATTGGATGCACAAGATTGGTTAAAAACCCTAATTGGACAAGAATAAGCCTAGGGAGGACGAAAATGACCTAAATGTTCATCCAATGACACAAATGAAATTATTGGATGCACAAGATTGGATAAAAACCCTAATTGGACAAGAATAAGCCTAGGGAGGACGAAAATGACCTAAATGTTCATCCAATGACACAAATGAACTTATTGGATGCACAAGATTGGTTGAAAACCCTAATTGGACAAGAATAAGCCTAGGGAGGACGAAAATAACCTAAATGTTCATCCAATGACACAAATGAACTTATTGGATGCACAAGATTGGTTAAAAACCCTAATTGGACAAGAATAAGCCTAGGGAGGACCAAAATGACCTAAATGTTCATCCAATGACACAAACGAACTTATTGGATGCACAAGATTGGTTAAAAACCCTAATTGGACAAGAATAAGCATAGGGAGGACGAAAATGACCTAAATGTTCATCCAATGACACAAACACACATATTGGATGCACAAGATTGCTTAAAACCCTAATTGGACAAGAATAAGACTAGGGATGACGAAAATGACCTAAATGTTCATCCAATGACACAAATGAACTAATTGGATGCACAAGATTGGTTAAAAACCCTAATTGGACAAGAATAAGCCTAGGGAGGACCAAAATGACCTAAATGTTCATCCAATGACACAAACACACCTATTGGATGCACAAGATTGCATAAAAACCCTAATTGGACAAGAATAAAACTAGGGAGGACGAAAATGACCTAAATGTTCCTACAATGACACAAACACACCTATTGGAGGAATAAGATTGCATAAAAACCCTAATTGGACAAGAATAAGACTAGGGAGGACGAAAATGACCTAAATGTTCATCCAATGACACAAATGAACTTATTGGATGCACAAGATTGGTTAAAAACCCTAATTGGACAAGAATAAGCCTAGGGAGGACGAAAATGACCTAAATGTTCATCCAATGACACAAATGAACTTATTGGATGCACAAGATTGGTTGAAAACCCTAATTGGACAAGAATAAGCCTAGGGAGGACGAAAATGACCTAAATATTCATCCAATGACACAAATGAACTTATTGGATGCACAAGATTGGTTAAAAACCCTAATTGGACAAGAATAAGCCTAGGGAGGACGAAAATGACCTAAATGTTCGTCCAATGACACAAACACACCAATTGGATGCACAAGATTGCATAAAAACCTTAAATTGGACAAGAATAAGCCTAGGGAGGACGAAAATGACCTAAATGTTCGTCCAATGACACAAACACACCTATTGGATGCACAAGATTGCATAAAAACCCTAATTGGACAAGAATAAGCCTAGGGAGGACGAAAATGACCTAAATGTTCATCCAATGACACAAATGAACTTATTGGACACACAAGATTGGTTAAAAACCCTAATTGGACAAGAATAAGCCTAGGGAGGACGAAAATGACCTAAATGTTCATCCAATGACACAAATGAACTTATTGGATGCACAAGATTGGTTAAAAACCCTAATTGGACAAGAATAAGCCTAGGGAGGACGAAAATGACCTAAATGTTCATCCAATGACGCAAACACACCTATTGGATGCACAAGACTGGTTAGCAACCCTAATTGGACAAGAATAAGCCTAGGGAGGACGAAAATGACCTAAATGTTCATCCAATAACACAAACACGCCTATTGGATGCACAAGATTGGTTAAAAACCCTAATTGGACAAGAATAAGCCTAGGGTGGACGAAAATGACCTAAATGTTTATCCAATGACACAAATGAACTTATTGGATGCACAAGATTGGTTAAAAACCCTAATTGGACAAGAATAAGCCTAGGGAGGACGAAAATGACCTAAATGTTCATCCAATGACACAAATGAACTTATTGGATGCACAAGATTGGTTAAAAACCCTAATTGGACAAGATTAAGCCTAGGGAGGACGAAAATGACATAAATGTTTATCCAATGACACAAATGAACTTATTGGATGCACAAGATTGGTTAAAAACCCTAATTGGACAAGAATTAGCCTTGGGAGGACGAAAATGACCTAAATGTTCATCCAATGACACAAATGAACTTATTGGATGCACAAGATTGGTTAAAAACCCTAATTGGACAAGAATAAGCCTAGGGTGGACGAAAATGACCTAAATGTTTATCCAATGACACAAATGAACTTATTGGATGCACAAGATTGGTAAAAAAACCCTAATTGGACAAGAATAAGCCTAGAATGAACGAAAAATGACCTAAATGTTCATCCAATGACACAAACACACCTATTGGATGCACAAGATTGGTTAAAAACCCTTATTGGACAAGAATAAGCCTAGGGAGGACGAAAATGACCTAAATGTTCATCCAATGACACAAATACACCTATTGGATGCACAAGATTGGTTAAAAACCCTAATTGGACAAGAATAAGCCTAGGGTGGACGAAAATGACCTAAATGTTCATCCAATGACACAAATGAACTTATTGGATGCACAAGATTGGTTAAAAACCTTAATTGGACAACAATAAGCCTAGGGAGGACGAAAATGACCTAAATGTTCATCCAATGACACAAATGAACTTATTGGATGCACAAGATTGCTTAAAAACCCTAATTGGACAAGAATAAGCCTAGGGAGGACGAAAATGACCTAAATGTTCATCCAATGACACAAATGAACTTATTGGATGCACAAGATTGCTTAAAAACCCTAATTAGCCAAGAATAAGCATAGGGAGGACGAAAATGACCTAAATGTTCATCAAATGACACAAATACACCTATTGGATGCACAAGATTGGTTAGAAACCCTAATTGGACAAGAATAAGCCTAGGGAGGACGAAGATGACCTAAATGTTCATCCAATGACACAAACACACCTATTGGATGCACAAGATTGGTTAAAAACCCTAATTGGACAAGAATAAGCCTAGGGTGGACGAAAATGACCTAAATGTTTATCCAATGACACAAATGAACTTATTGGATGCACAAGATTGGTTAAAAACCCTAATTGGAAGAGAATAAGCCTAGGGAGGACGAAAATGACCTAAATGTTCATCCAATGACACAAACACACATATTGGATGCACAAGATTGGTTAAAAACCCTAATTGGACAAGAATAAGCCTAGGGAGGACGAAAATGACCTAAATGTTCATCCAATGACACAAATACACCTATTGGATGCACAAGATTCGTTAGAAACCCTAATTGGACAAGAATAAGCCTAGGGAGGACAAAACTGACCTAAATGTTCATCCAATGACGCAAACACACCTATTGGATGCACAAGATTGGTTAAAAACCCTAATTGGACAAGAATAAGCCTAGGGTGGACGAAAATGACCTAAATGTTTATCCAATGACACAAATGAACTTATTGGATGCACAAGATTGGTTAAAAACCCTAATTGGACAAGAATAAGCCTAGGGAGGACGAAAATGACCTAAATGTTCATCCAATGACACAAATACACCTATTGGATGCACAAGATTCCTTAGAAACCCTAATTGGACAAGAATAAGCCTAGGGAGGACGAAACTGACCTAAATGTTCATCCATTGACACAAACACACCTATTGGATGCATAAGATTGGTTAAAAACGCTCATTGGACAAGAATAAGCCTAGGGAGGACGAAAATAACCTAAATGTTCATCCAATAACACAAATGAACTTATTGGATGCACAAGATTGGTTAAAAACCCTAATTGGACAAGAATAAGCCTAGGGTGGACGAAAATGACCTAAATGTTTATCCAATGACACAAATGAACTTATTGGATGCACAAGATTGGTTAAAAACCCTAATTGGACAAGAATAAGCCTAGGGAGGACGAAAATGACCTAAATGTCCATCCAATGACACAAATACACCTATTGGATGCACAAGATTCGTTAGAAACCCTAATTGGACAAGAATAAGCCTAGGGAGGACGAAACTGACCTAAATGTTCATCCAATGACACAAACAGACCTATTGGATGCACAAGATTGGTTAAAAACACTAATTGGACAAGAATAAGCCTAGGGAGGACGAAAATGACCTAAATGTTCATCCAATGACACAAATGAACTTATTGGATGCACAAGATTGGTTAAAAACCCTAATTGGACAAGAATAAGCCTAGGGAGGACGAAAATGACCTAAATGTTCATCCAATGACACAAATGAACTTATTGGATGCACAAGATTGCTTAAAAACCCTAATTGGACAAGAATAAGCCTAGGGAGGACGAAAATGACCTAAATGTTCATCTAATGACACAAATACACCTATTGGATGCACAAGATTGGTTAAAAACCCTAATTGGACAAGAATATGCCTAGGGAGGACGAAAATAACCTAAATGTTCATCCAATGAGAAAAATGAACTTATTGGATGCACAAGATTGGTTAAAAACCCTAATTGGACAAGAATAAGCCTAGGGAGGACGAAAATGACCTAAATGTTCATCTAATGACACAAATACACCTATTGGATGCACAAGATTGGTTAAAAACCCTAATTGGACAAGAATATGCCTAGGGAGGACGAAAATAACCTAAATGTTCATCCAATGACACAAATGAACTTATTGGATGCACAAGATTGGTTAAAAACCCTAATTGGACAAGAATAAGCCTAGGGTGGACGAAAATGACCTAAATGTTTATCCAATGACACAAATGAACTTATTGGATGCACAAGATTGGTTAAAAACACTAATTGGACAAGAATAAGCCTAGAATGAACGAAAATGACCTAAATGTTCATCCAATGACACAAACACACCTATTGGATGCACAAGATTGGTTAAAAACCCTAATTGGACAAGAATAAGTCTAGGGAGGACGAAAATGACCTAAATGTTCATCCAATGACACAAATGAACTTATTGGATGCACAAGATTGCTTAAAAACCCTAATTGGACAAAAATAAGCCTAGGTAGGACGAAAATGACCTAAATGTTCATCCAATGACACAAATACACCTATTGAATGCACAAGATTGGTTAGAAACCCTAATTGGACAAGAATAAGCCTAGGGAGGTCGAAAATGACCTAAATGTTCATCCAATGACACAAATGAACTTATTGGATGCACAAGATTGCTTAAAAACCCTAATTGGACAAGAATAAGCCTAGGGAGGACGAAAATGACCTAAATGTTCATCCAATGACACAAATGAACTTATTGGATGCACAAGATTGGTTAGAAACCCTAATTGGACAATGTCGCGTCCGGTTTGTCCGCGAAAAAAAGGAGTCGCCACCAATTTTATTTTTATTAAAGGAAAAATTGGGTAAAGCCTAAAATAATAATTTTTGAACCAGAAATTTGAATTCGGGAGTCGATTACGAATAGGGAAGTATTACCACCCTATAACATCCGTTAAAACGGTTACCCCTAATTAATTGTATAAATTATTTATTTGTTTATTTATTTTTACCCCCAAAAAGAATAGTAAAAAAAAAATAAATTCTTTACATTAATAAAAGAAAGAAAAAAATATTTTTTATTAATTTGGTTTGACAAGGGAAGACCTTGCTCCTACGTATCCCCAGGTGCAATAGGGAAATCAAAACTCACGTAGTTCTTGGGTAGAAAATATTTGTGTGTTGATCGATTTTATTATTATTTTTTATTTATATATGTATTAAAAAGATAAAAATAAAAAAATGTAATAATAGTAATGATGATAAATATAATAATAATAATAATAATAATAATAATAATAATAATAATAATAATCTTTGTCTGTTTTAAAGTAAAAAAGAAGAAAAATGAATTAATTTATTTTTAAAAAAACGTAATGTGGCGCTATATGAACGAGACAGATGGACACGGTGGTGAAATAATCTGTTAAATGATTTGCTCATACATTGTCGGATCTGTCGCGACACAAAGGCCACTAATGATTGAATAATATGGTGCAGCGAGCGAGGATGAATTTCATCCGGCGGCAACAATCATTAATTTTAATCTTAAGAGTAAAAAACATTTATCTGTTATAATTTTATTATTTTTCCTTTATAAAGACGTATTATGAATTTTCTATACATTACAGTATGATGAAATTTGTTTTCTTGATCTATAGACATCAATTAGTTATATTATTTTTTATTATTATTTTATGTTACAAAGAAAATAATTTTTAGGATTAAACGATTTAAAAAAAATATAATGAAAGCTTAACATATGAGTTTATTTTTTTTATAAACAAAAAAATAGAAATAGCAAAAAATATATATATTTAAAAAAAAGATACAAAAAAAAACTAATAAGCAGAATAGAGAAAAGAATAATAAAATGATACCTTGCTAGACTGATTATTTCAAGATCAGACTATCTTCTTCTCTTTGCTAATTAATCTCTCTATTTTTTCTGTGCTCTCCATTTGTGTTTTCTATTGTCCTCCTCCTCCTTATTGTGCTCTTGTGGCAGCCTATTTATAGATTTTTTGGTATAGATTTCAAAAGACAAAAGAGTAATTGTCAATTGATTACTATTAATCTATTTTTCGGTTTCTTTTCTTTTAATTGACCACAATTATACCGATTCTTATTGCCATTGATTCATTTCTTCGGTTTTCTTTTCTATTCAATTGATCACCATTATTCTGATTTTTATGACTATCAATCAATTTCTTTTCTGTTTTTTTTTTCATTTATTTTGATCATCATTGCATTGATTTTTATGACAATCAATTCATTTCTTTTCAGTTTCCTTTATTTTTATTTATTTATTTATTTATTTATTTTTTTTTTTATATATTTTAGAAAAGAGTCTGAACAAGAATTAGAGGCAAAAAAGAACCGAAAACACTTGTGATTGTTTAAATCTTATATTCCTAATTATTTATTTTTTTTTTTATATTTCTTCACATATATTTATATATTTATTATTATTGTCATTATTATTATTATTATTTCCTTTTTTAATAAAAAAAATAAATAAATAAAAGTCGGACAAAATTAGGTGTCAACAGCTGCCCCTCTTTACTTAGAATTTACTTGAGAATCAAAGTAAAAATAAGTAAAGATAACAAGTCTAATTTTGTCCGAAAAATAATTTTTTAGAAGAATGCGAGTCGTTTTCCCGACTTTAACATGCGGGTCGTTTTCTCGGCTTCGGGTGCGAGTCGTTTTCCCGGCTTTAACATGCGGGTCATTTTCTAGGCTTTAGGTGCGAGTCGTTTTCCCGGCTTCAACGTGCAGGTCGTTTTCTCGGCTTTGGGTGCGAGTCGTTTTCCCGGCTTCAACGTGCGGGTCGTTTTCTCGGCTTTGGGTGCGAGTCGTTTTCCCGGCTTCAAGATGCGGGTCGTTTTCTCGGCTTCGGGTGCGAGTCGTTTTCCCGGCTTCAAGATGCGGGTCGTTTTCTC
>JBBPBR010000597.1:968-27801 GCA_037974775.1 Cicer pinnatifidum | reverse complement strand
TTATGACAATCAATTCATTTCTTTTCAGTTTCCTTTATTTTTATTTATTTATTTATTTATTTATTTTTTTTTTATATATTTTAGAAAAGAGTCTGAACAAGAATTAGAGGCAAAAAAGAACCGAAAACACTTGTGATTGTTTAAATCTTATATTCCTAATTATTTATTTTTTTTTTTTATATTTCTTCACATATATTTATATATTTATTATTATTGTCATTATTATTATTATTATTTTCTTTTTTAATAAAAAAAAATAAATAAATAAAAGTCGGACAAAATTAGGTGTCAACAGACAAGAATAAGCCTTGGGAGGACGAAAATGACCTAAATGTTCATCCAATGACACACATGAACTTATTGGATGCACAAGATTGGTTAAAAACCCTAATTGGACAAGAATAAGCCTAGGGTGGACGAAAATGACCTAAATGTTCATCCAATGACACAAATGAACTTATTGGATGCACAAGATTGGTTAAAAACCCTAATTGGACAAGAATAAGCCTAGGGAGGACGAAAATGACCTAAATGTTCATCCAATGACACAAACACACCTATTGGATGCACAAGATTGGTTAGAAACCCTAATTGAACAAGAATAAGCCTAGGGAGGACGAAAATGACTTAAATCTTAATCCAATGACACAAATGAACTTATTGGATGCACAAGATTGCTTTAAACCCTAATTGGACAAGAATAAGACTAGGGAGGATGAGAATGACATAAATGTTCATCAAATGACACAAACACACCTATTGGATGCAAAAGATTGGTTAAAAACCCTAATTGGACAACAATAAGCCTAGGGAGGATGAAAATGACCTAAATGTTCATCTAATGACACAAACACACCTATTGGATGCACAAAATTGGTTAAAAACCCTAATTGCACAAAACTAAGCCTAGTGAGGACGAAAATAACCTAAAGGTTCATCCAATGGCACAAATGAACTTATTGGATGCACAAGATTGCTTAAAACCCTAATTGGACAAGAATAAGACTAGGGAGGACGAAAATGACCTAAATGTTCATCCAATGACACAAACACACCTATTGGATGCACAAGATTGGTTAGAAACCCTAATTGAACAAGAATAAGCCTAGGGAGGACGAAAATGACCTAAATGTTCATCCAATGACACAAATGAACTTATTGGATGCACAAGATTGCTTAAAAACACTAATTGGACAAGAATAAGCCTAGGGAGGACGAAAATGACCTAAATGTTCATCCAATGACACAAATGAACTTATTGGATGCACAAGATTGGTTAAAAACCCTAATTGGACAAGAATAAGCCTAGGGAGGACGAAAATGACCTAAATGTTCATCCAATGACACAAACACACCTATTGGATGCACAAGATTGGTTAGAAACCCTAATTGAACAAGAATAAGACTAGGGAGGACGAAAATGACTTAAATCTTAATCCAATGACACAAATGAACTTATTGGATGCACAAGATTGCTTTAAACCCTAATTGGACAAGAATAAGACTAGGGAGGATGAGAATGACATAAATGTTCATCAAATGACACAAACACACCTATTGGATGCACAAGATTGGTTAAAAACCCTAATTGGACAACAATAAGCCTAGGGAGGATGAAAATGACCTAAATGTTCATCTAATGACACAAACACACCTATTGGATGCACAAAATTGGTTAAAAACCCTAATTGCACAAAACTAAGCCTAGTGAGGACGAAAATAACCTAAATGTTCATCCAATGGCACAAATGAACTTATTGGATGCACAAGATTGCTTAAAACCCTAATTGGACAAGAATAAGACTAGGGAGGACGAAAATGACCTAAATGTTCATCCAATGACACAAACACACCTATTGGATGCACAAGATTGGTTAGAAACCCTAATTGAACAAGAATAAGCCTAGGGAGGACGAAAATGACCTAAATGTTCATCCAATGACATAAATGAACTTATTGGATGCACAAGATTGCTTAAAAACCCTAATTGGACAAGAATAAGCCTAGGGAGGACGAAAATGACCTAAATGTTCATCCAATGACACAAATGAACTTATTGGATGCACAAGATTGGTTAAAAACCCTAATTGGAAAACAATAAGCCTTGGGAGGACAAAAATGACCTAAATGTTAATCCAATGACACAAATGAACTTATTGGATGCACAAGATTGGTTAAAAACCCTAATTGGACAAGAATAAGCCTAGGATGGACGAAAATGACCTAAATGTTTATCCAATGACACAAATGAACTTATTGGATGCACAAGATTGGTTAAAAACCCTAATTGGACAAGAATAAGCCTAGGGAGGACGAAAATGACCTAAATGTTCATCCAATGACACAAACACACCTATTGGATGCACAAGATTGGTTAGAAACCCTAATTGGACAAGAATAAGCCTAGGGAGGACGAAAATGACCTAAATGTTCATCCAATAACTCAAACACGCCTATTGGATGCACAAGATTGGTTAAAAACCCTAATTGGACAAGAATAAGCCTAGGGTGGACGAAAATGACCTAAATGTTTATCCAATGACACAAATGAACTTATTGGATGCACAAGATTGGTTAAAAACCCTAATTGGACAAGAATAAGCCTAGGGAGGACGAAAATGACCTAAATGTTCATCCAATGACACAAACACACCTATTGGATGCACAAGATTGGTTAAAAACCCTAATTGGACAAGAATAAGCCTAGGGAGGACGAAAATGACCAAAATGTTCATCCAATGACACAAATACACCTATTGGATGCAAAAGATTGGTTAGAAACCCTAATTTGACAAGAATAAGCCTAGGGAGGATGAAATGTTCATCCAATGACACAAATACACCTATTGGATGCAAAAGATTGGTTAGAAACCCTAATTTGACAAGAATAAGCCTAGGGAGGACGAAAATGACCTAAATGTTCATCCATTGACACAAACACACATATTGGATGCACAAGACTGGTTAGAAACCCTAATTGGACAAGAATAAGCCTAGGGAGGACGAAAATGACCTAAATGTTCATCCAATGACACAAATGAACTTATTGGATGCACAAGATTGCTTATAAACCCTAATTGGACAAGAATAAGCCTAGGGAGGACGAAAATGACCTAAATGTTCATCCGATGACACAAACACACCTATTGGATGCACAAGATTGGTTAAAAACCCTAATTGGACAAGAATAAGCCTAGGGAGGACGAAAATGACCTAAATGTTCATCCAATGACACAAACACACCTATTGGATGCACAAGATTGGTTAGAAACCCTAATTGGACAAGAATAAGCCTAGGGAGGATGAAAATGACCTAAATGTTCATCCAATGACACAAACACACCTATTGGATGCACAAGCTTGGTTAAAAACCCTAATTGGACAAGAATAAGCCTAGGGAGGATGAAAATGACCTAAATGTTCATCCAATGACACAAATGAACTTATTGGATGCACAAGATTGGTTAAAAACCCTAATTGGACAAGAATATGCCTAGGGAGGACGAAAATGACCTAAATGTTCATCCAATGACACAAACACACCTATTGGATGCACAAGATTCGTAAGAAACCCTAATTGGACAAGAATAAGCCTAGGGAGGAAGAAACTGACCTAAATGTTCATCCAATGACACAAACACACCTATTGGATGCACAAGATTGGTTAAAAACCCTAATTGGAGAAGAATAAGCCTAGGGAGGACGAAAATGACCTTAATGTTCATCCAATGACACAAATACACCTATTGGATGCACAAGATTGGTTAAAAACCCTAATTGGACAAGAATAAGTCTAGGTTGGACGAAAATGACCTAAATGTTTATCCAATGACACAAATGAACTTATTGGATGCACAAGATTGGTTAAAAACCCTAATTGGACAAGAATAAGCCTAGGGAGGACGAAAATGACCTAAATGTTCATCCAATGACACAAACACACCTATTGGATGCACAAGATTCGTAAGAAACCCTAATTGGACAAGAATAAGCCTAGGGAGGAAGAAACTGACCTAAATGTTCATCCAATGACACAAACATACCTATTGGATGCACAAGATTGGTTAGAAACCCTAATTGGACAAGAATAAGCCTAGGGAGGACGAAAATGACCTAAATGTTCATCCAATGACACAAACACACCTATTGGATGCACAAGATTGGTTAGAAACCCTAATTGGACAAGAATAAGCCTAGGGAGGACGAAAATGACCTAAATGTTTATCCAATGACACAAACATACCTATTGGATGCATAAGATTGGTTAGAAACCCTAATTGGACAAGAATAAGCCTAGGGAGGACGAAAATGACCTAAATGTTCATCCAATGACACAAACACACCTATTGGATGCACAAGATTGGTTAGAAACCCTAATTGGACAAGAATAAGCCTAGGGAGGACGAAAATGACCTAAATGTTCATCCAATAACACAAATGAACTTATTGGATGCACAAAATTGCTTAAAAACCCTAATTAGACAAGAATAAGCCTAGGGAGGACGAAAATGACCTAAATGTTCATCCAATGACACAAACACACCTATTGGATGCACAAGATTGGTTAAAAACCCTAATTGGACAAGAATAAGCATAGGGTGGACGAAAATGACCTAAATGTTCATTCAATGACACAAATGAACTTATTCGATGCACAAGATTGCTTAAAAACCCTAATTGGACAAGAATAAGCCTAGGGAGGACGAAAATGACCTAAATGTTCATCCAATGACACAAATGAACTTATTGGATGCACAAGATTGGTTAAAAACCCTAATTGGACAAGAATAAGCCTAGGGAGGACGAAAATGACCAAAATGTTCATCCAATGACACAAATGCACTTATTGGATGCACAAGATTGGTTAAAAACCCTAACTGGACAAGAATAAGCCTAGGGAGGACGAAAATGACCTAAATGTTCATCCAATGACACAAATGAACTTATTGGATGCACAAGATTGGTTAAAAACCCTAATTGGACAAGAATAAGCCTAGGGAGGACGAAAATGACCTAAATGTTCATTGAATGACACAAATGAACTTATTGGATGCACAAGATTGGTTAAAAACCCTAATTGGACAAGAATAAGCCTAGGGAGGACGAAAATGACCTAAATGTTCATCCAATGACACAAATGAACTTATTGGATGCACAAGATTGGTTAAAAACCCTAATTGGACAAGAATAAGCCTAGGGAGGACGAAAATGACCTAAATGTTCAAACAATGACACAAATGAACTTATTGGATGCGCAAGATTGGTTAAAAACCCTAATTGGACAAGAATAAGCCTAGGGAGGACGAAAATGACCTAAATGTTCATCCAATGACACAAATGAACTTATTGGATGCACAAGATTGGTTAAAAACCCTAATTGGACAAGAATAAGCCTAAGGTGGACGAAAATGACCTAAATGTTTATCCAATGACACAAATGAACTTATTGGATGCACAAGATTGGTTAAAAACCCTAATTGGACAAGAATAAGCCTAGGGAGGACGAAAATGACCTAAATGTTCATCCAATGACACAAACACACCTATTGGATGCACAAGATTGGTTAAAAACACTAATTGGACAAGAATAAGCCTAGGGAGGACGAAAATGACCTAAATGTTCATCCAATGACACAAATACACCTATTGGATGCACAAGATTGGTTAAAAACCCTAATTGGACAAGAATAAGCCTAGCGAGGACGAAAATGACCTAAATGTTCATCCAATAACACAAATACACTTATTGGATGCACAAGATTCGTTAGAAACCCTAATTGGACAAGAATAAGCCTAGGGAGGACGAAACTTACCTAAATGTTCATCCAATGACACAAATACACCTATTGGATGCACAAGATTCGTTAGAAACCCTAATTGGACAAGAATAAGCCTAGGGAGGACGAAACTGACCTAAATGTTCATCCAATGACACAAACACACCTATTGGATGCACAAGATTGGTTAAAAACCCTAATTGGACAAGAATAAGCCTAGGGAGGACGAAAATGACCTAAATGTTCATCCAATGACACAAATACACCTATTGGATGCACAAGATTGGTTATAAACCCTAATTGTCCAAGAATAAGCCTAGGGAGGACGAAAATGACCTAAATGTTCATCCAATGACACAAACACACCTATTGGATGCACAAGATTGGTTAAAAACCCTAATTGGACAAGAATAAGCCTAGGGAGGACGAAAATGACCTAAATGTTCATCCAATGACACAAACACACCTATTGGATGCACAAGATTGGTTAGAAACCCTAATTGGACAAGAATAAGCCTAGGGAGGACGAAAATGACCTAAATGTTCATCCAATGACACAAATGAACTTATCGGATGCACAAGATTGGTTAAAAACCCTAATTGGACAAGAATAAGCCTAGGGAGGACGAAAATGACCTAAATGTTCATCCAATGACACAAACACACTTATTGGATGCAAAAGATTGGTTAAAAACCCTAATTGGACAAGAATAAGCCTAGGGTGGACGAAAATGACCTAAATTATTATCGAATGACACAAATGAACTTATTGGATGCACAAGATTGGTTAAAAACCCTAATTGGACAAGAATAAGCCTAGGGAGGACGAAAATGACCTAAATGTTCATCCAATGACACAAACACACCTATTGGATGCACAAGATTGGTTAAAAACCCTAATTGGACAAGAATAAGCCTAGGAAGGACGAAAATGACCTAAATGCTAATCCAATGACACAAATGAACTTATTGGATGCACAAGATTGGTTAAAAACCCTAATTGGACAAGAATAAGCCTAGGGAGGACGAAAATGACCTAAATGTTCATCCAATGACACAAACACACCTATTGGATGCACAAGATTGGTTAAAAACCCTAATTGGACAAGAATAAGCATAGGGAGGACGAAAATGACTTTAATCTTAATCCAATGACACATATGAACTTATTGAATGCACAAGATTGGTTAAAAACCATAATTACACAAGAATAAGCCTAGGGAGGACGAAAATGACCTAAATGTTCATCCAATGACACATATGAACTTATTGGATGCACAAGATTGATTAAAACCCTAATTGGACAAGAATAAGACTAGGGAGGACGAAAATGACGTAAATGTTCATCCAATGACACAAACAAACCTATTGGATGCACAAGATTGGTTAAAAACCCTAATTGGACAAGAATAAGCCTAAGGAGGACAAAAATGACCTAAATGTTCAACCAATGACACAAATGAACTTATCGGATGCACAAGATTGGTTAAAAACCCTAATTGGACAAGAATAAGCCTTGGGAGGACGAAAATGACCTAAATGTTCATCCAATGACACAAATGAACTTATTGGATGCACAAGATTGTTTAAAAACCCTAATTGGACAAGAATAAGCCTAGGGTGGACGAAAATGACCTAAATGTTTATCCAATGACACAAATGAACTTATTGGATGCACAAGATTGGTAAAAAACCCTAATTGGACAAGAATATGCTTAGAATGAACGAAAATGACCTAAATGTTCATCCAATGACACAAACACACCTATTGGATGCACAAGATTGGTTAAAAACCCTAATTGGACAAGAATAAGCCTAAGGAGGACAAAAATGACCTAAATGTTCAACCAATTACACAAATGAACTTATCGGATGCACAAGATTGGTTAAAAACCCTAATTGGACAAGAATAAGCCTTGGGAGGACGAAAATGACCTAAATGTTCATCCAATGACACAAATGAACTTATTGGATGCACAAGATTGTTTAAAAACCCTAATTGGACAAGAATAAGCCTAGGGTGGACGAAAATGACCTAAATGTTTATCCAATGACACAAATGAACTTATTGGATGCACAAGATTGGTAAAAAACCCTAATTGGACAAGAATAAGCCTAGAATGAACGAAAATGACCTAAATGTTCATCCAATGACACAAACACACCTATTGGATGCACAAGATTGGTTAAAAACCCTAATTGGACAAGAATAAGCCTAGGGAGGTCGAAAATGATCTAAATGTTCATCCAATGACACAAATGAACTTATTGGATGCACAAGATTGCTTAAAAACCCTAATTGGACAAGAATAAGCCTAGGGAGGACGAAAATGACCTAAATGTTCATCCAATGACACAAATACACCTATTGAATGCACAAGATTGGTTAGAAACCCTAATTGGACAAGAATAAGCCTAGGTAGGACGAAAATGACCTAAATGTTCATCAAATGACACAAATGAACTTATTGGATGCACAAGATTGTTTAAAAACCCTAATTGGACAAGAATAAGCCTAGGGAGGACGAAAATGACCTAAATGTTCATCCAATGACACAAACACACCTATTGGATGCACAAGATTGGTTAAAAACCCTAATTGGACAAGAATAAGCTTAGGGAGAACGAAAATGACTTAAATCTTAATACAATGACACAAATGAACTTATTGGATGCACAAGATTGCTTAAAACCCTAATTGGATAAGAATAAGCCTTGGGAGGACGAAAATGACCTAAATGTTCATCAAATGACACAAACAAACCTATTGGATGCACAAGATTGGCTTAAAACCCTAATTGGACAAGAATAAGACTAGGGAGGACGAAAATGACCTAAATGTTCATCCAAAGACACAAACACACCTATTTGAAGCACAAGATTGGTTAAAAACCCTAATTGGACAAGAATAAGCCTAGGGAGGACGAAAATGACCTAAATGTTCATCCAATGACACAAACACACCTATTGGATGCACAAGATTGGTTAGAAACCCTAATTGGACAAGAATAAGCCTAGGGAGGTCGAAAATGATCTAAATGTTCATCCAATGACACAAATGAACTTATTGGATGCACAAGATTGCTTAAAAACCCTAATTGGACCAGAATAAGCCTAGGGAGGACGAAAATGACCTAAATGTTCATCAAATGACACAAACAAACCTATTGGATGCACAAGATTGGCTTAAAACCCTAATTGGACAAGAATAAGACTAGGGAGGACGAAAATGACCTAAATGTTCATCCAATGACACAAACACACCTATTTGATGCACAAGATTGGTTAAAAACCCTAATTGGACAAGAATAAGCCTAGGGAGGACGAAAATGACCTAAATGTTCATCCAATGACACAAACACACCTATTGGATGCACAAGATTGGTTAGAAACCCTAATTTGACAAGAATAAGCCTAGGGAGGTCGAAAATGATCTAAATGTTCATCCAATGACACAAATGAACTTATTGGATGCACAAGATTGCTTAAAAACCCTAATTGGACCAGAATAAGCCTAGGGAGGACGAAAATGACCTAAATGTTCATCCAATGACACAAATACACCTATTGAATGCACAAGATTGGTTAGAAACCCTAATTGGACAAGAATAAGCCTAGGGAGGACGACAATGACCTAAATGTTCATCCAATGACACAAATGAACTTATTGGATGCACAAGATTGTTTAAAAACTTTAATTGGAAAAGAATAAGCCTAGGGAGGACAAAAATGACCTAAATGTTCATCCAATGACACAAATGAACTTATTGAATGCACAAGATTGCTTAAAAACCCTAATTGGACAAGAATAAGCCTAGGGAGGACGAAAATGACCTAAATGTTCATCCAATGACACAAATGAACTTATTGGATGCACAAGATTGGTTAAAAACCCTAATTGGACAAGAATAAGCCTTGGGAGGACGAAAATGACCTAAATGTTCATCCAATGACAAAAACACACCTATTGGATGCACAAGATTGGTTAAAAACCCTAATTGGACAACAATAAGCCTAGGGAAGATGAAAATGACCTAAATGTTCATCCAATGACACAAACACACCTATTGGATGCACAAGATTGCTTAAAAACCCTAACTGGACAAGAATAAGCCTAGGGAGGACGAAAATGACCTAAATGTTCATATAATGACACAAACACACCTATTGGATGCACAAGATTGGTTAAAAACCCTAATTGGACAAGAATAAGCTTAGGGAGGACGAAAATGACTTAAATCTTAATCCAATGACACATATGAACTTATTGAATGCACCAGATTGGTTAAAAACCATAATTGCACAAGAATAAGCCTAGGGAGGACGAAAATGACCTAAATGTTCATCCAATGACACATATGAACTTATTGGATGCACAAGATTGATTAAAACCCTAATTGGACAAGAATAAGACTAGGGAGGACGAAAATGACGTAAATGTTCATCCAATGACACAAACACACCTATTGGATGCACAAGATTGGTTAAAAACCCTAATTGGACAAGAATAAGCCTAAGGAGGACAAAAATGACCTAAATGTTCAACCAATGACACAAATGAACTTATTGGATGCACAAGATTGGTTAAAAACCCTAATTGGACAAGAATAAGCCTTGGGAGGACGAAAATGACCTAAATGTTCATCCAATGACACAAATGAACTTATTGGATGCACAAGATTGTTTAAAAACCCTAATTGGACAAGAATAAGCCTAGGGTGGACGAAAATGACCTAAATGTTTATCCAATGACAAAAATGAACTTATTGGATGCACAAGATTGGTAAAAAACCCTAATTGGACAAGAATAAGCTTAGAATGAACGAAAATGACCTAAATGTTCATCCAATGACACAAACACACCTATTGGATGCACAAGATTGGTTAAAAACCCTAATTGGACAAGAATAAGCCTAGGGAGGACGAAAATGACCTAAATGTTCATCCAATGACACAAATGAACTTATTGGATGCACAAGATTGGTTAAAAACCCTAATTGGACAAGAATAAGCCTAGGGAGGACGAAAATGACCTAAATGTCCATCCAATGACACAAACACACCTATTGGATGAACAAGATTGGTTAGAAACCCTAATTGGACAAGAATAAGCCTTGGGAGGACGAAAATGACCTAAATGTTAATCCAATGACACAAATGAACTTATTGGATGCACAAGATTGGTTAAAAACCCTAATTGGACAAGAATAAGCCTAGGAAGGACGAAAATGACCTAAATGTTAATCCAATGACACAACTCAACATATTGGATGCACAAGATTGGTTAAAAACCCTAATTGGACAAGAATAAGCCTAGGGAGGACGAAAATGACCTAATTGATCATCCAATGACACAAACACACCAATTGGATGCACAAGATTCGTTAAAAACCCTATTTGGACAAGAATAAGCCTAGGGAGGACGAAAATAACCTAATTGATCATCCAATGACACAAACACACCTATTGGATGCACAAGATTGGTTAAAAACCCTAATTGGACAAGAATATGCCTAGGGAGGACGAAAATGACCTAATTGATCATCCAATGACACAAACACACCTATTGGATGCACAAGATTGGTTAAAAACCCTAATTGGACAAGAATATGCATAGGGAAGACGAATATGACCTAAATGTTAATCCAATAACACAAATGAACTTATTGGATGCACAAGATTGGTTAAAAACCCTAATTGGACAAGAATAAGCCTAGGGAGAACGAAAATGACCTAAATGTTAATCCAATGACACAACTCAACTTATTGGATGCACAAGATTGGTTAAAAACCCTAATTGGACAAGAATAAGCCTAGGGAGGACGAAAATAACCTAATTGATCATCCAATGACACAAACACACCTATTGGATGCACAAGATTGGTTAAAAACCCTAATTGGACAAGAATATGCCTAGGGAGGACGAAAATGACCTAAATGTAAATCCAATGACACAAATGAACTTATTGAATGCACAAGATTGGTTAAAAACCCTAATTGGACAAGAATAAGCCAAGGGAGGACGAAAATGACCTAAATGTTAATCCAATGACACAACTCAACTTATTGGATGCACAAGATTGGTTAAAAACCCTAATTGGACAAGAATAAGCCTATGGAGGACGAAAATGACCTAATTGATCATCAAATGACACAAACACACCTATTGGATGCACAAGATTGGTTAAAAACCCTAATTGGACAAGAATAAGCCTAGGGAGGACGAAAATGACCTAAATGTTAATCCAATGACACAACTCAACTTATTGGATGCACAAGATTGGTTAAAAACCCTAATTGGACAAGAATAAGCCTAGGGAGGACGAAAATGACCTAATTGATCATCCAATGCACAAACACACCTATTGAATGCACAAGATTGGTTAAAAACCCTAATTGGACAAGAATAAGCCTAGGGAGGACGAAAATGACCTAATTGATCATCTATTGCCACAAACACACCTATTGGATGCACAAGATTGGTTAAAAACCTTAATTGGACAAGAATAAGCCTAGGGAGGACGAAAATAACCTAATTGATCATCCAATGACACAAACACACCTATTGGATGCACAAGATTGGTTAAAAACCCTAATTGGACAAGAATATGCCTAGGGAGGACCAAAATGACCTAAATGTTAATCAAATGACACAAATGAACTTATTGAATGCACAAGATTGGTTAAAAACCGTAATTGGACAAGAATAAGCCTAGGGAGGACGAAAATGACCTAAATGTTAATCCAATGACACAACTCAACTTATTGGATGCACAAGATTGGTTAAAAACCCTAATTGGACAAGAATAAGCCTATGGAGGACGAAAATGACCTAATTGATCATCCAATGACACAAACACACCTATTAGATGCACAAGATTGGTTAAAAACCCTAATTGGACAAGAATAAGCCTAGGGAGGACGTAAATAACCTAATTGATGAACCAATGACACAAACACACCTATTGGATGCACAAGATTGGTTAAAAACCCTAATTGGACAAGAATAAGCCTAGGGAGGACGAAAATGACCTAAATGTTAATCCAATGACACAACTCAACTTATTGGATGCACAAGATTGGTTAAAAACCCTAATTGGACAAGAAAAAGCCTAGGGAGGACGAAAATGACCTAAATGTTAATCCAATGACACAACTCAACTTATTGGATGCACAAGATTGGTTAAAAACCCTAATTGGACAAGAATATGCCTAAGGAGGACGAAAATGACCTAAATGTTAATCCAATGACACAACTCAACTTATTGGATGCACATGATTGGTTAAAAACCCTAATTGGACAAGAATAAGCCTAGGGAGGACGAAAATGACCTAATTGATCATCCAATGACACAAACACACCAATTGGATGCACAAGATTCGTTAAAAACCCTAATTGGACAAGAATATGTCTAGGGAGGACGAAAATGAACTAATTGTTCATCCAATGACACAAACACACCTATTGGATGCACAAGATTGGTTAAAAACCCTAATTGGACAAGAATAAGCCTAGGGAGGACGAAAATGACCTAAATGTTAATCCAATGACACAACTCAACTTATTGGATGCACAAGATTGGTTAAAAACCCTAATTGGACAAGAATATGCCTAGAGAGGACGAAAATGACCTAAATGTTAATCCAATGACACAAATGAACTTATTGGATGCACAAGATTGGTTAAAAACCCTAATTGGACAAGAATAAGCCTAGGGAGGACGAAAATGACCTAAATGTTAATCCAATGACACAACTCAACTTATTGGATGCACAAGATTGGTTAAAAACCCTAATTGGACAAGAATAAGCCTACGGAGGACGAAAATGACCTAAATGTTAATCCAATGACACAACTCAACTTATTGGATGCACAAGATTGGTTAAAAACCCTAATTGGACAAGAATAAGCCTAGGGAGGAAGAAAATGACCTAATTGATCATCCAATGACACAAACACACCTATTGGATGCACAAGATTGGTTAAAAACCCTAATTGGACAAGAATAAGCCTAGAGAGGATGAAAATGACCTAATTGATCATCCAATGACACAAACACACCTATTGGATGCACAAGATTGGTTAAAAACCCTAATTGGACAAGAATATGCCTAGGGAGGACGAAAATGACCTAAATATTAATTCAATGAAACAAACAAACTTATTGGATGCTCAAGATTGGTTAAAAACCCTAATTGGACAAGAATAAGCCTAGGGATGACGAAAATGACCTAATTGATCATCCAATGACACAAACACGCCTATTGGATACACAAGATTGGTTAAAAACCCTAATTGGACAAGAATAAGCCTAGGGAGGACGAAAATGACCTAAATGTTAATCCAATGACACAAATGAACTTATTGGATGCACAAGATTGGTTAAAAACCCTAATTGGACAAGAATAAGCCTAGGGAGGACGAAATGACCTAAATGTTCATCCAATGACACAAATGAACTTATTGGATGCACAAGATTGGTTAAAAACCCTAATTGGACAAGAATAAGCCTAGGGAGGACGAAAATGACCTAAATGTTCATCCAATGACACACATGAACTTATTGGATGCACAAGATTGGTTAAAAACCCTAATTGGACAAGAATAAGCCTAGGGAGGACGAAAATGACCTAAATGTTCGTCCAATGACACAAACACACCTATTGGATGCACAAGATTGCAAAAAAAACCCTAATTGGACAAGAATAAGACTAGGGAGGACGAAAATGACCTAAATGTTTCTCCAATGACACAAATACACCTATTGGATGCACAAGATTGTATAAAAACCCTAATTCGACAAGAATAAGACTAGGGAGGACGAAAATGACCTAAATGTTCCTCCAATGACACAAACACACCTATTGGATGCACAAGATTGCATAAAAACCCTAATTGGACAAGAATAAGACTAGGGAGGACGTAAATGACCTAAATGTTCCACCAATGACACAAATGAAATTATTGGATGCACAAGGTTGGTTAAAAATCCTAATTGGACAAGAATAAGCCTAGGGAGGACGAAAATGACCTAAATGTTCATCCAATGACACAAATGAACTTATTGGATGCACAAGATTGGTTAAAAACCCTAATTGGACAAGAATAAGCCTAGGGAGGACGAAAATGACCTAAATGTTCGTCCAATGACACAAACACACCTATTGGATGCACAAGATTGCATAAAAACCCTAATTGGACAAGAATAATCCTAGGGAGGACGAAAATGACTTAAATGTTCATCCAATGAAACAAATGAACCTATTGGATGCACAAGATTGGTTAAAAACCCTAATTGGACAAGAATAAGCCTAGGGAGGACGAAAATGACCTAAATGTTCATCCAATGACACAAATGAACTTATTGGATGCACAAGATTGGTTAAAAACCCTAATTGGACAAGAATAAGCCTAGGGAGGACGAAAATGACCTAAATGTTCATCCAATGACACAAACACACCTATTGGATGCACAAGATTGGTTAAAAACTCTAATTGGACAAGAATAAGCCTAGGAAGGACGAAAATGACCTAAATGTTCATCCAATGACACAAATGAACTTATTGGATGCACAAGATTGGTTAAAAACCCTAATTGGACAAGAATAAGCCTAGGGAGGACGAAAATGACCTAAATGTTCATCCAATGACACAAATGAACTTATTGGATGCACAAGATTGGTTAAAAACCCTAAATGGACAAGAATAAGGCTAGGAAGGACGAAAATGACCTAAATGTTCATCCAATGACACAAATGAACTTATTGGATGCACAAGATTGGTTAAAAACCCTAATTAGACAAGAATAAGCCTAGGGAGGACGAAAATGACCTAAATGTTCATCCAATGACACAAATGAACTTATTGGACGCACAAGATTGGTTAAAAACCCTAACTGGACAAGAATAAGCCTAGGGAGGACGAAAATGACCTAAATGTTCGTCCAATGACACAAACACACCTATTGGATGCACAAGATTGGTTAAAAACCCTAATTGGACAAGAATAAGCCTAGGGAGGACGAAAATGACCTAAATGTTCATCCAATGACACAAATGAACTTATTGGATGCACAAGATTGGTTAAAAACCCTAATTGGACAAGAATAAGCCTAGGGAGGACGAAAATGACCTAAATGTTCATCCAATGACACAAATGAACTTATTGGATGCACAAGATTGGTTAAAAACCCTAATTGGACAAGAATAAGCCTAGGGAGGACGAAAATGACTTAAATGTTCGTCCAATGACACAAACACACCTATTGGATGCACAAGATTGCATAAAAACCCTAATTGGACAAGAATAAGACTAGGGAGGACGAAAATGACCTAAATGTTCATCAAATGACACAAATGAACTTATTGGATGCACAAGATTGGTTAAAAACCCTAATTGGACAAGAATAAGCATAGGGAGGACGAAAAATGACCTAAATGTTCATCCAATGACACAAACCCACATATTGGATGCACAAGATTGCTTAAAACCCTAATTGGACAAGAATAAGACTAGGGAGGACGAAAATGACTTAAAAGTTCATCCAATGACACAAATGAACTTATTGGATGCACAAGATTGGTTAAAAACCCTAATTGGACAAGAATAAGCCTAGGGAGGACGAAAATGACCTAAATGTTCATCCAATGACACAAATGAACTTATTGGATGCACAAGATTGGTTAAAAACCCTAATTGGACAAGAATAAACCTAGGGAGGACGAAAATGACCTAAATGTTCGTCCAATGACACAAACACACCTATTGGATGCACAAGATTACATAAAAACCCTAATTGGACAAGAATAAGACTAGGGAGGACGAAAATGACCTAAATGTTTTTCCAATGACACAAACACACCTATTGGATGCACAAGATTGGTTAAAAACCCTAATTGGACAAGAATAAGCCTAGGGAAGACGAAAATGACCTAAATGTTCATCCAATGACACAAATGAACTTATTTGATGCACAAGATTGGTTAAAAACCCTAATTGGACAAGAATAAGCCTAAGGAGGACGAAAATGACCTAAATGTTCCTCCAATGACACAAATGAACTTATTAGATGCACAAGATTGGCTAAAAAGCCTAATTGGACAAGAATAAGCCTAGGGAGGACGAAAATGACCTAAATGTTCATCCAATGACACAAATGAACTTATTGGATGCACAAGATTGGTTAAAAACCCTAATTGGACAAGAATAAGCCTAGGGAGGACGAAAATGACCTAAATGTTCATCCAATGACACAAATGAACTTATTGGATGCACAAGATTGGTTAAAAACCCTAATTGGACAAGAATAAGCCTAGGGAGGACGAAAATGACCTAAATGTTCATCCAATGACACAAATGAACTTATAGGATGCACAACATTGCTTAAAAACCCTAATTGGACAAGAATAAGCCTAGGGAGGACGAAAATGACCTAAATGTTCATCCAATGACACAAATTAACTTATTGGATGCACAAGATTGGTTAAAAACCCTAATTGGACAAGAATAAGCCTTGGGAGAAGGAAATTGACCTAAATGTTCATCCAATGACACAAATGAACTTATTGGATGCACAAGATTGGTTAAAAACCCTAATTGGACAAGAATAAGCCTAGGGTGGACGAAAATGACCTAAATGTTCATCCAATGACACAAATGAACTTATTGGATGCACAAGATTGGTTAAAAACCCTAATTGGACAAGAATAAGCCTAGGGAGGACGAAAATGACCTAAATGTTCATCCAATGACACAAATGAACTTATTGGATGCACAAGATTGGTAAAAAACCCTAATTGGACAAGAATAAGCCTAGAATGAACGAAAATGACCTAAATGTTCATCCAATGACACAAACACACCTATTGGATGCACAAGATTGGTTAAAAACCCTAATTGGACAAGAATAAGCCTAGGGAGGACGAAAATGACCTAAATGTTCATCCAATGACACAAATGAACTTACTAGATGCACAAGATTGCTTAAAAACCTTTATAAGACAAGAATATGCCTAGGGAGGACGAAAATGACCTAAATGTTCATCCAATGAGACAAATGAACTTATTGGATGCACAAGATTGCTTAAAAACCCTAATTGGACAAGAATAAGCCTAGGGAGGACGAAAATGACCTAAATGTTCATCCAATGACACAAATACACCTATTGGATGCACAAGATTCGTTAGAAACCCTAATTGGACAAGAATAAGCCTAGGGAGGACGAAACTGACCTAAATGTTCATCCAATGACACAAACACGCCTATTGGATGCACAAGATTGGTTAAAAACCCTAATTGGACAAGAATAAGCCTAGGGAGGACGAAAATGACCTAAATGTTCATCCAATGACACAAATGAACTTATTGGATGCACAAGATTGGTTAAAAACCCTAATTGGACAAGAATAAGCCTAGGGTGGACGAAAATGACCTAAATGTTCATCCAATGACACAAATGAACTTATTGGATGCACAAGATGGGTTAAAAACCCTAATTGGACAAGAATAAGCCTAGGGAGGACGAAAATGACCTAAATGTTCATCCAATGACACAAATACACCTATTGGATGCACAAGATTGGTTAAAAACCCTAATTGGACAAGAATAAGCCCAGGGAGGACGAAAATGACCTAAATGTTCAACCAATGATACAAACACACCTATTGGATTCACAAGATTGGTTAAAAACCCTTATTGGACAAGAATAAGCCTAGGGTGGAAGAAAATAAACTAAATGTTCATCCAATGACACAAACACACCTATTGGATGCACAAGATTGGTTAAAAACCCTAATTGGACAAGAATAAGCCTAGGGAGGACGAAAATGACCTAAATGTTCATCCAATGACACAAATGAACTTATTGGATGCACAAGATTGCTTAAAAACCCTAATTGGACAAGAATAAGCCTAGGGAGGACGAAAATGACCTAAATGTTCATCCAATGACACAAATGAACTTATTGGATGCACAAGATTGGTTAAAAACCCTAATTGGACAAGAATAAGCCTTGGGAAGACGAAAATGACCAAAATGTTCATCCAATGACACAAATACGCCTATTGGATGCACAAGAATGGTTAAAAACCCTAACTGGACAAGAATAAGCCTAGGGAGGTCAAAAATGACCTAAATGTTTATCCAATGACACAAATGAACTTATTGGATGCACAAGATTGGTTAAAAACCCTAATTGGACAAGAATAAGCCTAGGGTGGACGAAAATGACCTAAATGTTCATCCAATGACACAAATGAACTTATTGGATGCACAAGATTGGTTAAAAACCCTAATTGGACAAGAATAAGCCTAGGGAGGACGAAAATGACCTAAATGTTCATCCAATGACACAAACACACCTATTGGATGCACAAGATTGGTTAGAAACCCTAATTGGACAAGAATAAGCCTAGAATGAACGAAAATGACCTAAATGTTCATCCAATGACACAAACACACCTATTGGATGCACAAGATTGGTTACAAACCCTAATTGGACAAGAATAAGCCTTGGGAGGACGAAAATGACCTAAATGTTCATCCAATGACACACATGAACTTATTGGATGCACAAGATTGGTTAAAAACCCTAATTGGACAAGAATAAGCCTAGGGTGGACGAAAATGACCTAAATGTTCATCCAATGACACAAATGAACTTATTGGATGCACAAGATTGGTTAAAAACCCTAATTGGACAAGAATAAGCCTAGGGAGGACGAAAATGACCTAAATGTTCGTCCAATGACACAAACACACCTATTGGATGCACAAGATTGGTTAGAAACCCTAATTGGACAAGAATAAGCCTAGGGAGGTCGAAAATGATCTAAATGTTCATCCAATGACACAAATGAACTTATTGGATGCACAAGATTGCTTAAAAACCCAAATTGGACCAGAATAAGCCTAGGGAGGACGAAAATGACCTAAATGTTCATCCAATGACACAAATACACCTATTGAATGCACAAGATTGGTTAGAAACCCTAATTGGACAAGAATAAGCCTAGGGAGGACAAAAATGACCTAAATGTTCATCCAATGACACAAATGAACTTATTGGATGCACAAGATTGCTTAAAAACCCTAATTGGAAAAGAATAAGCCTAGGAAGGACAAAAATGACCTAAATGTTCATCCAATGACACAAATGAACTTATTGAATGCACAAGATTGCTTAAAAACCCTAATTGGACAAGAATAAGCCTAGGGAGGACGAAAATGACCTAAATGTTCATCCAATGACACAAACACACCTATTGGATGCACAAGATTGGTTAGAAACCCTAATTGGACAAGAATAAGCCTAGAATGAACGAAAATGACCTAAATGTTCATCCAATAACACAAACACACATATTGGATGCACAAGATTGGTTAAAAACCCTAATTGGACAAGAATAAGCCTAGGGTGGACGAAAATGACCTAAATGTTTATCCAATGACACAAATGAACTTATTGGATGCACAAGATTGGTAAAAAACCCTAATTGGACAAGAATAAGCCTAGAATGAACGAAAATGACCTAAATGTTCATCCAATGACACAAACACACCTATTGGATGCACAAGATTGGTTAAAAACCCTAATTGGACAAGAATAAGCCTAGGGAGGACGAAAATGACCTAAATGTTCATCCAATGACACAAATGAACTTATTGGATGCATAAGATTGGTTAAAAACCCTAATTGGACAAGAATAAGCCTAGGGTGGACTAAAATGACCTAAATGTTCATCCAATGACACAAATGAACTTTTCGGATGCACAAGATTGGTTAAAAACCCTAATTGGACAAGAATAAGCCTAGGGAGGACGAAAATGACCTAAATGTTCATCCAATGACACAAACACACCTATTGGATGCACAAGATTGGTTAGAAACCCTAATTGGACAAGAATAAGCCTAGAATGAACGAAAATGACCTAAATGTTCATCCAATAACACAAACACACATATTGGATGCACAAGATTGGTTAAAAACCCTAATTGGACAAGAATAAGCCTAGGGAGGACGACAATGACCTAAATGTTCATCCAATGACACAAATGAACTTATTGGATGCACAAGATTGTTTAAAAACCCTAATTGGAAAAGAATAAGCCTAGGGAGGACAAAAATGACCTAAATGTTCATCCAATGACACAAATGAACTTATTGAATGCACAAGATTGCTTAAAAACCCTAATTGGACAAGAATAAGCCTAGGGAGGACGAAAATGACCTAAATGTTCATCCAATGACACAAATGAACTTATTGGATGCACAAGATTGGTTAAAAACCCTAATTGGACAAGAATAAGCCTTGGGAGGACGAAAATGACCTAAATGTTCATCCAATGACAAAAACACACCTATTGGATGCACAAGATTGGTTAAAAACCCTAATTGGACAACAATAAGCCTAGGGAAGATGAAAATGACCTAAATGTTCATCCAATGACAGAAACACACCTATTGGATGCACAAGATTGCTTAAAAACCCTAACTGGACAAGAATAAGCCTAGGGAGGACGAAAATGACCTAAATGTTCATATAATGACACAAACACACCTATTGGATGCACAAGATTGGTTAAAAACCCTAATTGGACAAGAATAAGCTTAGGGAGGACGAAAATGACTTAAATCTTAATCCAATGACACATATGAACTTATTGAATGCACAAGATTGGTTAAAAACCATAATTGCACAAGAATAAGCCTAGGGAGGACGAAAATGACCTAAATGTTCATCCAATGACACATATGAACTTATTGGATGCACAAGATTGATTAAAACCCTAATTGGATAAGAATAAGACTAGGGAGGACGAAAATGACGTAAATGTTCATCCAATGACACAAACACACCTATTGGATGCACAAGATTGGTTAAAAACCCTAATTGGACAAGAATAAGCCTAAGGAGGACAAAAATGACCTAAATGTTCAACCAATGACACAAATGAACTTATTGGATGCACAAGATTGGTTAAAAACCCTAATTGGACAAGAATAAGCCTTGGGAGGACGAAAATGACCTAAATGTTCATCCAATGACACAAATGAACTTATTGGATGCACAAGATTGTTTAAAAACCCTAATTGGACAAGAATAAGCCTAGGGTGGACGAAAATGACCTAAATGTTTATCCAATGACAAAAATGAACTTATTGGATGCACAAGATTGGTAAAAAACCCTAATTGGACAAGAATAAGCTTAGAATGAACGAAAATGACCTAAATGTTCATCCAATGACACAAACACACCTATTGGATGCACAAGATTGGTTAAAAACCCTAATTGGACAAGAATAAGCCTAGGGAGGACGAAAATGACCTAAATGTTCATCCAATGACACAAATGAACTTATTGGATGCACAAGATTGGTTAAAAACCCTAATTGGACAAGAATAAGCCTAGGGTGGACTAAAATGACCTAAATGTTCATCCAATGACACAAATGAACTTTTCGGATGCACAAGATTGGTTAAAAACCCTAATTGGACAAGAATAAGCCTAGGGAGGACGAAAATGACCTAAATGTTCATCCAATGACACAAACACACCTATTGGATGCACAAGATTGGTTAGAAACCCTAATTGGACAAGAATAAGCCTAGGGAGGACGAAAATGACTTAAATGTTCATCCAATGACACAAACACACCTATTGGATAAACAAGATTGGTTAGAAACCCTAATTGGACAAGAATAAGCCTAGGGAGGACGAAAATGACCTAAATGTTCACCCAATGACACAAATAAACATATTGGATGCACAAGATTGGTTAAAAACCCTAATTGGACAAGAATAAGCCTAGGGAGGACGAAAATGACCTAAATGTTCATCCAATGACACAAACACACCTATTGGATGCACAAGATTGGTTAGAAACCCTAATTGGACAAGAATAAGCCTAGGGAGGACGAAAATGACCTAAATGTTCATCCAATGACACAAACACACCTATTGGATGCACAAGATTGGTTAAAAACCCTAATTGGACAAGAATAAGCATACGGAGGACGAAAATGACCTAAATTTTCATCAAATGACAAAAACACACCTATTGGATGCACAAGATTGGTTAGAAACCCTTATTGGACAAGAATAAGCCTTGGGAGGACAAAAATGACCTAAATGTTCATCCAATGACACAAATGAACTTATTGGATGCACAAGATTGGTTAAAAACCCTAATTGGACAAGAATAAGCCTAGGGAGGACGAAAATGACCTAAATGTTCATCCAATGACACAAACACACCTATTGGATGCACAAGATTGGTTAGAAACCCTTATTGGACAAAAATAAGCCTAGGGAGGACGAAAATGACTTAAATGTTAATCCAATGACACAAATGAACTTATTGGATGCACAAGATTGGTTAAAAACCCTAATTGGACAAGAATAAGCCTAGGGAGGACGAAAATGACCTAAATGTTCATCCAATGACACAAATGAACTTATTGGATGCACAAGATTGGTTAAAAACCCTAATTGGACAAGAATAAGCCTGGGGAGGACGAAAATGACCTAAATGTTCATCCAATGACACAAATGAACTTATTGGATGCACAAGATTGTTTAAAAACCCTAATTGGACAAGAATAAGCCTAGGGAGGACGAAAATGACCTAAATGTACATCCAATGACTCAAACACACCTATTGGACGCACAAGATTGGTTCAAAACCCTAATTGGACAAGAATAAGCCTTGGGAGGACGAAAATGACCTAAATGTTCATCCAATGACACAAATGAACTTATTGGATGCACAAGATTGGTTAAAAACCCTAATTGGACAAGAATAAGCCTAGGGAGGACGAAAATGACCTAAATGTTAATCTAATGACACAAACACACCTATTGGATGCACAAGATTGGTTAGAAACCCTAATTGGACAAGAATAAGCCTAGGGAGGACGAAAATGACCTAAATGTTCATCCAATGACACAAACACACCTATTGGATGCACAAGATTGGTTAAAAACCCTAATTGGACAAGAATAAGCCTAGGGAGGACGAAAATGACCTAAATGTTCATCCAATGACACAAATGAACTTATTGGATGCACAAGATTGGTTAAAAACCCTAATTGGACAAGAATAAGCCTAGGGAGGACGAAAATGACCTAAATGTTCATCCAATGACACAAACACACCTATTTGATGCACAAGATTGGTTAGAAACCGTAATTGGACAAGAATAAGCCTAGGAAGGACGAAAATGACCTAAATGTTAATCCAATGACACAAATGAACTTATTGGATGCACAAGATTGGTAAAAAACCCTAATTGGACAAGAATAAGCCGAGGGAGGACGAAAATGACCTAAATGTTCATCCAATGACACAAACACACCTATTGGATGCACAAGATTGGTTAAAAACCCTAATTGGACAAGAATAAGCCTAGGGAGGACGAAAATGACCTAAATGTTCATCCAATGACACAAATGAACTTATTGGATGCACAAGATTGGTTAAAAACCCTAATTGGACAAGAATAAGCTTAGGGTGGACGAAAATGACCTAAATGTTTATCCAATAACACAAATGAACTTATTGGATGCACAAGATTGGTTAAAAACCCTAATTGGACAAGAATAAGCCTAGGGAGGATGAAAATGACCTAAATGTACATCCAATGACACAAATGAACATATTGGATGCACAAGATTGGTTAAAACCCGTAATTGGACAAGAATAAGTCTAGGGAGGATGAAAATGACCTAAATGTTCATCCAATGACACAAATGAACTTATTGGATGCACAAGATTGGTTAGAAACCCTAATTGGACAAGAATAAGCCTAGGGAGGACGAAAATGACCTAAATGTTCATCCAATGACACAAATACACCTATTGGATGCACAAGATTGGTTAAAAACCATAATTGGACAAGAATAAGCCTAGGGAGGACGAAAATGACCTACATGTTCATCCAATGACACAAATGAACTTATTGGATGCACAAGATTGGTTAAAAACCCTAATTGGACAAGAATAAGCTTAGGGTGGACGAAAATGACCTAAATGTTTATCCAATGACACAAATGAACTTATTGGATGCACAAGATTGGTTAAAAACCCTAATTGGACAAGAATAAGCCTAGGGAGGATGAAAAAGACCTGAATGTACATCCAATGAGACAAATGAACATATTGGATGCACAAGATTGGTTAAAAACCCTAATTGGACAAGAATAAGCCTAGGGAGGACGAAAATGACCTAAATGTTCATCCAATGACACAAATGAACTTATTGGATGCACAAGATTGGTTAAAAACCCTAATTGGACAAGAATAAGCCTAGGGTGGACGAAAATGACCTAAATGTTCATCCAATGACACAAATGAACTTATTGGATGCACAAGATTGGTTAAAAACCCTAATTGGACAAGAATACGCCTTGGGAGGACGAAAATGACCTAAATGTTCATCCAATGACACAAATGAACTTATTGGATGCACAAGATTGGTTAAAAACCCTAATTGGACAAGAATAAGCCTAGGGTGGACGAAAATGACCTAAATGTTCATCCAATGACACAAATGAACTTATTTGATGCACAAGATTGCTTAAAAACCCTAATTGGACAAGAGTAAGCCTAGGGAGAACGAAAATGACCTAAATGGTCATCCAATGACACAAATGAACTTATTGGATGCACAAGATTGGTTAAAAACCCTAATTGGACAAGAATAAGCCTAGGGTGGACGAAAATGACCTAAATGTTCATCCAATGACACAAATGAACTTATTGGATGCACAAGATTGGTTAAAAACCCTAATTGGACAAGAATAAGCCTAGGGAGGACGAAAATGACCTAAATGTTCATCCAATGACACAAACACACCTATTGGATGCACAAGATTGGTTAGAAACCCTAATTGGACAAGAATAAGCCTAGAATGAACGAAAATGACCTAAATGTTCATCCAATGACACAAACACACCTATTGGATGCACAAGATTGGTTACAAACCCTAATTGGACAAGAATAAGCCTTGGGAGGACGAAAATGACCTAAATGTTCATCCAATGACACACATGAACTTATTGGATGCACAAGATTGGTTAAAAACCCTAATTGGACAAGAATAAGCCTAGGGTGGACGAAAATGACCTAAATGTTCATCCAATGACACAAATGAACTTATTGGATGCACAAGATTGGTTAAAAACCCTAATTGGACAAGAATAAGCCTAGGGAGGACGAAAATGACCTAAATGTTCATCCAATGACACAAACACACCTATTGGATGCACAAGATTGGTTAGAAACCCTAATTGGACAAAAATAAGCCTAGGGAGGTCGAAAATGATCTAAATGTTCATCCAATGACACAAATGAACTTATTGGATGCACAAGATTGCTTAAAAACCCTAATTGGACCAGAATAAGCCTAGGGAGGACGAAAATGACCTAAATGTTCATCCAATGACACAAATACACCTATTGAATGCACAAGATTGGTTAGAAACCCTAATTGGACAAGAATAAGCCTAGGGAGGACAAAAATGACCTAAATGTTCATCCAATGACACAAATGAACTTATTGGATGCACAAGATTGCTTAAAAACCCTAATTGGAAAAGAATAAGCCTAGGGAGGACAAAAATGACCTAAATGTTCATCCAATGACACAAATGAACTTATTGAATGCACAAGATTGCTTAAAAACCCTAATTGGACAAGAATAAGCCTAGGGAGGACGAAAATGACCTAAATGTTCATCCAATGACACAAATGAACTTATTGGATGCACAAGATTGGTTAAAAACCCTAATTGGACAAGAATAAGCCTTGGGACGACGAAAATGACCTAAATGTTCATCCAATGACACAAACACACCTATTGGATGCACAAGATTAGTTAAAAACCCTAATTGGACAACAATAAGCCTAGGGAGGATGAAAATGACCTAAATGTTCATCCAATGACAAAAACACACCTATTGGATGCACAAGATTGCTTAAAAACCCTAATTGGACAACAATAAGCCTAGGGAGGATGAAAATGACCTAAATGTTCATCCAATGACACAAA
>JBBPBR010000596.1:0-45475 GCA_037974775.1 Cicer pinnatifidum | reverse complement strand
CAATAAGTTCATTTGTGTCATTGGATGAACATTTAGGTCATTTTCGTCCACCCTAGGCTTATTCTTGTCCAATTAGGGTTTTTAACCAATCTTGTGTATCCAATTGGTGTGTTTGTGTCATTGGATGAACATTTAGGTCATTTTCGTCCTACCTAGGCTTATTCTTGTCCAATTAGGGTTTCTAACCAATCTTGTGCATCCAATAGGTGTATTTGTGTCATTGGATGAACATTTAGGTCATTTTCGTCCTCCCTAGGCTTATTCTTGTCCAATTAGGGATTTTAAGCAATCTTGTGCATCCAATAAGTTCATTTGTGTCATTGGATGAACATTTAGGTCATTTTTTTCCTCGCAAGGGTTATTCTTATCCAATTAGGGTTTTAAGCAATCTTGTGCATCCAATAAGTTCATTTGTGTCATTGGATTAAGATTTAAGTCATTTTCGTCCTCCCTAGGCTTATTCTTGTCCAATTAGGGTTTTTAACCAATCTTGTGCATCCAATAGGTGTGTTTGTGTCATTGGATGAACATTTAGGTCATTTTCGTCCTCCCTAGGCTTATTCTTGTCTAATTAGGGCTTTTAACCAATCTTGTGCATCCAATAGGTTGAACATTTAGGTCATTTTCGTCCTCCCTAGGCTTATTCTTGTCTAATTAGGGCTTTTAACCAATCTTGTGCATCCAATAGGTTGAACATTTAGGTCATTTTCGTCCTCCCAAGGCTTATTCTTATCCAATTAGGGTTTTAAGCAATCTTGTGCATCCAATAAGTTCATTTGTGTCATTGGATGAACATTTAGGTCATTTTCGTCCTCCCTAGGCTTATTCTTGTCTAATTAGGGTTTCTAACCAATCTTGTGCATCCAATAAGTTCATTTGTGTCATTGGATGAACATTTAGGTCATTTTCGTCCCCCCTAGGCTTATTCTTGTCCAATTAGGGTTTTTAAGCAATCTTGTGCATCCAATAAGTTCATTTGTGTCATTGGATGAACATTTAGGTCATTTTCGTCCTCCCTAGGCTTATTCTTGTCCAATTAGGGTTTCTAACCAATCTTGTGCATCGAATAGGTGTATTTGTGTCATTGGATGAACATTTAGGTCATATTCGTCCTCCCTAGGCTTATTATTTTCCAATTAGGGTTTTTAACCAATCTTGTGCATCCAATAAGTTCATTTGTGTCATTGGATAAACATTTAGGTCATTTTCGTCCACCCTAGGCTTATTCTTGTCCAATTAGGGTTTTTAACCAATCTTGTGCATCCAATAGGTGTGTTTGTGTCATTGGATGAACATTTAGGTCATTTTCGTCCTCCCTAGGCTTATTCTTGTCCAATTAGGGTTTTTAACCAATCTTGTGTATACAATTGGTGTGTTTGTGTCATTGGATGAACATTTAGGTCATTTTTGTCCCCCCTAGGCTTATTCTTGTCCAATTAGGGTTTTTAACCAATCTTGTGCATCCAATAAGTTCATTTGTGTCATTGGATGAACATTTAGGTCATTTTCGTCCTCCCTAGGCTTATTCTTGTCCAATTAGGGTTTTTAACCAATCTTGTTCATCCAATAGGTGTGTTTGTGTCATTGGATGAACATTTAGGTCATTTTTGTCCTCCCTAGGCTTATTCTTGTCCAATTAGGGTTTTTAACCAATCTTGTGCATCCAATAAGTTCATTTGTGTCATTGGATGAACATTTAGGTCATTTTCGTCCTCCCTAGGCTTATTCTTGTCCAATTAGGGTTTCTAAACAATCTTCTGCATTCAATAGGTGTTTTTGTGTCATTGGATGAACATTTAGGTCATTTTCGTCCTCCCTAGGCTTATTGTTGTCCAATTAGGGTTTTTAACCAATCTTGTGCATCCAATAAGTTCAATTGTGTCATTGGATGAACATTTAGGTCATTTTCGTCCTCCCTAGGCTAATTGTTGTCCAATTAGGGTTTCTAAACAATCTTGTGCATCCAATAGGTGTGTTTGTGTCATTGGATGAACATTTAGGTCATTTTCGTCCTCCCTAGGCTTATTCTTGTCCAATTAGGGTTTTTAACCAATGTTGTGCATCCAATAAGTTCATTTGTGTCATTGGATTAACATTTATGTCATTTTCGTCCTTCCTAGGCTTATTCTTGTCCAATTTGGGTTTAGAACCAATCTTGTGCATCCAATAGGTGTGTTTGTGTCATTGGATGAACATTTAGGTCATTTTCGTCCTCCCTAGTCTTATTCTTGTCCAATTAGGGTTTTAAGCAATCTTGTGCATCCAATAAGTTCATTTGTGTCATTGGATGAACATTTAGGTCATTTTCGTCCTCCCTAGTCTTATTCTTGTCCAATTAGGGTTTTAAGCCAATCTTTTGCATCCAATAGGTGTGTTTGTGTCATTTGATGAACATTTAGGTCATTTTCGTCCTCCCAAGGCTTATTCTTATCCAATTAGGGTTTTAAGCAATCTTGTGCATCCAATAAGTTCATTTGTGTCATTGGATGAACATTTAGGTCATTTTCGTCCTCCCTAGGCTTATTCTTGTCTAATTAGGGTTTCTAACCAATCTTGTGCATCCAATAAGTTCATTTGTGTCATTGGATGAACATTTAGGTGATTTTCGTCCTCCATAGGCTTATTCTTGTCCAATTAGGGTTTTTAACCAATCTTGTGCATCCAATAGGTGTGTTTGTTTCATTGGATGAACATTTAGGTCATTTTCGTCCTCCCTAGTCTTATTCTTGTCCAATTAGGGTTTTAAGCCAATCTTGTGCATCCAATAGGTGTGTTTGTGTCATTTGATAAACATTTAGGTCATTTTCGTCCTCCCAAGGCTTATTCTTATCCAATTAGGGTTTTAAGCAATCTTGTGCATCCAATAAGTTCATTTGTGTCATTGGATTAAGATTTAAGTCATTTTCGTCCTCCCTAGGCTTATTCTTGTCCAATTAGGGTTTCTAACCAATCTTGTGCATCCAATAAGTTCATTTGTGTCATTGGATGAACATTTAGGTCATTTTTGTCCTCCCTAGGCTTATTCTTGTCCAATTAGGGTTTTTAACCAATCTTGTGCATCCAATAAGTTCATTTGTGTCATTGGATGAACATTTAGGTCATTTTCGTCCTCCCTAGGCTTATTCTTGTCCAATTAGGGTTTTTATGCAATCTTGTGCATCCAATAGGTGTGTTTGTGTCATTGGACGAACATTTAGGTCATTTTCGTCCTCCCTAGTCTTATTCTTGTCCAATTAGGATTTTTATGCAATCTAGTGCATCCGATAGGTGTGTTTGTGTCATTGGACGAACATTTAGGTCATTTTCGTCCTCCCTAGGCTTTTTCTTGTCCAATTAGGGTTTTTAACCAATCTTGTGCATCCAATAAGTTCATTTGTGTCATTGGATGAACATTTAGGTCATTTTCGTCATCCCTAGTCTTATTCTTGTCCAATTAGGGTTTTAAGCAATCTTGTACATCCAATATGTGTGTTTGTGTCATTGGATGAACATTTAGGTCATTTTCGTCCTCCCTATGCTTATTCTTGTCCAATTAGGGTTTTTAACCAATCTTGTGCATCCAATAAGTTCATTTGTGTCATTGGATGAACATTTAGGTCATTTTTGTCCTCCTTGTGCTTATTCTTGTCCAATTAGGGTTTTTATGCAATCTTGTGCATCCAATAGGTGTGTTTGTGTCATTGGACGAACATTTAGGTCATTTTCGTCCTCCCTAGGCTTATTCTTGTCCAATTAGGGTTTTTAACCAATCTTGTGCATCCAATAAGTTCATTTGTGTCATTGGATGAACATTTAGGTCATTTTCGTCCTCCCTAGGCTTATTCTTGTCCAATTAGGGTTTTTAACCAATCTTCTGCATCAAATAAGTTCATTTGTGTCATTGGATGAATATTTAGGTCATTTTCGTCCTCGCTAGTCTTATTCTTGACCAATTAGGGTTTTTATGCAATCTTGTGCATCCAATAGGTGTGTTTGTGTCATTGGACGAACATTTAGGTCATTTTCGTCCTCCCTAGGCTTATTCTTGTCCAATTAGGGTTTTTAACCAATCTTGTGCATCTTATAAGTTCATTTGTGTCATTGGATAAATATTTAGGTCATTTTCGTCCTCCCTAGTCTTATTCTTGACCAATTAGGGTTTTTATGCAATCTTGTGCATCCAATAGGTGTGTTTGTGTCATTGGACGAACATTTAGGTCATTTTCGTCCTCCCAAGGCTTATTCTTGTCCAATTAGGGTTTTTAACAAATCTTGTGCATCCAATAAGTTCATTTGTGTCATTGGATGAATATTTAGGTCATTTTCGTCCTCCCTAGTCTTATTCTTGTCCAATTAGGGTTTTTATGCAATCTTGTGCATCCAATAGGTGTGTTTGTGTCATTGGACGAACATTTAGGTCATTTTCGTCCTCCCTAGGCTTATTCTTGTCCTAATAGGGTTTTTAACCAATCTTGTGCATCCAATAAGTTCATTTGTGTCATTGGAGGAACATTTAGGTCATTTTCGTCCTCCCTAGTCTTATTCTTGTCCAATTAGGGTTTATATGCAATCTTGTGCATCCAATAGGTGTGTTTGTGTCATTGGACGAACATTTAGGTAATTTTCATCCTCCCTAGGCTTATTCCTGTCCGATTATGGTTTTTAACCAATCTTGTGCATTCAATAAGTTCATTTGTGTCATTGGATGAACATTTAGGTCATTTTCGTCCTCCCTAGTCTTATTCTTGTCCAATTAGGGTTTTTATGCAATCTTGTGCATCCAATAGGTGTGTTTGTGTCATTGGACGAACATTTAGGTCATTTTCGTCCTCCCTAGGCTTATTCTTGTCCAATTAGGGTTTTTAACCAATCTTGTGCATCCAATAAGTTCATTTGTGTCATTGGATGAACATTTAGGTCATTTTCGTCCTCCCTAGGCTTATTCTTGTCCAATTAGGGTTTTTAACCAATCTTGTGCTTCCAATAAGTTCATTTGGGTCATTGGATGAACATTTAAGTTATTTTCGTCCTCCCTAGGCTTATTCTTGTCCAATTAGGGTTTTTATGCAATCCTTTGCATCCAATAGGTGTGTTTGTGTCATTGGACGAACATTTAGGTCATTTTCGTCCTCCCTAGGCTTATTCTTGTCCAATTAGGGTTTTCAACCAACCTTGTGCATCCAATAAGTTCATTTGTGTCATTGGATGAACATTTAGGTCATTTACGTCCTCCCTAGGCTTATTCTTGTCCAATTAGGGTTTTTAACCAATCTTGTGCATCCAATAAGTTCATTTGTGTCATTGGATGAACATTTAGGTCATTTTCGTCCTCCCTAGGCTTATTCTTGTCCAATTAGGGTTTTTATGCAATCTTGTGCATCCAATAGGTGTGTTTGTATCATTGGATGAACATTTAGGTCATTTTCGTCCTCCCTAGGCTTATTCTTGTCCAATTAGGGTTTTTATGCAATCTTGTGCATCCAATTGGTGTGTTTGTGTCATTGGACGAACATTTAGGTCATTTTCGTCCTCCCTAGGCTTATTCTTGTTCAATTAGGGTTTTTAACTAACCTTGTGCATCCAATAAGTTTATTTGTGTCATTGGATGAACATTTAGGTCATTTTCGTCCTCCCTAGGCTTATTCTTGTCCAATTAGGGTTTTCAACCAATCTTGTGCATCCAATAAGTTCATTTGTGTCATTGGATGAACATTTAGGTCATTTTCGTCCTCCCTAGGCTTATTCTTGTCCAATTAGGGTTTCTAACCAATCTTGTGCATTCAATAGGTGTATTTGTGTCATTGGATGAACATTTAGGTCATTTTCGTCCTCCCAAGGCTTATTCTTGTCCAATTAGGGTTTTTAACCAATCTTGTGCATCCAATAAGTTCATTTGTGTCATTGGTTGAACATTTAGGTCATTTTTGTCCTCCATAGGCTTATTCTTGTCCAATTAGGGTTTTTAACCAATCTTGTGCATCCAATAGGTGTGTTTGTGTCATTGGATGAACATTTAGGTCATTTTTGTCCTCCCTAGGCTTATTCTTTTCCAATTAGGGTTTTTAAGCAATCTTGTGCATCCAATAAGTTCATTTGTGTCATTGGATGAGCATTTAGGTCATTTTCGTCCTCCCTAGGCTTATTCTTGTCCAATTAGGGTTTCTAACCAATCTTGTGCTTTCAATAGGTGTATTTGTGTCATTGGATGAACATTTAGGTCATTTTCGTCCTCCCTAGGCTTATTCTTGTCCAATTAGGGTGTTTAAGCAATCTTGTGCATCCAATAAGTTCATTTGTGTCATTGGATGATCATTTAGATCATTTTCGACCTCCCTAGGCTTATTCTTGTCCAATTAGGGTTTCTAACCAATCTTGTGCATCCAATAGGTGTGTTTGTGTCATTGGATGAACATTTAGGTCATTTTTGTCCTCCCTAGGCTTATTCTTTTCCAATTAGGGTTTTTAAGCAATCTTGTGCATCCAATAAGTTCATTTGTGTCATTGGATGAACATTTAGGTCATTTTCGTCCTCCCTAGGCTTATTCTTGTCCAATTAGGGTTTCTAACCAATCTTGTGCATTCAATAGGTGTATTTGTGTCATTGGATGAACATTTAGGTCATTTTGGTCCTCACTAGGCTTATTCTTGTCCAATTAGGGTTTTTAAGCAATCTTGTGCATCCAATAAGTTCATTTGTGTCATTGGATGAACATTTAGGTCATTTTTGTCCTCCCTAGGCTTATTCTTTTCCAATTAGGGTTTTTAAGCAATCTTGTGCATCCAATAAGTTCATTTGTGTCATTGGATGAACATTTAGGTCATTTTCGTCCTCCCTAGGCTTATTCTTGTCCAATTAGGGTTTTTAACCAATCTTGTGCATCCAACACGTGTGTTTGTCATTGGATGAACATTTAGGTCATTTTCGTCCTCCCTAGGCTTATTCTTGTCCAATTAGGGTTTTTAACCAATCTTGTGCATCCAATAAGTTCATTTGTGTCATTGGATAAACATTTAGGTCATTTTCGTCCACCCTAGGCTTATTCTTGTCCAATTAGGGTTTTTAACCAATCTTGTGCCTCCAATAAGTTCATTTCTGTCAATGGATTAACATTTAGGTCATTTTCGTCCTCCCTAGGCTTATTCTTGTCCAATTAGGGTTTTTAACCAATCTTGTGCATCCAATAAGTTCATTTGTGTCATTGGATGAACATTTAGGTCATTTTCGTCCTCCCTAGGCTTATTCTTGTCCAATTAAGGTTTCTAAACAATCTTGTGCATCCAATAGGTGTGTTTGTGTCATTGGATGAACATTTAGGTCATTTTCATCCTCCCTATGCTTATTCTTGTACAATTAGGGTTTTTAACCAATCTTGTGCATTCAATAGGTGTGTTTGTGTCATTGGATGAACATTTCGGTCATTTTCGTCCTCCCAAGGCTTATTCTTGTCCAATTAGGGTTTTTAACCAATCTTGTGCGTCCAATAAGTTCATTTGTGTCATTGGATGAACATTTAGGTCATTTTCGTCCTCCCTAGGCTTATTCTTGTCCAATTAGGGTTTTTAACCAATCTTGTGCATCCAATAGGTGTGTTTATGTCATTGGATGAACATTTAGGTCATTTTCGTCCTCCCTAGGCTTATTCTTGTCCAATTAGGGTTTTTAACCAATCTTGTGCATCCAATAAGTTAATTTGTGTCATTGGATAAACATTTAGGTCATTTTCGTCTACCCTAGGCTTATTCTTGTCCAATTAGGGTTTTTAACCAATCTTGTGCATCCAATAAGTTCATTTGTGTCATTGGATGAACATTTAGGTCATTTTCGTCCTCCCTAGGCTTATTCTTGTCCAATTAGGGTTTTTAACCAATCATGTGTATCCAAAAAGTTCATTTGTGTCATTGGATTAACATTTAGGTCATTTTCGTCCTTCCTAGGCTTATTCTTGTCCAATTAGGGTTTCTAACCAATCTTGTGCATCCAATAGGTGTGTTTGTGTCATTGGATGAACATTTAGGTCATTTTCGTCCTCCCAAGGCTTATTCTTGTCCAATTATGGTTTCTAACCAATCTTGTGCATCCAATAGGTGTGTTTGTGTCATTGGATGAACATTTAGGTCATTTTCGTCCTCCCTAGGCTTATTCTTGTCCAATTAGGGTTTTTAACCAATCTTGTGTATCCAATAAGTTCATTTGTGTCATTGGATAAACATTTAGGTCATTTTCGTCCACCCTAGGCTTATTCTTGTCCAATTAGGGTTTTTAACCAATCTTGTGCATCCAATAAGTTCATTTGTGTCATTGGATGAACATTTAGGTCATTTTCGTCCTCCCAAGGCTTATTGTTGTCCAATTAGGGTTTTTAACCAATCTTGTGCATCCAATAAGTTCATTTGTGTCATTGGATGAATATTTAGCTCATTTTCGTCCTCCCTAGGCTTATTCTTGTCCAATTAGGGTTTTTAAGCAATCTTGTGCATCCAATAAGTTCATTTGTGTCATTGGATGAACATTTAGGTCATTTTCGTCCTCCCTAGGCTTATTCTTGTTCAATTAGGGTTTCTAACCAATCTTGTGCATCCAATAGGTGTGTTTGTGTCATTGGATGAACATTTAGGTCATTTTCGTCCTCCCTAGTCTTATTCTTGTCCAATTAGGGTTTTAAGCAATCTTGTGCATCCAATAAGTTCATTTGTGTCATTGGATGAACATTTAGGTTATTTTCGTCCTCCCTAGGCTTAGTTTTGTGCAATTAGGATTTTTAACCAATCTTGTGCATCCAATAGGTGTGTTTGTGTCATTAGATGAACATTTAGGTCATTTTCATCCTCCTTAGGCTTATTGTTGTCCAATTAGGGTTTTTAACCAATCTTGTGCATCCAATAGGTGTGTTTGTGTCATTGGATGAACATTTAGGTCATTTTCGTCCTCCCTAGTCTTATTCTTGTCCAATTAGGGTTTTAAGCAATCTTGTGCATCCAATAAGTTCATTTGTGTCATTGGATTAAGATTTAAGTCATTTTCGTCCTCCCTAGGCTTATTCTTGTTCAATTAGGGTTTCTAACCAATCTTGTGCATCCAATAGGTGTGTTTGTGTCATTGGATGAACAATTAGCTCATTTTCTTCCTCCCTAGTCTTATTCTTGTCCAATTAGGGTTTTAAGCAATCTTGTGCATCCAATAAGTTCATTTGTGTCATTGGATTAAGATTTAAGTCATTTTCGTCCTCCCTAAGCTTATTCTTGTTGAATTAGGGTTTCTAACCAATCTTGTGCATCCAATAGGTGTATTTGTGTCATTGGATGAACATTTAGGTCATTTTCGTCCTCCCTAGGCTTATTCTTGTCTAATTAGGGTTTTTAAGCAATCTTGTGCATCCAATAAGTTCATTTGTGTTATTGGATGAACATTTAGGTCATTTTCGTCCTCCCTAGGCTTATTCTTGTCCAATTAGGATTTTTAACCAATCTTGTGCATCCAATAAGTTCATTTGTGTCATTGGATGAACATTTAGGTCATTTTCGTCCTCCCTAGAATTATTCTTGTCCAATTAGGGTTTCTAACCAATCTTGTGCATCCAATAAGTTCATTTGTGTCATTGGATGAACATTTAGGTCATTTTCGTCCTCCCTAGGCTTATTCTTGTCCAGTTAGGGTTTTTAACCAATCTTGTTCATCCAATAGGTGTGTTTGTGTCATTGGATGAACATTTAGGTCATTTTCATCCTCCCTAGGCTTATTCTTGTCAAGTTAGGGTTTTTAACCAATCTTGTGCAGTCAATAAGTTCATTTGTGTCATTGGATGAACATTTAGGTCATTTTTGTCCTCCCTAGGCTTATTCTTGTCCAATTAGGGTTTTTAAGCAATCTTGTGCATCCAATATGTTCATTTATGTCATTGGATGAACATTTAGGTCATTTTCGTCCTCCCTAGGCTTATTCTTGTCCAATTAGGGTTTTTAACCAATCTTGTGCATCCAATAAGTTCATTTGTGTCATTGGATGAACATTTAGGTCATTTTCGTCCTCCCTAGGCTTATTCTTGTCCAATTAGGGTTTTTAACCAATCTTGTGCATCCAATAAGTTCATTTGTGTCATTGGACGAACATTTAGGTCATTTTTGTCCTCCCTATGCTTATTCTTGTCCAATTAGGGTTTTTATGCAATCTTGTGCATCCAATAGGTGTGTTTGTGTCATTGGACGAACATTTAGTTCATTTTTGTCCTCCCTAGTCTTATTCTTGTCCAATTAGGGTTTTTATGCAATCTAGTGCATCCAGTAGGTGTGTTTGTGTCATTGGAAGAACATTTAGGTCATTTTCGTCCTCCCTAGGCTTATTCTTGTCCAATTAGGGTTTTTAACCAATCTTGTGCATCCAATAAGTTCATTTGTGTCATTGGATGAACATTTAGGTCATTTTCGTCCTCCCTAGGCTTATTCTTGTCCAATTAGGGTTTTTAACCAACCTTGTGCATCCAATTAGTTCATTTGTGTCATTAGAGGAACATTTAGGTTATTTTCGTCCTCCCTTGTCTTATTCTTGTCCAATTAGGGTTTTTATGCAATCTTGTGCATCCAATAGGTGTGTTTGTGTCATTGGAGGAACATTTAGGTCATTTTCGTCCTCCCTAGGCTTATTCTTGTCCAATTAGGGTTTTTAACCAATCTTGTGCATCCAATAAGTTCATTTGTGTCATTGGATGAACATTTAGGTCATTTTCGTCCTCCCTAGGCTTATTCTTGTACAATTAGGGTTTTTAACCAATCTTGTGCATCCAATAAGTTCATTTGTGTCATCGGATGAACATTTAGGTCATTTTCGTCCTCCCTAGGCTTATTCTTGTCCAATTAGGGGTTTTAGCCAATCTTGTGCAACCAATTAGTTCATATGTCTCATTGGATGAACATTTAGGTCATTTTCGTCCTCCCTAGGCTTATTCTTGTCCAATTAGGGGTTTTAGACAATCTTGTGCAACCAATAAGTTCATTTGTGTCATTGGAGGAACATTTATGACACTTTCGTCCTCCCTAGGCTTATTCTTGTCCAATTAGGATTTTTAACCAATCTTGTGCATCCAATAGGTGTTTGTGTCATTGGAGGAACATTTAAGTCATTTTCGTCCTCCCTAGTCTTATTCTTGTCCAATTAGCGTTTTTATGCAATCTTTTGCATCCAATAGGTGTGTTTGTGTCATTGGACGAACATTTAGGACATTTTCGTCGTCCCTAGGCTTATTCTTGTCCAATTAGGGTTTTTAACCAATCTTGTGCATCCAATAAGTTCATTTGTGTCATTGGATGAACATTTAGGTCATTTTCGTCCTCCCTAGGCTTATTCTTGTCCAATTAGGGTTTTTAACCAATCTTGTGCATCCAATAAGTTCATTTGTGTCATTGGATGAACATTTAGGTCATTTTCGTCCTCCCTAGGCTTATTCTTGTCCAATTAGGGTTTTTAACCAATCTTGTGCATCCAATAAGTTCATTTGTGTCATTGGATGAACATTTAGGTCATTTTCGTCCTCCCTAGGCTTATTCTTGTCCAATTAGGGTTTCTAACAAATCTTTTGCATCCAATAGGTGTATTTGTGTCATTGGATGAACATTTAGGTCATTTTCGTCCTCCCTAGGCTTATTCTTGTCCAATTAGGGTTTATAAGCAATCTTGTGCATCCAATAAGTTCATTTGTGTCATTGGATGAACATTTAGGTCATTTTCGTCCTCCCTATGCTTATTCTTGTCCAATTAGGGTTTTTAACCAATCTTGTGCATCCAATAGGTGTGTTTGTGTCATTGGACGAACATTTAGGTCATTTTCGTCCTCCCTAGTCTTATTCTTGTCCAATTAGGGTTTTTATGTAATCTTATGCATCCGATAGGTGTGTTTGTGTCATTGGACGAACATTTAGGTCATTTTCGCCCTCCCTAGGCTTATTCTTGTCCAATTAGGGTTTTTAACCAATCTTGTGCATCCAATAAGTTCATTTGTGTCATTGGATGAACATTTAGGTCATTTTCGTCCTCCCTAGGCTTATTCTTGTCCAATTAGGGTTTTTAACCAATCTTATGCATCCAATAAGTTCATTTGTGTCATTGGACGAACATTTAGGTCATTTTCGTCTTCCCTAAGCTTATTCTTGTCCAATTAGGGTTTTTAACCAATCTTGTGCATCCAACAGGTGTGTTTGTGTCGTTGGATAAACATTTAGGTCATTTTCGTCCTCCCTAGTCTTATTCTTGTCCAATTAGGGTTTTTATGCAATCTTGTGCATCCAATAGGTGTGTTTGTGTCATTGGACGAACATTTAGGTCATTTTCGTCCTCCCTAGGCTTATTCTTGTCCAATTTGGGTTTTAAGCAATCTTGTGCGTCCAATAAGTGTGTTTGTGTAATTGGATGAACATTTAGGTAATTTTCGTCCTCCCTATGCTTATTCTTGTCCAATTAGGGTTTTTTAACCAATCTTGTGCATACAATAAGTTCATTTGTGTCATTGGATGAACATTTAGGTCATTTTCGTCCTCCCTAGGCTTATTCTTGTCCAATTAGGGTTTTTAACCAATCTTGTGCATCCAATAAGTTCATTTGTGTCATTGGATGAACATTTAGGTCATTTTCGTCCTCCCTAGTCTTATTCTTGTCCAATTAGGGTTTTTATGCAATCTTGTGCATCCAATAGGTGTGTTTGTGTCATTGGAGGAACATTTAGGTCATTTTCGTCCTCCCTAGTCTTATTCTTGTCCAATTAGGGATTTTATGCAATCTTGTGCATCCAATAGGTGTGTTTGTGTCATTGGACAAACATTTAGGTCATTTTCGTCCTCCCTAACCTTATTCTTGTCCAATTAGGGTTTTTAACCAATCTTGTGCATCCAATAAGTTCATTTGTGTCATTGGATGAACATTTTGGTCATTTTCGTCCTCCCTAGGCTTATTCTTGTCCAATTAGGGTTTTTAACCAATCTTGTGCATCCAATAAGTTCATTTGTGTCATTGGATGAACATTTAGGTCATTTTCGTCCTCCCTAGGCTTATTCTTGTCCAATTAGGGTTTTTAACCAATCTTGTGCATCCAATAAGTTCATTTGTGTCATTGGATGAACATTTAGATCATTTTCGACCTCCCTAGGCTTATTCTTGTCCAATTAGGGTTTTTTAACCAATCTTGTGCATCCAATAGGTGTGTTTGTGTCATTGGATGAACATTTAGGTCAGTTTCGTTCATTCTAGGCTTATTCTTGTCCAATTAGGGTTTTTAACCAATCTTGTGCATCCAATAAGTTCATTTGTGTCATTGGATAAACATTTAGGTCATTTTCGTCCACCCTAGGCTTATTCTTGTCCAATTAGGGTTTTTAACCAATCTTGTGCATCCAATAAGTTCATTTGTGTCATTGGATGAACATTTAGGTCATTTTCGTCCTCCCAAGGCTTATTCTTGTCCAATTAGGGTTTTTAACCAATCTTGTGCATCCAATAAGTTCATTTGTGTCATTGGATGAACATTTAGGCCATTTTCGTGCTCCCTAGGCTTATTCTTGTCCAATTAGGGTTTTTAAGCAATCTTGTGAATCCAATAAGTTCATTTGTTTCATTGGATGAACATTGAGGTCATTTTCGTCCTCCCTAGGCTTATTCTTGTTCAATTAGGGTTTCTAACCGATCTTGTGCAACCAATAGGTGTGTTTGTGTCATTGGATGAACATTTAGGTCATTTTCGTCCTCCCTAGTCTTATTCTTGTCCAATTAGGGTTTTTAACCAATCTTGTGCATCCAACATGTTCATTTGTGTCATTGGATGAACATTTAGGTCATTTTCATCCTCCCTAGGCTTATTCTTGTCCAATTAGGGTTTTTAAGCAATCTTGTGCATCCAATAAGTTCATTTGTGTCATTGGATGAACATTTAGGTCATTTTCGTCCTCCCTAGTCTTATTCTTGTCCAATTAGGGTTTTAAGCCAATCTTGTGCATCCAATAGGTGTGTTTGTGTCAATTGATGAACATTTAGGTCATTTTCATCCTCCCAAGGCTTATTCTTATTCAATTAGGGTTTTAAGCAATCTTGTGCATCGAATAAGTTCATTTGTGTCATTGGATTAAGATTTAAGTCATTTTCGTCATCCCTAGGCTTATTCTTGTCCAGTTAGGGTTTTTAACCAATCTTGTGCATCCAATAGGTGTGTTTGTGTCATTGGATGAACATTTAGGTCATTTTCGTCCTCCCTAGGCTTATTCTGGTCCAATTAGGGTTTTTAACCAATCTTGTGCATCCAATAAGTTCATTTGTGTCATTGGATGAACATTTAGGTCATTTTCATCCTCCGTAGGCTTATTCTTGTCCAATTAGGGTTTTTAAGCAATCTTGTGCATTCAATAAGTTCATTTGTGTCATTGGATGAACATTTAGGTCATTTTCGTCCTCCCTAGGCTTATTCTTGTCCAATTAGGGTTTCTAACCAATCTTGTGCATCCAATAAGTTCATTTGTGTCATTGGATGAACATTTAGGTCATTTTCGTCCACCCTAGGCTTATTCTTGTCCAATTAGGGTTTTTAACCAATCTTGTGCATCCAATAAGTTCATTTGTGTCATTGGATGAACATTTAGGTCATTTTCGTCCTCCCTAGGCTTATTCTTGTCCAATTAGGGTTTATAAGCAATCTTGTGCAACCAATAAGTTCATTTGTGTCATTGGATGAACATTTAGGTCATTTTCGTCCTCTCTAGGCTTATTCTTGTCCAATTAGGGTTTATAAGCAATCTTGTGCATCCAATAAGTTCATTTGTGTCATTGGATGAACATTTAGGTCATTTTCGTCCTCCCTAGGCTTATTCTTGTCCAATTAGGGTTTTAAGCAATCTTGTGCATCCAATAAGTTCATTTGTGTCATTGGATGAACATTTAGGTCATTTTTCGTCTTCCCTAGGCTTATTCTTGTCCAATTAGGCTTTTTAACCAATCTTGTGCATCCAATAAGTTCATTTGTGTCATTGGATGAACATTTAGGTCATTTTCGTCCTCCCAAGGCTTATTCTTGTCCAATTAGGGTTTTTAACCAATCTTGTGCATCCAATAAGTTCATTTGTGTCATTGGATGAACATTTAGGTCATTTTCGTCCTCCCTAGGCTTATTCTTGTCCAATTAGGGTTTTTAAGCAATCTTGTGCATCAAATAATTTCATTTGTGTCATTGGATGAACATTTAGGTCATTTTCGTCCACCCTAGGCTTATTCTTGTCCAATTAGGGTTTTTAACCAATCTTGTGCATCCAATAAGTTCATTTGTGTCATTGGATGAACATTTAGGTCATTTTCGTCCTCCCTAGGCTTATTCTTGTCCAATTAGGGTTTCTAACTAATCTTGTGCATCCAATAGGTGTGTTTGTGTCATTGAATGAACATTTAGGTCATTTTTGTCCTCCCTAGTCTTATTCTTGTCCAATTAGGGTTTTAAGCAATCTTGTGCATCCAATAAGTTCATTTGTGTCAATGGATTAACATTTAAGTCATTTTCGTCCTCCCTAGGCTTATTCTTGTCCAATTAGGGTTTTTAACCAATCTGATGCATGCATTAGGTGTGTTTGTGTCATTGGATGAACATTTAAGTCATTTCCATCCTCCCTAGGCTTATTCTTGTCCAATTAGGGTTTTTAACCAATCTTGTGCATCCAATAGGTGTGTTTGTGTCATTGGATGAACATTTAGGTCATTTTCGTCCTCCCTAGTCTTATTCTTGTCCAATTAGGGTTTTAATCAATCTTGTGCATCCAATAAGTTCATTTGTGTCATTGGATGAACATTTAGGTCATTTTCGTCCTCCCTAGGCTTATTGTTGTCCAATTAAGGTTTTAACCAATCTTGTGCATCGAATAGGTGTGTTTGTGTCATTGGATAAACATTTAGGTCATTTTCGTCCTCCCTTGGCTTATTGTTGTGCAATTAGGGTTTTTAACCAATCTTGTGAATTCAATAAGTTCATTTGTGTCATTGGATGAACATTTAGGTCATTGTCGTCCTCCCTAGTCTTATTCTTGTTCAATTAGGGTTTTAAGAATTCTTGTGCAATCAATGTGTGTGTTTGTGTCATTGGATGCACATTTTGGTCAATTTCGTCCTCCCTAGGCTTATTCTTGTCAAATTAGGGTTTTTAACCAATCTTGTGCATCCAATAAGTTCATTTGTGTCATTGGTTGAACATTTAGGTCATTTTCGTCCTCCCTAGGCTTATTCTTGTCCAATTAGGATTTTAAACCAATCTTGTGCATCCAATAGGTGTGTTTGTCTCATTTGATGAACATTTAGATCATTTTCGTCCTCCCAATGCTTATTCTTGTCCAATTAGGGTTTTTAACCAATCTTGTGCATCCAATAAGTTCATTTGTGTCATTGGATGAACATTTAGGTCATTTTCGTCGTCCCTAGGCTTATTCTTGTCTAAATAGGGTTTTTAAGCAATCTTGTGCTTCCAATAAGTTCATTTGTGTAATTGGATTAAGATTTAAGTCATTTTCGTCCTCCCTAGGCTTATTCTTGTCCAGTTAGGGTTTTTAACCAATCTTGTGCATCCAATAGGTGTGTTTGTGTCATTCGATGAACATTTAGGTCATTTTCGTCCTCCATAGGCTTATTCTTGTCCAATTAGGGTTTTTAACCAATCTTGTGCATCCAATAAGTTCATTTGTGTCATTGGATGAACATTTAGGTCATTTTCGTCCTCCATAGGCTTATTCTTGTCCAATTAGGGTTTTTAAGCAATCTTGTGCATCAAATAAGTTCATTTGTGTCATTGGATGAACATTTAGGTCATTTTCGTCCTCCCTAGGCTTATTCTTGTCCAATTAGGGTTTTTAAGCAATCTTGTGCATCCAATAAGTTCATTTGTGTCATTGGATGAACATTGAGGTCATTTTCGTCCACCCTAGGCTTATTCTTGTCCAATTAGGGTTTTTAACCAATCTTGTGCATCCAATAAGTTCATTTGTGTCATTGGATGAACATTTAGGTCATTTTCGTCCTCCCTAGGCTTATTCTTGTCCAATTAGGGTTTCTAACCATTCTTGTGCATCCAATAGGTGTGTTTGTGTCATTGGATGAACATTTAGGTCATTTTCGTCCTCCCTAAGCTTATTCTTGTCCAATTAGGGTTTTTAAGCAATCTTGTGCATCCAATAAGTTCATTTGTGTCATTGGATGAACATTTAGGTCATTTTGGTCCTCCCTAGGCTTATTCTTGTCCAATTAGGGTTTTTAACCAATCTTGTGCATCCAATAGGTGTGTTTGTGTCATTGGATGAACATTTAGGTCATTTTCGTCCTCCCTAGGCTTATTCTTGTCTAATTAGGGGTTTTAACCAATCTTGTGCATCCAATAAGTTCATTTGTGTCATTGGATGAACATTTAGGTCATTTTCGTCCTCCCTAGGCTTATTCTTGTCCAATTAGGGTTTTTAACCAATCTTGTGCATCCAATAAGTTCATTTGTGTCATTGGATGAACATTTAGGTCATTTTCGTCCTCCCTAGGCTTATTCTTGTCCAGTTAGGGTTTTTAACCAACCTTGTGCATCCAATAAGTTCATTTGTGTCATTGGAGGAACATTTAGGTCATTTTTCGTCCTCCCTAGTCTTATTCTTGTCCAATTCGGGTTTTTATGCAATCTTGTACATCCATTAGGTGTGTTTGTGTCATTGGACGAACATTTAGGTCATTTTCGTCCTCCCTAGGCTTATTCTTGTCCAATTAGGGTTTTTAACCAATCTTGTGCATCCAATAAGTTCATTTGTGTCATTGGATGAACATTTAGGTCATTTTCGTCCTCCCTAGGCTTATTCTTGTCCAATTAGGGTTTTTAACCAATCTTGTGCATCCAATAGGTGTAGTTGTGTCATTGGATGAACATTTAGGTCATTTTCGTCCTCCCTAGGCTTATTCTTGTCCAATTAGGGTTTTTAAGCAATCTTGTGCATCCAATAAGTTCATTTGTGTCATTGGATGAACATTTAGGTCATTTTCGTCCTCCCTAGGCTTATTCTTGTCCAATTAGGGTTTTTAACCAATCTTGTGCATCCAATAGGTGTGTTTGTGTCATTGGATGAACATTTAGGTCATTTTCGTCCTCCCTAGGCTTATTCTTGTCTAATTAGGGTTTTTACGCAATCTTGTGCATCCAGTAAGTTCATTTGTGTCATTGGATGAACATTTAGGTCATTTTCGTCCTCCCTAGGCTTATTCTTGTCCAATTAGGGTTTTTAACCAATCTTGTGCATCCAATAGGTGTGTTTGTGTCATTGGATGAACATTTAGGTCATTTTCGTCCTCCTTATGCTTATTCTTGTCCAATTAGGGTTTTTAACCAATCTTGTGGATCCAATAAGTTCATTTGTGTCATTGGATGAACATTTAGGTCATTTTCGTCCTCCCTAGGCTTATTCTTGTCCAATTAGGGTTTTTAACCAATCTTGTGCATCCAATAGGTGTGTTTGTGTCATTGGATGAACATTTAGGTCATTTTCGCCCTCCCTAGGCTTATTCTTGTCTAATTAGGGTTTTTAAGCAATCTTGTGCATCCAATAGGTGTGTTTGTGTCATTGAATGAACATTTAGGTCATTTTCGTCCTCCCTATGCTTATTCTTGTCCAATTACGGTTTCTAACCAATTTTGTGCATCCAATAGGTGTATTTGTGTCATTAGATGAACATTTAGGTCATTTTCGTCCTCCCTAGGCTTATTCTTGTCCAATTAGGGTTTTTAAGCAATCTTGTGCATCCAATAAGTTCATTTGTGTCATTGGATGAACATTTAGGTCGTTTTCATCCACCCTAGGCTTATTCTTGTCCAATTAGGGATTTTAACCAATCTTGTGCATCCAATAGGTGTGTTTGTGTCATTGGATGAACATTTAGGTCATTTTCGTCCTCCCTAGGCTTATTCTTGTCCAATTAGGGTTTTTAACCAATCTTGTGCATCCAATAAGTTCATTTGTGTCATTGGATAAACATTTAGGTCATTTTCGTCCACCCTAGGCTTATTCTTGTCCAATTAGGGTTTTTAACCAATCTTGTGCATCCAATAAGTTCATTTGTTTCATTGGATGTACATTTAGGTCATTTTCGTCCTCCCAAGGCTTATTGTTGTCCAATTAGGGTTTTTAACCAATCTTGTGCATCCAATAGGTGTGTTTGTGTCATTGGATGAACATTTACGTCATTTTCGTCCTCCCTAGGCTTATTCTTGTCCAATTAGGGTTTTTAACCAATCTTGTGCATCCAATAGGTGTGTTTGTGTCATTGGATGAACATTTAGGTCATTTTCGTCCTCCCTAGGCTTATTCTTGTCTAATTAGGGTTTTTAACCAATCTTGTGCATCCAATAAGTTCATTTGTGTCATTGGATGAACATTTAGGTCATTTTCGTCCTCCCAAGGCTTATTGTTGTACAATTAGGGTTTTTAACCAATCTTGTGCATCCAATAGGTGTGTTTGTGTCATTGGATGAACATTTAGGTCATTTTCGTCCTCCCTAGGCTTATTCTTGTCCAATTAGGGTTTTTAACCAATCTTGTGCATCCAATAAGTTCATTTGTGTCATTAGATGAACATTTTGGTCATTTTTATCCTCCCTAGGCTTATTCTTGTCCAATTAGGGTTTCTAACCAATCTTGTGCATCCAATAGGTGTGTTTAGTCATTTGATGAACATTTAGGTCATTTTCGTCCTCCCTAGGCTTATTCTTGTCCAATTAGGGTTTTTAACCAATCTTGTGCATCCAATAAGTTCATTTGTGTCATTGGATGAACATTTAGGTCATTTTCGTCCTCCCTAGGCTTATTCTTGTCCAATTAGTGTTTTAAACCAATCTTGTGCATCCAATAAGTTCATTTGTGTAATTGGATTAACATTTAGGTCATTTCCGTCCTCCCTAGGCTTATTCTTGTCCAATTAGGGTTTTTAACCAATCTTGTGCGTCCAATAAGTTCATTTGTGTCATTGGATTAACATTTAGGTCATTTTCGTCCTCCCTAGGCTTATTCTTGTCCAATTAGGGTTTTTAACCAATCTTGTGCATCCAATAAGTTCATTTGTGTCATTGGATGAACATTTAGGTCATTTTCGTCCTCCCTAGGCTTATTCTTGTCCAATTAGGGTTTTTAACCAATCTTGTGCATCCAATAAGTTCATTTGTGTCATTAGATAAACATTTAGGTCATTTTCATCCTCCCTAGTGTTATTCTTGTCCAATTAGGGTTTTAAGCAATCTTGTGCATCCAATAAGTTCATTTGTGTCATTGGATGAACATTTAGGTCATTTTCGTCCTCCCTAGGCTTATTCTTGTCCAATTAGGGTTTTTAACCAATCTTGTGCATCCAATAGGTGTGTTTGTGTCATTGGATGAACATTTAGGTCATTTTCGTCCTTCCTAGTCTTATTCTTGTCCAATTAGGGTTTTAAGCAATCTTATGCATCCAATAAGTTCATTTGTGTCATTAGATGAACATTTAGGTTATTTTCGTCCTCACTAGGCTTAGTTTTGTGCAATTAGGGTTTTTTTTACCAATCTTGTGCATCCAATAGGTGTGTTTGTGTCATTAGATAAACATTTAGGTCATTTTCATCCTCCCTAGTGTTATTCTTGTCCAATTAGGGTTTTAAGCAATCTTGTGCATCCAATAAGTTCATTTGTGTCATTGGATGAACATTTAGGTCATTTTCGTCCTCCCTAGGCTTATTCTTGTCCAATTAGGGTTTTTAACCAATCTTGTGTATCCAATTGGTGTGTTTGTGTCATTGGATGAACATTTAGGTCATTTTCGTCCTACCTAGGCTTATTCTTGTCCAATTAGGGTTTCTAACCAATCTTGTGCATCCAATAGGTGTATTTGTGTAATTGGATGAACATTGAGGTCATTTTCGTCCTCCCTAGGCTTATTCTTGTCCAATTAGGGTTTTTAAGCAATCTTGTGCATCCAATAAGTTCATTTGTGTCATTGGATGAACATTTAGGTCATTTTTGTCCTCCCAAGGGTTATTCTTATCCAATTAGGGTTTTAAGCAATCTTGTGCATCCAATAAGTTCATTTGTGTCATTGGATTAAGATTTAAGTCATTTTCTTCCTCCCTAGGCTTATTCTTGTCCAATTAGGGTTTTTAACCAATCTTGTGCATCCAATAGGTGTGTTTGTGTCATTGGATGAACATTTAGGTCATTTTAGTCCTCCCTAGGCATATTCTTGTCTAATTAGGGTTTTTAACCAATCTTGTGCATCCAATAGGTTGAACATTTAGGTCATTTTCATCCTCCCTAGTCTTATTCTTGTCCAATTAGAGTTTTAAGCCAATCTTGTGCATCCAATAGGTGTGTTTGTGTCATTTGATGAACATTTAGGTCATTTTCATCCTCCCAAGGCTTATTCTTATCCAATTCGGGTTTTAAGCAATCTTGTGCATCCAATAAGTTCATTTGTGTCATTGGATGAACATTTAGGTCATTTTCGTCCTCCCTAGGCTTATTCTTGTCTAATTAGGGTTTCTAACCAATCTTGTGCATCCAATAAGTTCATTTGTGTCATTGGATGAACATTTAGGTCATTTTCGTCCTCCCTAGGCTTATTCTTGTCCAATTAGGATTTTTAACCAATCTTGTGCATCCAATAGGTGTGTTTATGTCATTGGATGAACATTTAGGTCATTTTCGTCCTCCCTAGGCTTATTCTTGTCCAATTAGGGTTTTTAACCAATCTTGTGCATCCAATAAGTTAATTTGTGTCATTGGATAAACATTTAGGTCATTTTCGTCCTCCCTAGGCTTATTCTTGTCCAATTAGGGTTTTTAACCAATCTTGTGCATCCAATAAGTTCATTTGTGTCATTGGATGAACATTTAGGTCATTTTCGTCCTCCCAAGGCTTATTCTTGTCCAATTAGGGTTTCTAACCAATCTTGTGCATCCAATAGGTGTGTTTGTGTCATTGGATGAACATTTAGGTTATTTTCGTCCTCCCTAGGCTTATTCTTGTCCAATTAGGGTTTTAAGCAATCTTGTGCCTCCAATAAATTCATTTGATTCATTGGATTAACATTTAGGTCATTTTCGTCCTTCCTAGGCTTATTCTTGTCCAATTAGGGTTTTTAACCAATCTTGTGCATCCAATAAGTTCATTTGTGTCATTGGATGAATATTTAGGTCATTTTCGTCCTCCCTAGGCTTATTCTTGTCCAATTAGGGTTTCTAACCAATCTTGTGCATCCAATAGGTGTGTTTGTGTCATTGGATGAACATTTAGGTCATTTTCGTCCTCCCTAGGCTTATTCTTGTGCAATTAGGGTTTTTAACCAATCTTGTGCATCCAATAGGTGTGTTTGTGTCATTGGATGAACATTTAGGTCATTTTCGTCCTCCCTAGTCTTATTCTTGTCCAATTAGGTTTTTAAGCATTCTTGTGCAATCAATGTGTGTGTTTGTGTCATTGGATGCACATTTTGGTATATTTCGTCCTCCCTAGGCTTATTCCTGTCTAATAAGGGTTTTTAACCAATCTTGTGCTTCCAATAAGTTCATTTGTGTCATTGGATGAACATTTAGGTCATTTTCGTCCACCCTAGGCTTATTCTTGTCCAATTAGGGTTTTTAAGCAATCTTATGCATCCAATAACTTCCTTTGTGTCATTGGATTAACATTTAAGTCATTTTCGTCCTCCCTAGGCTTATTCTTGTCCAATTATTATTTTTAACCAATCTTGTGCATTCAATAGGTGTGTTTGTGTCATTGGATGAACATTTAGGTCATTTTCGTCCTCCCTAGGCTTATTCTTGTCCAATTAGGGTTTTTAACCAATCTTGTGCATCCAATAAGTTCATTTGTGTCATTGGATGAACATTTAGGTCATTTTCGTCCTCCCTAGGCTTATTCTTGTCCAATTAGGGTTTTTAACCAATCTTGTGCATCCAATAGGTGTATTTGTGTCATTGGATGAACATTTATGTCATTTTCGTCCTCCCTAGGCTTATTCTTGTCCAATTAGGGTTTTTAAGCAATCTTGTGCATCCAATAAGTTCATTTGTGTCATTGGATGAACATTTAGGTCATTTTCGTCCTCCCTAGGCTTATTCTTGTCCAATAAGGGTTTTTAACCAATCTTGTGCATCCAATAGGTGTGTTTGTGTCATTGGATGAACATTTAGGTCATTTTCGTCCACCCTAGGTTTATTCTTGTCCAATTAGGGTTTTTAACCAATCTTGTGCATCAAATAGGTTCATTTGTGTCATTGGATGAACATTTAGGTCATTTTCGTCCTCCCAAGGCTTATTCTTGTCCAATTAGGGGTTTTAACCAATCTTGTGCATCCAATAAGTTCATTTGTGTCATTGGATGAACATTTAGGTCATTTACGTCCTCCCTAGGCTTATTCTTGTCCAATTAGGGTTTTTAAGCAATCTTGTGAATCCAATAAGTTCATTTGTGTCATTGGATGAACATTTAGGTCATTTTCGTCCTCCCAAGGCTTATTCTTGTCCAATTAGGGTTTTTAACCAATCTTGTGCATCCAATAAGTTCATTTGTGTCATTGGATGAACATTTAGGTCATTTTCGTCCTCCCTAGGCTTATTCTTGTCCAGTTAGGGTTTTTAACCAATTTTGTGCATCCAATAAGTTCATTTGTGTCATTAGATAAACATTTAGGTCATTTTCGTCCACCCTAGGCTTATTCTTGTCCAATTAGGGTTTTTAACCAATCTTGTGCATCCAATAAGTTCATTTGTGTCATTGGATGAACATTTAGGTCATTTTCGTCCTCCCAAGGCTTATTCTTGTCCAATTAGGGTTTTTAACCAATCTTGTGCATCCAATAAGTTCATTTGTGTCATTGGATGAACATTTAGGTTATTTTCGTCCTCACTAGGCTTAGTTTTGTGCAATTAGGGTTTTTAACCAATCTTGTGCATCCAATAGGTGTGTTTGTGTCATTAGATGAACATTTAGGTCATTTTCATCCTCCCTAGGCTTATTGTTGTCTAATTAGGGTTTTTAACCAATCTTGTGCATCTAATAGGTGTGTTTGTGTCATTTGATGAACATTTAGGTCATTTTCGTCCTCCCTAGTCTTATTCTTGTCCAATTAGGGTTTTAAGCAATCTTGTGCATCCAATAAGTTCATTTGTGTCATTGGATTAAGATTTAAGTCATTTTCGTCCTCCCTAGGCTTATTCTTGTTCAATTAGGGTTTCTAACCAATCTTGTGCATCCAATAGGTGTGTTTGTGTCATTGGATGTACATTTAGGTCATTTTCGTCCTCCCTAGTCTTATTCTTGTCCAATTAGGGTTTTAAGCAATCTTGTGCATCCAATAAGTTCATTTGTGTCATTGGATGAACATTTAGGTCATTTTCGTCCTCCCTAGGCTTATTCTTGTCTAATTAGGGTTTCTAACCAATCTTGTGCATCCAATAAGTTCATTTGTGTCATTGGATGAACATTTAGGTCATTTTCGTCCCCCCTAGGCTTATTCTTGTCCAATTAGGGTTTTTAAGCAATCTTGTGCATCCAATAAGTTCATTTGTGTCATTGGATGAACATTTAGGTCATTTTCGTCCTCCCTAGTCTTATTCTTGTCCAATTAGGGTTTCTAACCAATCTTGTGCATCCAATAAGTTCATTTGTGTCATTTGATGAACATTTAGGTCATTTTCGTCCTCCCTAGGCTTATTCTTGTTCAATTAGGGTTTCTAACCTATCTTGTGCATCCAATAGGTGTGTTTGTGTCATTGGATGAACATTTAGGTCATTTTCGTCCTCCCTAGGCTTCTTCTTGTCCAATTAGGGGATTTAACCAATCTTGTGCATCCAATAAGTTCATTTGTTTCATTGGATAAACATTTAGGTCATTTTCGTCCACCCTAGGCTTATTCTTGTCCAATTAGGGTTTTTAACCAATCTTGTGCATCCAATAAGTTCATTTGTGTCATTGGATGAACATTTAGGTCATTTTCGTCCTCCCTAGGCTTATTCTTGTCCAATTAGGGTTTTCAACCAATCTTGTGCATCCAATAAGTTCATTTGTGTCATTAGATGAACATTTAGGTCATTTTCGTCCTCCCTAGTCTTATTCTTGTCCAATTAGGGTTTTTCTGCAATCTTGTGCATCCAATAGGTGTGTTTGTGTCGTTGGACGAACATTTAGGTCATTTTCGTCCTCCCTAGGCTTATTCTTGTCCAATTAGGGTTTTTAACCAATCTTGTGCATCCAATAAGTTCATTTGTGTCATTGGATGAACATTTAGGTCATTTTCGTCCTCCCTAGGCTTATTCTTGTCCAATTAGGGTTTTTAACCAATCTTGTGTATCCAATAAGTTCAGTAGTGTCATTGGATGAACATTTAGGTCATTTTCGTCCTCCCTAGGCTTATTCTTGTCCAATTAGGGTTTTTATGCAATCTTGTGCATCCAATAGGTGTGTTTGTGTCATTGGACGAACATTTAGGTAATTTTCGTCCTCCCTAGGCTTATTCTTGTCCAATTAGGGTTTTTATGCAATCTTGTGCATCCAATAGGTGTGTTTGTGTCATTGGACGAACATTTAGGTCATTTTCGTCCTCCCTAGGCTTATTCTTGTCCAATTAGGGTTTTTAACCAATCTTGTGCATCCAATAAGTTCATTTGTGTCTTTAGACGAACATTTAGGTCATTTTCGTCCTCCCTAGGCTTATTCTTGTCCAATTAGGGTTTTTAACCAATCATGTGCATCCAATAAGTTGATTTGTGTCATTGGATGAACATTTAGGTCATTTTCGTCCTGCCTAGACTTATTCTTGTCCAATTAGGGTTTTTAACCAATCTTGTGCATCCAATAAGTTCATTTGTGTCATTGGAAGAACATTTAGGTCATTTTCGTCCACCCTAGGCTTATTCTTGTCCAATTAGGGTTTTTAACCAATCTTGTGCATCCAATAAGTTCATTTGTGTCATTGGATGAACATTTAGGTCATTTTCGTCCTCCCTAGGCTTATTCTTGTCCAATTAGGGTTTTTAACCAATCTTGTGCATCCAATAAGTTAATTTGTGTCATTGGATGAACATTTCAGTCATTTTCGTCCTCCCTAGGCTTATTCTTGTCCAATTAGGGTTTTTAACCAATCTTGTGCATCCAATAAGTTCATTTGTGTCATTGGATGAACATTTAGGTCATTTTCGTCCTCCCTAGGCTTATTCTTGTCCAATTAGGGTTTTTAACCAATCTTGTGCATCCAATAAGTTCATTTGTGTCATTGGATGAACATTTAGGTCATTTTCGTCCTCCCTAGTCTTATTCTTGTCCAATTAGGGTTTTTAACCAACCTTGTGCATCCAATAAGTTCATTTGTGTCATTGGTGGAACGTTTAGGTCATTTACGTCCTCCCTAGTCTTATTCTTGTCCAATTAGGGTTTTTATGCAATCTTGTGCATCCAATAGGTGTGTTTGTGTCATTGGAGGAACATTTAGGTCATTTTCGTCCTCCCTAGTCTTATTCTTGTCCAATTAGGGTTTTTATGCAATCTTGTGCATCCAATAGGTGTGTTTGTGTCATTGGACGAACATTTAGGTCATTTTCGTCCTCCCTAGGCTTATTCTTGTCCAATTAGGGTTTTTAACCAATCTTGTGCATCCAATAAGTTCATTTGTGTCATTGGATGAACATTTAGCTCATTTACGTCCTCCCTAGGCTTATTCTTGTCCAATTAGGGTTTTTAACCAATCTTGTGCATCCAATAAGTTCATTTGTGTCATTGGATGAACATTTAGGTCATTTTCGTCCTCCCTAGGCTTATTCTTGTCCAATTAGGGTTTTTCAACCAATCTTGTGCATCCAATAAGTTCATTTGTGTCATTGGATGAACATTTAGGTCATTTTCGTCCTCCCTAGGCTTATTCTTGTCCAATTAGGGTTTTTAACCAATCTTGTGCATCCAATAAGTTCATTTGTGTCATTGGTTGAACATTTAGGTCATTTTTGTCCTCCATAGGCTTATTCTTGTCCAATTAGGGTTTTTAACCAATCTTGTGCATCCAATAGGTGTGTTTGTGTCATTGGATGAACATTTAGGTCATTTTTGTCCTCCCTAGGCTTATTCTTTTCCAATTAGGGTTTTTAAGCAATCTTGTGCATCCAATAAGTTCATTTGTGTCATTGGATAAACATTTAGGTCATTTTCGACCACCCTAGGCTTATTCTTGTCCAATTAGGGTTTTTAACCAATCTTGTGCATCCAATAAGTTCATTTGTGTCATTGGATGAACATTTAGGTCATTTTCGTCCTCCCCAGGCTTATTCTTGTCCAATTAGGGTTTTTAACCAATCTTGTGCATCCAATAAGTTCATTTGTGTCATTGGTTGAACATTTAGGTCATTTTCGTCATCCCTAGGCTTATTCTTGTCCATTTAGGGTTTTTAACCAATCTTGTGCATCCAATAGGTGTGTTTGTGTCATTGGATGAACATTTAGGTCATTTTCGTCCACCCTAGGCTTATTCTTCTCCAATTAGGGTTTTTAGCCAATCTTGTGCATCCAATAAGTTCATGTGTGTCATTGGATGAACATTTAGGTCATTTTCGTCCTCCCTAGACTTATTCTTGACCAATTAGGGTTTTAAGCAATCTTGTCCATCCAATAAGTTCATTTGTGTCAATGGATGAACATTTATGTCATTGTCGTCCTCCCTAGGCTTATTCTTGTCCAATTAGGGTTTTTAAGCAATCTTGTGCATCCAATAAGTTCATTTGTGTCATTGGATGAACATTTAGATCATTTTCGTCCTCCCTAGGCTTATTCTTGTCCAATTAGGGTTTCTAACCAATCTTGTGCCTCCAATAGGTGGGTTTGTGTCATTGGATGAACATTTAGGTCATTTTCGTCCTATCTAGTCTTATTCTTGTCCAATTAGGGTTTTAAGCAATCTTGTGCATCCAATAAGTTCATTTGTGTCATTAGATGAACATTTAGGTCGTTTTCGTCCTCCCTAGGCTTATTGTTGTCCAATTAGGGTTTTTAACCAATCTTGTGCATCCAATAGGTGTGTTTGTGTCATTGGATGAACATTTAGGTCATTTTCGTCCTCCCTAGTCTTATTCTTGTCCAATTAGGGTTTTAAGCAATCTTGTGCATCCAATAAGTTCATTTGTGTCATTGCATGAATATTAAGGACATTTTCGTCCTCCCCAGGCTTATTTTCGTGCAATTAGGGTTTTTAACCAATCTTGTGCATCCAATAGGTGTGTTTGTGTCATTGGATGAACATTTAGGTCATTTTCGTCCTCCCTAGTCTTATTCTTGTCTAATTAGGGTTTTAAGCCAATCTTGTGCATCCAATAGGTTTGTTTGTGTCATTCGATGAACATTTAGGTCATTTTCGTCCTCCCAAGGCTTATTCTTATCCAATTAGGGTTTTAAGCAATCTTGTGCATCCAATAAGTTCATTTGTGTCATTGGATGAACATTTAGGTCATTTTCGTCCTCCCTAGGCTTATTCTTGTCTAATTAGGGTTTCTAACCAATCTTGTGCATCCAATAAGTTCATTTGTGTCATTGGATGAACATTTAGGTCATTTTCGTCCTCCCTAGGCTTATTCTTGTCCAATTAGGGTTTCTAACCAATCTTGTGCATTCAATAGGTGTATTTGTGTCATTGGATGAACATTTAGGTCATTTTCGTCCTCCCTAGGCTTATTCTTGTCCAATTAGGGTTTTTAAGCAATCTTGTGCATCCAATAAGTTCATTTTTGTCATTGGATGAACATTTAGATCATTTTCGACCTCCCTAGGCTTATTCTTGTCCAATTAGGGTTTTTAACCAATCTTGTGCATCCAATAGGTGTGTTTGTGTCATTTGATGAACATTTAGGTCATTTTCGTTCATTCTAGGCTTATTCTTGTCCAATTAGGGTTTTTAACCAATCTTGTGCATCCAATAAGTTCATTTGTGTCATTGGATAAACATTTAGGTCATTTTCGTCCACCCTAGGCTTATTCTTGTCCAATTAGGGTTTTTAACCAATCTTGTGCATCCAATAAGTTCATTTGTGTCATTGGATGAACATTTAGGTCATTTTCATCCTCCCAAGGCTTATTGTTGTCCAATTAGTGTTTTTAACCAATCTTGTGCATCCAATAGGTGTGTTTGTGTCATTGGATGAACATTTAGGTCATTTTTCGTCCTCCCTAGGCTTATTCTTGTTCAATTAGGGTTTTTAAGCAATCTTGTGCATCCAATAAGTTCATTTGTGTCATTGGATGAACATTTAGGTCATTTTCGTCCTCCCTAGGCTTATTCTTGTCCAATTAGGGTTTTTAACCAATCTTGTGCGTCCAATAGGTGTGTTTGTGTCATTGGATGAACATTTAGGTCATTTTCGTCCACCCTAGGCTTATTCTTGTCCAATTAGGGTTTTTAACCAATCTTGTGCATCCAATAAGTTCATTTGTGTCATTGGATGAACATTTAGGTCATTTTCGTCCTCCCTAGGCTTATTCTTGTCCAATTAGGGTTTCTAACCAATCTTGTGCATCCAATAAGTTCATTTGTGTCATTGGATGAACATTTAGGTCATTAACGTCCTCCTTAGGCTTATTCTTGTTCAATTAGGGTTTCTAACCAATCTTGTGCATCCAATAGGTGTGTTTGTGTCATTGGATGAACATTTAGGTCATTTTCGTCCACCCTAGGCTTATTCTTGTCCAATTAGGGTTTTTAACCAATCTTGTGCATCCAATAAGTTCATTTGTGTCATTGGATGAACATTTAGGTCATTTTCGTCCTCCCTAGGCTTATTCTTGTCCAATAAGGGTTTTTAACCTATCTTGTGCATCCAATAAGTTCATTTGTGTCATTGGATGGACATTTAGGTCATTTTCGTCCTCCCTAGGCTTATTCTTGTCCAATTAGGGTTTTTAAGCAATCTTGTGCATCCAATAAGTTCATTTCTGTCTTTGGATGAACATTTAGGTCATTTTCATCCTCCCAAGGCTTATTCTTGTCCAATAAGGGTTTTTAACCTATCTTGTCCATCCAATAAGTTCATTTGTGTCATTGGATGGACATTTAGGTCATTTTCGTCCTCCCTAGGCTTATTCTTGTCCAATTAGGGTTTTTAAGCAATCTTGTGCATCCAATAAGTTCATTTCTGTCTTTGGATGAACATTTAGGTCATTTTCATCCTCCCAATGCTTATTCTTGTCCAATTAGGGTTTTTAACCAATCTTGTGCATCCAATAAGTTCATTTGTGTCATTGGATGAACATTTAGGTCATTTTCGTCCTCCCTAGGCTTATTCTTGTCCAATTAGGGTTTTTAACCAATCTTGTGCATCCAATAGGTGTGTTTGTGTCATTGGATTAAGATTTAAGTCATTTTCGTCCTCCCTAGGTTTATTCTTGTCCAATTAGGGTTTTTAACCAATCTTGTGCATCCAATAAGTTCATTTGTGTCATTGGATGAACGTTTAGGTCATTTTCGTCCTCCCTAGGCTTATTCTTGTCCAATTAGGGTTTTTAAGCAATCTTGTGCATCCAATAAGTTCATTTGTGTCATTGGATGAACATTTAGGTCATTTTCGTCCTCCCTAGGCTTATTCTTGTCCAATTAGGGTTTCTAACCAATCTTGTGCATCCAATAGGCGTATTTGTGTCATTGGATGAACATTTAGGTCATTTTCGTCCTCCCTAGGCTTATTCTTGTCCAATTAGGGTTTTTAACCAATCTTGTGCATCCAATAAGTTCATTTGTGTCATTGGATGAACATTTAGGTCATTTTCGTCCTCCCTAGGCTTATTCTTGTCCAATTAGGGTTTTAAACCAATCTTGTGCATCCAATAAGTTCATTTGTGTCATTGGATGAACATTTAGGTCATTTTCGTCCTCCCTAGGCTTTTTCTTGTCCAATTAGGGTTTTTATGCAATCTTGTGCATCCAATAGGTGTGTTTGTGTCATTGGACGAACATTTAGGTCATTTTCGTCCTCCCTAGGCTTATTCTTGTCCAATTAGGGTTTTTATGCAATCTTGTGCATCCAATAGGTGTGTTTGTGTCATTGGACGAACATTTAGGTCATTTACGTCCTCCCTAGGCTTATTCTTGTCCAATTAGGGTTTTTAACCAATCTTGTGCATCCAATAAGTTCATTTGTGTCATTGGATGAACATTTAGGTCATTTTCGTCCTCCATAGGCTTATTCTTGTCCAATTAGGGTTTTTAAGCAATCTTGTGCATCCAATAGGTTGATTTGTGTCATTGGATGAACATTTAGGTCATTTTCGTCCACCCTAGGCTTATTCTTGTCCAATTAGGGTTTTTAACCAATCTTGTGCATCCAATAAGTTCATTTGTGTCATTGGATGAACATTTAGGTCATTTTCATTCTCCCAAGGCTTATTCTTGTCTAATTAGGGTTTTTAACCAATCTTGTGCATCCAATAGGTGTGTTTGTGTCATTGGATGAACATTTAGGTCATTTTCGTCCTCCCTAGGCTTATTCTTGTCCAATTAGGGTTTTTAACCAATCTTGTGCATCCAATAGGTTTATTTGTGTCATTGGATGAACATTTAGGTCATTTTCGTCCTCCCAAGGCTTATTCTTGTCCAATTAGGGTTTTTAACCAATCTTGTGCATCCAATAAGTTCATTTGTGTCATTGGATGAACATTTAGGTCATTTACGTCCTTCCTAGGCTTATTCTTGTCCAATTAGGGTTTTTAAGCAATCATGTGAATCCAATAAGTTCATTTGTTTCATTGGATGAAAATTTAGGTCATTTTCGTCCTCCATAGGCTTATTCTTGTTCAATTAGGGTTTCTAACCAATCATGTGCATCCAATAGGTGTGTTTGTGTCATTGGATGAACATTTAGGTCATTTTCGTCCTCCCTAGTCTTATTCTTGTCCAATTAGGGTTTTAAGCAATCTTGTGCATCCAATAAGTTCATTTGTGTCATTGGATGAACATTTAGGTTATTTTCGTCCTCACTAGGCTTAGTTTTGTGCAATTAGGGTTTTTAACCAATCTTGTGCATCCAATAGGTGTGTTTGTGTCATTAGATGAACATTGAGGTCATTTTCATCCCCCCTAGGCTTATTGTTGTCCAATTAGGGTTTTTAACCAATCTTGTGCAACCAATAGGTGTGTTTGTGTCATTGGATGAACATTTAGGTCATTTTCGTCCTCCCCAGTCTTATTCTTGTCCAATTAGGGTTTTAAGCCAATCTTGTGCATCCAATAGGTGTGTTTGTGTCATTTGATGAACATTTAGGTCATTTTCGTCCTCCCAAGGCTTATTCTTATCCAATTAGGGTTTTAAGCAATCTTGTGCATCCAATAAGTTCATTTGTGTCATTGGATTAAGATTTAAGTCATCTTCGTCCTCCCTAGGCTTATTCTTGTCCAGTTAGGGTTTTTAACCAATCTTGTGCATCCAATAGGTGTGTTTGTGTCATTGGATGAACATTTAGGTCATTTTCGTCCTCCCTAGGCTTATTCTTGTCCAATTAGGGTTTTTAACCAATCTTGTGCATCCAATAAGTTCATTTGTGTCATTGGATGAACATTTAGGTCATTTTCGTGCTCCCTAGGCTTATTCTTGTCCAATTAGGGTTTTTAAGCAATCTTGTGAATCCAATAAGTTCATTTGTTTCATTGGATGAACATTTAGGTCATTTTCGTCCTCCCAAGGCTTATTCTTGTTCAATTAGGGTTTCTAACCGATCTTGTGCAACCAATAGGTGTGTTTGTGTCATTGGATGAACATTTAGGTCATTTTCGTCCTCCCTAGTCTTATTCTTGTCCAATTAGGGTTTTTAACCAATCTTGTGCATCCAACATGTTCATTTGTGTCATTGGATGAACATTTAGGTCATTTTCATCCTCCCTAGGCTTATTCTTGTCCAATTAGGGTTTTTAAGCAATCTTGTGCATCCAATAAGTTGATTTGTGTCATTGGATGAACATTTAGGTCATTTTCGTCCTCCCTAGTCTTATTCTTGTCCAATTAGGGTTTTAAGCCAATCTTGTGCATCCAATAGGTGTGTTTGTGTCATTTGATAAACATTTAGGTCATTTTCGTCCTCCCAAGGCTTATTCTTATCCAATTAGGGTTTTAAGCAATCTTGTGCATCCAATAAGTTCATTTGTGTCATTGGATTAAGATTTAAGTCATTTTCGTCCTCCCTAAGCTTATTCTTGTCCAATTAGGGTTTTTAACCAATCTTGTGCATCCAATAGGTGTGTTTGTGTCATTGGATGAACATTTAGGTCATTTTCGTCCTCCCTAGGCTTATTCTTGTCCAATTAGGGTCTTTAACCACTCTTGTGCATCCAATAAGTTCATTTGTGTCATTGGATGAACATTTAGGTCATTTTCGTCCTCCCTAGTCTTATTCTTGTCCAATTAGGGTTTTTAAGCGATCTTGTGCATTCAATAAGTTCATTTGTGTCATTGGATGAACATTTAGGTCATTTTTGTCCTCCCTAGGCTTATTCTTTTCCAATTAGGGTTTTTAAGCAATCTTGTGCATCCAATAAGTTCATTTGTGTCATTGGATGAACATTTAGGTCATTTTTGTCTTCCCTAGGCCTATTCTTTCCAATTAGGGTTTTTAAGTAATCTTGTGCATCCAACAAGTTCATTTGTGTCATTGGATGAACATTTAGGTAATTTTCGTCCTCCCTAGGCTTATTCTTGTCCAATTAGGGTTTCTAACCAATCTTGTGCATTCAATAGGTGTATTTGTGTCATTGGATGAACATTTAGGTCATTTTCGTCCTCCATAGGCTTATTATTGTCCAATTAGGGTTTTTAAGCAATCTTGTGCATCCAATAAGTTCATTTGTGTCATTGGATGAACATTTAGATCATTTTCGACCTCCCTAGGCTTATTCTTGTCCAATTAGGGTTTTTTAACCAATCTTGTGCATCCAATAGGTGTGTTTGTGTCATTGGATGAACATTTAGGTCATTTTCGTCCTCCCTAGTCTTATTCTTGTCCAATTAGGGTTTTTAACCAATCTTGTGCATCCAATAAGTTCATTTGTGTCATTGGATAAACATTAAGGTCATTTTCGTCCACCCTAGGCTTATTCTTGTCTAATTAGGGTTTTTAACCAATCTTGTGCATCCAATAAGTTCATTTGTGTCATTGGATGAACATTTAGGTCATTTTCGTCCTCCCTAGGCTTATTCTTGTCCAATTAGGGTTTTTAACCAATCTTGTGCATCCAATAGGCGTGTTTGTGTTATTGGATGAACATTTAGGTCATTTTCGTCCTCCCTAGTCTTATTCTTGTCCAATTAGGGTTTTAAGCCAATCTTGTGCATCCAATAGGTGTGTTTGTGTCATTTGATAAACATTTAGGTCATTTTCGTCCTCCCAAGGCTTATTCTTATCCAATTAGGGTTTTAAGCAATCTTGTGCATCCAATAAGTTCATTTGTGTCATTGGATTAAGATTTAAGTCATTTTCGTCCTCCCTAAGCTTATTCTTGTCCAATTAGGGTTTTTAACCAATCTTGTGCATCCAATAGGTGTGTTTGTGTCATTGGATGAACATTTAGGTCATTTTCGTCCTCCCTAGGCTTATTCTTGTCCAATTAGGGTCTTTAACCACTCTTGTGCATCCAATAAGTTCATTTGTGTCATTGGATGAACATTTAGGTCATTTTCGTCCTCCCTAGTCTTATTCTTGTCCAATTAGGGTTTTTAAGCGATCTTGTGCATTCAATAAGTTCATTTGTGTCATTGGATGAACATTTAGGTCATTTTTGTCCTCCCTAGGCTTATTCTTTTCCAATTAGGGTTTTTAAGCAATCTTGTGCATCCAATAAGTTCATTTGTGTCATTGGATGAACATTTAGGTCATTTTTGTCTTCCCTAGGCCTATTCTTTCCAATTAGGGTTTTTAAGTAATCTTGTGCATCCAACAAGTTCATTTGTGTCATTGGATGAACATTTAGGTAATTTTCGTCCTCCCTAGGCTTATTCTTGTCCAATTAGGGTTTCTAACCAATCTTGTGCATTCAATAGGTGTATTTGTGTCATTGGATGAACATTTAGGTCATTTTCGTCCTCCATAGGCTTATTATTGTCCAATTAGGGTTTTTAAGCAATCTTGTGCATCCAATAAGTTCATTTGTGTCATTGGATGAACATTTAGATCATTTTCGACCTCCCTAGGCTTATTCTTGTCCAATTAGGGTTTTTTAACCAATCTTGTGCATCCAATAGGTGTGTTTGTGTCATTGGATGAACATTTAGGTCATTTTCGTTCATTCTAGGCTTATTATTGTCCAATTAGGGTTTTTAACCAATCTTGTGCATCCAATAAGTTCATTTGTGTCATTGGATAAACATTTAGGTCATTTTCGACCACCCTAGGCTTATTCTTGTCCAATTAGGGTTTTTAACCAATCTTGTGCATCCAATAAGTTCATTTGTGTCATTGGATGAACATTTAGGTCATTTTCGTCCTCCCCAGGCTTATTCTTGTCCAATTAGGGTTTTTAACCAATCTTGTGCATCCAATAAGTTCATTTGTGTCATTGGTTGAACATTTAGGTCATTTTCGTCATCCCTAGGCTTATTCTTGTCCATTTAGGGTTTTTAACCAATCTTGTGCATCCAATAGGTGTGTTTGTGTCATTGGATGAACATTTAGGTCATTTTCATCCACCCTAGGCTTATTCTTCTCCAATTAGGGTTTTTAGCCAATCTTGTGCATCCAATAAGTTCATGTGTGTCATTGGATGAACATTTAGGTCATTTTCGTCCTCCCTAGACTTATTCTTGACCAATTAGGGTTTTAAGCAATCTTGTCCATCCAATAAGTTCATTTGTGTCAATGGATGAACATTTAGGTCATTGTCGTCCTCCCTAGGCTTATTCTTGTCCAATTAGGGTTTTTAAGCAATCTTGTGCATCCAATAAGTTCATTTGTGTCATTGGATGAACATTTAGATCATTTTCGTCCTCCCTAGGCTTATTCTTGTCCAATTAGGGTTTCTAACCAATCTTGTGCCTCCAATAGGTGGGTTTGTGTCATTGGATGAACATTTAGGTCATTTTCGTCCTATCTAGTCTTATTCTTGTCCAATTAGGGTTTTAAGCAATCTTGTGCATCCAATAAGTTCATTTGTGTCATTAGATGAACATTTAGGTCGTTTTCGTCCTCCCTAGGCTTATTGTTGTCCAATTAGGGTTTTTAACCAATCTTGTGCATCCAATAGGTGTGTTTGTGTCATTGGATGAACATTTAGGTCATTTTCGTCCTCCCTAGTCTTATTCTTGTCCAATTAGGGTTTTAAGCATTCTTGTGCATCCAATAAGTTCATTTGTGTCATTGCATGAATATTAAGGACATTTTCGTCCTCCCTAGGCTTATTTTCGTGCAATTAGGGTTTTTAACCAATCTTGTGCATCCAATAGGCGTGTTTGTGTCATTGGATGAACATTTAGGTCATTTTCGTCCTCCCTAGTCTTATTCTTGTCCAATTAGGGTTTTAAGCCAATCTTGTGCATCCAATAGGTTTGTTTGTGTCATTTGATGAACATTTAGGTCATTTTCGTCCTCCCAAGGCTTATTCTTATCCAATTAGGGTTTTAAGCAATCTTGTGCATCCAATAAGTTCATTTGTGTCATTGGATGAACATTTAGGTCATTTTCGTCCTCCCTAGGCTTATTCTTGTCTAATTAGGGTTTCTAACCAATCTTGTGCATCCAATAAGTTCATTTGTGTCATTGGATGAACATTTAGGTCATTTTTGTCCTCCCTAGGCTTATTCTTTTCCAATTAGGGTTTTTAAGCAATCTTGTGCATCCAATAAGTTCATTTGTGTCATTGGATGAACATTTAGGTCATTTTTGTCCTCCCTAGGCCTATTCTTTCCAATTAGGGTTTTTAAGTAATCTTGTGCATCCAACAAGTTCATTTGTGTCATTGGATGAACATTTAGGTAATTTTCGTCCTCCCTAGGCTTATTCTTGTCCAATTAGGGTTTCTAACCAATCTTGTGCATTCAATAGGTGTATTTGTGTCATTGGATGAACATTTAGGTCATTTTCGTCCTCCCTAGGCTTATTATTGTCCAATTAGGGTTTTTAAGCAATCTTGTGCATCCAATAAGTTCATTTGTGTCATTGGATGAACATTTAGATCATTTTCGACCTCCCTAGGCTTATTCTTGTCCAATTAGGGTTTTTTAACCAATCTTGTGCATCCAATAGGTGTGTTTGTGTCATTGGATGAACATTTAGGTCATTTTCGTTCATTCTAGGCTTATTCTTGTCCAATTAGGGTTTTTAACCAATCTTGTGCATCCAATAAGTTCATTTGTGTCATTGGATAAACATTTAGGTCATTTTCGACCACCCTAGGCTTATTCTTGTCCAATTAGGGTTTTTAACCAATCTTGTGCATCCAATAAGTTCATTTTTGTCATTGGATGAACATTTAGGTCATTTTCGTCCTCCCCAGGCTTATTCTTGTCCAATTAGGGTTTTTAACCAATCTTGTGCATCCAATAAGTTCATTTGTGTCATTGGTTGAACATTTAGGTCATTTTCGTCCTCCATAGGCTTATTCTTGTCCAATTAGGGTTTTTAACCAATCTTGTGCATCCAATAGGTGTGTTTGTGTCATTGGATGAACATTTAGGTCATTTTTGTCCTCCCTAGGCTTATTCTTTTCCAATTAGGGTTTTTAAGCAATCTTGTGCATCCAATAAGTTCATTTGTGTCATTGGATGAACATTTAGGTCATTTTCGTCCTCCCTAGGCTTATTCTTGTCCAATTAGGGTTTCTAACCAATCTTGTGCATTCAATAGGTGTATTTGTGTCATTGGATGAACATTTAGGTCATTTTCGTCCTCCATAGGCTTATTCTGGTCCAATTAGGGTTTTTAAGCAATCTTGTGCATCCAATAAGTTCATTTGTGTCATTGGATGAACATTTAGATCATTTTCGACCTCCCTAGGCTTATTCTTGTCCAATTAGGGTTTCTAACCAATCTTGTGCATCCAATAGGTGTGTTTGTGTCATTGGATGAACATTTAGGTCATTTTCGTCCTCCCTAGGCTTATTCTTGTCCAATTAGGGTTTTCAACCAATCTTGTGCATCCAATAAGTTCATTTGTGTCATTGGATGAACATTTAGGTCATTTTCGTCCACCCTAGGCTTATTCTTGTCCAATTAGGGTTTCTAACCAATCTTGTGCATTCAATAGGTGTATTTGTGTCATTGGATGAACATTTAGGTCATTTTCGTCCTCCCTAGGCTTATTCTTGTCCAATTAGGGTGTTTAAGCAATCTTGTGCATCCAATAAGTTCATTTGTGTCATTGGATGATCATTTAGATCATTTTCGACCTCCCTAGGCTTATTCTTGTCCAATTAGGGTTTCTAACCAATCTTGTGCATCCAATAGGTGTGTTTGTGTCATTGGATGAACATTTAGGTCATTTTTGTCCTCCCTAGGCTTATTCTTTTCCAATTAGGGTTTTTAAGCAATCTTGTGCATCCAATAAGTTCATTTGTGTCATTGGATGAACATTTAGGTCATTTTCGTCCTCCCTAGGCTTATTCTTGTCCAATTAGGGTTTCTAACCAATCTTGTGCATTCAATAGGTGTATTTGTGTCATCGGATGAACATTTAGGTCATTTTCGTCCTCCCTAGGCTTATTCTTGTCCAATTAGGGTTTTTAAGCAATCTTGTGCATCCAATAAGTTCATTTGTGTCATTGGATGAACATTTAGATCATTTTCGTCCTCCCTAGGCTTATTCTTGTCCAATTAGGGTTTCTAACCAATCTTGTGCATCCAATAGGTGTGTTTGTGTCATTGGATGAACATTTAGGTCATTTTCGTCCTCCCTATGCTTATTCTTGTCCATTTAGGGTTTTTAACCAATCTTGTGCGTCCAATAGGTGTGTTTGTGTCATTGGATGAACATTTAGGTCATTTTCGTCCTCCATAGGCTTATTCTTGTCCAATTAGGGTTTTTAACCAATCTTGTGCATCCAATAATTTCATTTGTGTCATTGGGTGAACATTTAGGTCGTTTTCGTCCTCCCTAGGCTTATTCATGTCCAATTAGGGTTTCTAACCAATCTTGTGCATCCAATATGTTCATTTGTGTCATTGGATGAACATTTAGGTCATTTTCGTCCTCCCTAGGCTTATTCTTGTCCAATTAGGGTTTTTAACCAATCTTGTGCATCCAATAGGTGTGTTTGTGTCATTGGATGAACATTTAGGTCATTTTCTCCTCCCTAGTCTTATTCTTGTCCAATCAGGGTTTTAAGCAATCTTGTGCATCCAATAAGTTCATTTGTGTCATTGGATGAACATTTAGGTCATTTTTCGTCCTCCCTATGCTTATTCTTGTCCAATTAGGGTTTTTAAGCAATCTTGTGCATCCAATAAGTTCATTTGTGTCATTGGATGAACATTTAGGTCATTTTCGTCCTCCCTAGGCTTATTCTTGTCCAATTAAAGTTTTTAACCAATCTTGTGCATCCAATAGGAGTGTTTGTGTCATTGGATGAACATTTAGGTCATTTTCGTCCTCCCTAGGCTTATTCTTGTCCAATTAGGGTTTTTAACCAATCTTGTGCATCCAATAAGTTCATTTGTGTCATTGGATGAACATTTAGGTCATTTTCGTCCTCCCTAGGCATATTCTTGTCCAATTAGGGTTTTTAATCAATCTTGTGCATCCAATAGGTGTCTTTGTGTCATTGGATGAACATTTAGGTCATTTTCGTCCTCCCTAGGCTTATTCTTGTCCAATTAGGGTTTTTAAGCAATCTTGTGCATCCAATAAGTTCATTTGTGTCATTGGATGAACATTTAGGTCATTTTCGTCCTCCCTAGGCTTATTCTTGTCCAATTAAAGTTTTTAACCAATCTTGTGCATCCAATAGGTGTGTTTGTGTCATTGGATGAACATTTAGGTCATTTTCGTCCTCCCTAGGCTTATTCTTGTCCAATTAGGGTTTTTAACCAATCTTGTGCATCCAATAGGTGTATTTGTGTCATTGGATGAACATTTAGGTCATTTCCGTCCTCCCTAGGCTTATTCTTGTCCAATTAGGGTTTTTAAGCAATCTTGTGCATCCAATAAGTTCATTTGTGTCATTGGATAAACATTTAGGTCATTTTCGTCCACCCTAGGCTTATTCTTGTCCAATTAGGGTTTTTAACCAATCTTGTGCATCCAATAAGTTCATTTGTGTCATTGGATGAACATTTAGGTCATTTTCGTCCTCCCTAGGCTTATTCTTGTCCAATTAGGATTTATAAGCAATCTTGTGCATCCAATAAGTTCATTTGTGTCATTGGATGAACATTTAGGTCATTTTCGTCCTCTCTAGACTTATTCTTGTCCAATTAGGGTTTCTAACCAATCTTGTGCATCCAATAAGTTCATTTGTGTCATTGGATGAACATTTAGGTCATTTTTGTCCTCCCTAGGCTTATTCTTGTCCAATTAGGGTTTCTAAACAATCTTTTGCATCCAATAGGTGTATTTGTGTCATTGGATGAACATTTAGGTCATTTTCGTCCTCCCTAGTCTTATTCTTGTCCAATTAGGGTTTTAAGCAATCTTGTGCATCCAATAAGTTCATTTGTGTCATTGGATGAACATTTAGGTCATTTTTCGTCCTCCCTAGGCTTATTCTTGTCCAATTAGGGTTTATAAGCAATCTTGTGCATCCAATAAGTTCATTTGTGTCATTGGATTAACATTTAGGTCATTTTCGTCCTCCCTAGGCTTATTCTTCTCCAATTAGGGTTTCTAACCAATCTTGTGCATCCAATAAGTTCATTTGTGTCATTGGATGAACATTTAGGTCATTTTCGTCCTCCCTAGGCTTATTCTTGTCCAATTAGGGTTTTTAACCAATCTTGTGCATCCAATAGGTGTGTTTGTGTCATTGGATGAACATTTAGGTCATTTTCGTTCTCCCTAGGCTTATTCTTGTCAAATTAGGGTTTCTAACCAATCTTTTGCACCCAATAGGTGTATTTGTGTCATCGGATGAACATTTAGGTCATTTTCGTCCTCCCTAGGCTTATTCTTGTCCAATTAGGGTTTTTAACCAATCTTGTGCATCCAACACGTGTGCTTGCGTCATTGGATGAACATTTAGGTCATTTTCGTCCTCCCTAGGCTTATTCTTGTCCAATTAGGGTTTTTAACCAATCTTGTGCATCCAATAAGTTCATTTGTGTCATTGGATAAACATTTAGGTCATTTTCGTCCACCCTAGGCTTATTCTTGTCCAATTAGGGTTTTTAACCAATCTTGTGCATCCAATAAGTTCATTTGTGTCATTGGATGAACATTTAGGTCATTTTCGTCCTCCCAAGGCTTATTCTTGTCCAATTAGGGTTTTTAACCAATCTTGTGCATCCATTAGGTGTGTTTGTGTCATTGGATGAACATTTAGGTCATTTTCGTACTCCCTAGGCTTATTCTTGTTCAATTAGGGTTTCTAACCAATCTTGTGCATCCAATAGGTGTATTTGTGTCATTGGATGAACATTTAGGTCATTTTCGTACTCCCTAGGCTTATTCTTGTTCAATTAGGGTTTTTAACCAATCTTTTGCATCCAATAGGTGTGTTTGTGTCATTGGATGAACATTTAGGTCATTTTCGTCCTCCCTAGGCTTATTCTTGTCCAATTAGGGTTTTTAACCAATCTTGTGCATCCAATAAGTTCATTTGTGTCATTGGATAAACATTTAGGTCATTTTCGTCCACCCTAGGCTTATTCTTGTCCAATTAGGGTTTTTAACCAATCTTGTGCATCCAATAGGTGTGTTTGTGTAATTGGATGAACATTTAGGTCATTTTCGTCCTCCCTAGGCTTATTCTTGTCAAATTAGGGTTTCTAACCAATCTTTTGCATTTAATAGGTGTATTTGTGTCATTGGATTAACAATTAGGTCATTTTCGTGCTCCCTAACCTTATTCTTGTCCAATTAGGGTTTTTAAGCAATCTTGTGCATCCAATAAGTTCATTTGTGTCATTGGATGAACATTTAGGTCATTTTCGTCCTCCCTAGGCTTATTCTTGTCCAATTAGGGTTTTTAACCAATCTTGTGCATCCAATAAGTTCATTTGTGTCATTGGATAAACATTTAGGTCATTTTCGTCCACCCTAGGCTTATTCTTGTCCAATTAGGGTTTTTAACCAATCTTGTGCATCCAATAAGTTCATTTGTGTCATTGGATGAACATTTAGGTCATTTTCGTCCTCCCAAGGCTTATTGTTGTCCAATTAGGGTTTTTAACCAATCTTGTGCATCCAATAGGTGTGTTTGTGTCATTGGATGAACATTCAGGTCATTTTCGTCCTCCCTAGGCTTATTCTTGTCAAATTAGGGTTTCTAACCAATCTTTTGCATCCAATAGGTGTATTTGTGTCATTGGATGAACATTTAGGTCATTTTCGTCCTCCCTAGGCTTATTCTTGTCCAATTAGGGTTTTTAAGCAATCGTGTGCATCCAATAAGTTCATTTGTGTCATTGGATGAACATTTAGGTCATTTTCGTCCTGCCTAGGCTTATTCTTGTCCAATTAGGGTTTATAAGCAATCTTGTGCATCCAATAAGTTCATTTGTGTCATTGGATGAACATTTTGGTCATTTTCGTCCTCCCTAGGCTTATTCTTGTCCAATTAGGGTTTCTAACCAATCTTGTGCATCCAATAAGTTCATTTGTGTCATTGGATGAACATTTAGGTCATTTTCGTCCTCCCTAGGCTTATTCTTGTCCAATTAGGGTTTTTAACCAATCTTGTGCATCCAATAGGTGTGTTTGTGTCATTAGATGAACATTCAGGACATTTTCATCCTCCCTAGGCTTATTGTTGTCCAATTAGGGTTTTTAACAATTCTTGTGCATCCAATAGGTGTGTTTGTGTCATTGGATGAACATTTAGGTCATTTTCGTCCTCCCTAGTCTTATTCTTGTCCAATTAGGGTTTTAAGCCAATCTTGTGCATCCAATAGGTGTGTTTGTGTCATTGGATGAACATTTAGGTCATTTTCGTCCTCCCTAGTCTTATTCTTGTCCAATTAGGGTTTTAAGCCAATCTTGTGCATCCAATAGGTTTGTTTGTGTCATTTGATGAACATTTAGGTCATTTTCGTCCTCCCAAGGCTTATTCTTATCCAATTAGGGTTTTAAGCAATCTTGTGCATCCAATAAGTTCATTTGTGTCATTGGATGAACATTTAGGTCATTTTCGTCCTCCCTAGGCTTATTCTTGTCTAATTAGGGTTTCTAACCAATCTTGTGCATCCAATAAGTTAATTTGTGTCATTGGATGAACATTTAGGTCATTTTCGTCCTCCCTAGGCTTATTCTTGTCCAATTAGGGTTTTTAACCAATCTTGTGCATCCAATAGGTGTGTTTGTGTTATTGGATGAACATTTAGGTCATTTTCGTCCTCCCTAGTCTTATTCTTGTCCAATTAGGGTTTTAAGCCAATCTTGTGCATCCAATAGGTGTGTTTGTGTCATTTGATAAACATTTAGGTCATTTTCGTCCTCCCAAGGCTTATTCTTATCCAATTAGGGTTTTAAGCAATCTTGTGCATCCAATAAGTTCATTTGTGTCATTGGATTAAGATTTAAGTCATTTTCGTCCTCCCTAAGCTTATTCTTGTCCAATTAGGGTTTTTAACCAATCTTGTGCATCCAATAGGTGTGTTTGTGTCATTGGATGAACATTTAGGTCATTTTCGTCCTCCCTTGGCTTATTCTTGTCCAATTAGGGTCTTTAACCACTCTTGTGCATCCAATAAGTTCATTTGTGTCATTGGATGAACATTTAGGTCATTTTGGTCCTCCCTAGGCTTATTCTTGTCCAATTAGGGTTTTTAAGCGATCTTGTGCATTCAATAAGTTCATTTGTGTCATTGGATGAACATTTAGGTCATTTTTGTCCTCCCTAGGCTTATTCTTTTCCAATTAGGGTTTTTAAGCAATCTTGTGCATCCAATAAGTTCATTTGTGTCATTGGATGAACATTTAGGTCATTTTTGTCCTCCCTAGGCCTATTCTTTTCCAATTAGGGTTTTTAAGTAATCTTGTGCATCCAACAAGTTCATTTGTGTCATTGGATGAACATTTAGGTAATTTTCGTCCTCCCTAGGCTTATTCTTGTCCAATTAGGGTTTCTAACCAATCTTGTGCATTCAATAGGTGTATTTGTGTCATTGGATGAACATTTAGGTCATTTTCGTCCTCCATAGGCTTATTATTGTCCAATTAGGGTTTTTAAGCAATCTTGTGCATCCAATAAGTTCATTTGTGTCATTGGATGAACATTTAGATCATTTTCGACCTCCCTAGGCTTATTCTTGTCCAATTAGGGTTTTTTAACCAATCTTATGCATCCAATAGGTGTGTTTGTGTCATTGGATGAACATTTAGGTCATTTTCGTTCATTCTAGGCTTATTCTTGTCCAATTAGGGTTTTTAACCAATCTTGTGCATCCAATAAGTTCATTTGTGTCATTGGATAAACATTTAGGTCATTTTCGACCACCCTAGGCTTATTCTTGTCCAATTAGGGTTTTTAACCAATCTTGTGCATCCAATAAGTTCATTTGTGTCATTGGATGAACATTTAGGTCATTTTCGTCCTCCCCAGGCTTATTCTTGTCCAATTAGGGTTTTTAACCAATCTTGTGCATCCAATAAGTTCATTTGTGTCATTGGTTGAACATTTAGGTCATTTTCGTCCTCCATAGGCTTATTATTGTCCAATTAGGGTTTTTAACCAATCTTGTGCATCCAATAGGTGTGTTTGTGTCATTGGATGAACATTTAGGTCATTTTCGTCCTCCCTAGTCTTATTCTTGTCCAATTAGTGTTTTAAGCCAATCTTGTGCATCCAATAGGTGTGTTTGTGTCATTTGATAAACATTTAGGTCATTTTCGTCCTCCCAAGGCTTATTCTTATCCAATTAGGGTTTTAAGCAATCTTGTGCATCCAATAAGTTCATTTGTGTCATTGGATTAAGATTTAAGTCATTTTCGTCCTCCCTAAGCTTATTCTTGTCCAATTAGGGTTTTTAACCAATCTTGTGCATCCAATAGGTGTGTTTGTGTCATTGGATGAACATTTAGGTCATTTTCGTCCTCCCTAGGCTTATTCTTGTCCAATTAGGGTCTTTAACCACTCTTGTGCATCCAATAAGTTCATTTGTGTCATTGGATGAACATTTAGGTCATTTTCGTCCTCCCTTGGCTTATTCTTGTCCAATTAGGGTTTTTAAGCAATCTTGTGCATTCAATAAGTTCATTTGTATCATTGGATGAACATTTAGGTCATTTTTGTCCTCCCTAGGCTTATTCTTTTCCAATTAGGGTTTTTAAGCAATCTTGTGCATCCAATAAGTTCATTTGTGTCATTGGATGAACATTTAGGTCATTTTTGTCCTCCCTAGGCCTATT
>JBBPBR010000595.1:0-117338 GCA_037974775.1 Cicer pinnatifidum | reverse complement strand
ACCCTAATTGGACAAGAATAAGCCTATGGAGGACGAAAATGACCTAAATGTTCAACCAATGACACAAATGAACTTATTGGATGCACAAGATTGGTTAAAAACCCTAATTGGACAAGAATAAGCCTGGGGAGGACGAAAATAACCTAAATGTTCATCCAATGACACAAATGAACTTATTGGATGCACAAGATTGGTTAAAAACCCTAATTGGACAAGAATAAGCCTAGGGTGGTCGAAAATGACCTAAATGTTTATCCAATGACACAAATGAACTTATTGGATGCACAAGATTGGTTAAAAACCCTAATTGGACAAGAATAAGACTAGGGAGGACGAAAATGACCTAAATGTTCATCCAATGACACAAACACACCTATTGGATGCACAAGATTGGTTAAAAAACCCTAATTGGACAAGAATAAGCCTAGGGAGGTCGAAAATGATCTAAATGTTCATCCAATGACACAAATGAACTTATTGGATGCACAAGATTGCTTAAAAACCCTAATTGGACAATAATAAGCCTATGGAGGACGAAAATGACCTAAATGTTCATCCAATGACACAAATACACCTATTGAATGCACAAGATTGGTTAGAAACCCTAATTGGACAAGAATAAGCCTAGGGAGGACGAAAATTACCTAAATGTTCATCCAATGACACAAATGAACTTGTTGGATGCACAAGATTACTTAAAAACCCTAATTGGAAAAGAATAGGCCTAGGGAGGACAAAAATGACCTAAATGTTCATCCAATGACACAAATGAACTTATTGGATGCACAAGATTGCTTAAAAACCCTAATTGGAAAAGAATAAGCCTAGGGAGGACAAAAATGACCTAAATGTTCATCCAATGACACAAATGAACTTATTGAATGCACAAGATCGCTTAAAAACCCTAATTGGACAAGAATAAGCCTAGGGAGGACCAAAATGACCTAAATGTTCATCCAATGACACAAATGAACTTATTGGATGCACAAGAGTGGTTAAAGACCCTAATTGGACAAGAATAAGCCAAGGGAGGACGAAAATGACCTAAATGTTCATCCAATGACACAAACACACCTATTGGATGCACAAGATTGGTTAAAAACCCTAATTGGACAAGAATAAGCTTAGGGAGGACGAAAATGACTTAAATCTTAATCCAATGACACAAATGAACTTATTGGATGCACAAGATTGCTTAAAACCCTAATTGGATAAGAATAAGCCTTGGGAGGACGAAAATGACCTAAATGTTTATCAAATGACACAAACACACCTATTGGATGCACAAGATTGGCTTAAAACCCTAATTGGACAAGAATAAGACTAGGGAGGACGAAAATGACCTAAATGTTCATCCAATAACACAAACACGCCTATTGGATGCACAAGATTGGTTAAAAACCCTAATTGGACAAGAATAAGCCTAGGGAGGACGAAAATGACCTAAATGTTCATCCAATGACACAAATGAACTTATTGGATGCACAAGATTGGTTAGAAACCCTAATTAGACAAGAATAAGCCTAGGGAGGACGAAAATGACCTAAATGTTCATCCAATGACACAAATGAACTTATTGGATGCACAAGATTGCTGAAAACCCTAATTGGATAAGAATAAGCCTTGGGAGGACGAAAATGACCTAAATGTTCATCAAATGACACAAACAAACCTATTGGATGCACAAGATTGGCTTAAAACCCTAATTGGACAAGAATAAGACTAGGGAGGACGAAAATGACCTAAATGTTCATCCAATGACACAAACACACCTATTTGATGCACAAGATTGGTTAAAAACCCTAATTGGACAAGAATAAGCCTAGGGAGGACGAAAATGACCTAAATGTTCATCCAATGACACAAACACACCTATTGGATGCACAAGATTGGTTAGAAACCCTAATTTGACAAGAATAAGCCTAGGGAGGTCGAAAATGATCTAAATGTTCATCCAATGACACAAATGAACTTATTGGATGCACAAGATTGCTTAAAAACCCTAATTGGACCAGAATAAGCCTAGGGAGGACGAAAATGACCTAAATGTTCATCCAATGACACAAATACACCTATTGAATGCACAAGATTGGTTAGAAACCCTAATTGGACAAGAATAAGCCTAGGTAGGACGAAAATGACCTAAATGTTCATCCAATGACACAAATGAACTTATTGGATGCACAAGATTGTTTAAAAACCCTAATTGGACAAGAATAAGCCTAGGGAGGACGAAAATGACCTAAATGTTCATCCAATGACACAAACACACCTATTGGATGCACAAGATTGGTTAAAAACCCTAATTGGACAAGAATAAGCTTAGGGAGAACGAAAATGACTTAAATCTTAATCCAATGACACAAATGAACTTATTGGATGCACAAGATTGCTTAAAACCCTAATTGGATAAGAATAAGCCTTGGGAGGACGAAAATGACCTAAATGTTCATCAAATGACACAAACAAACCTATTGGATGCACAAGATTGGCTTAAAACCCTAATTGGACAAGAATAAGACTAGGGAGGACGAAAATGACCTAAATGTTCATCCAATGACACAAACACACCTATTTGATGCACAAGATTGGTTAAAAACCCTAATTGGACAAGAATAAGCCTAGGGAGGACGATAATGACCTAAATGTTCATCCAATGACACAAACACACCTATTGGATGCACAAGATTGGTTAGAAACCCTAATTGGACAAGAATAAGCCTAGGGAGGTCGAAAATGATCTAAATGTTCATCCAATGACACAAATGAACTTATTGGATGCACAAGATTGCTTAAAAACCCTAATTGGACCAGAATAAGCCTAGGGAGGACGAAAATGACCTAAATGTTCATCCAATGACACAAATACACCTATTGAATGCACAAGATTGGTTCGAAACCCTAATTGGACAAGAATAAGCCTAGGGAGGACGAAAATGACCTAAATGTTCATCCAATGACACAAATGAACTTATTGGATGCACAAGATTGCTTAAAAACCCTAATTGGAAAAGAATAAGCCTAGGGAGGACAAAAATGACCTAAATGTTCATCCAATGACACAAACACACCTATTGGATGCACAAGATTGGTTAAAAACCCTAATTGGACAAGAATAAGCCTATGGAGGACGAAAATGACCTAAATGTTCAACCAATGACACAAATGAACTTATTGGATGCACAAGATTGGTTAAAAACCCTAATTGGACAAGAATAAGCCTTGGGAGGACGAAAATGACCTAAATGTTCATCCAATGACACAAATGAACTTATTGGATGCACAAGATTGGTTAAAAACCCTAATTGGACAAGAATAAGTCTAGGGTGGACGAAATTGACCTAAATGCTTATCCAATGACACAAATGAACTTATTGGATGCACAAGATTGGTTAAAAACCCTAATTGGACAAGAATAAGCCTAGAATGAACGAAAATGACCTAAATGTTCATTCAATAACACAAACACACCTATTGGATGCACAAGATTGGTTAAAAACCCTAATTGGACAAGAATAAGCCTAGGGAGGTCGAAAATGATCTAAATGTTCATCCAATGACACAAATGAAATTATTGGATGCACAAGATTGCTTAAAAACCCTAATTGGACAAGAATAATCCTAGGGAGGACGAAAATGACCTAAATGTTCATCCAATGACACAAATACACCTATTGAACGCACAAGATTGGTTAGAAACCCTAATTGGACAACAATAAGCCTAGGGAGGACGAAAATTACCTAAATGTTCATCCGATGACACAAATGAACTTATTGGATGCACAAGATTGCTTAAAAACCCTAATTGGAAAAGAATAGGCCTAGGGAGGACAAAAATGACCTAAATGTTCATCCAATGACACAAATGAACTTATTGGATGCACAAGATTGCTTAAAAACCCTAATTGGAAAAGAATAAGCCTAGGGAGGACAAAAATGACCTAAATGTTCATCCAATGACACAAATGAACTTATTGAATGCACAAGATTGCTTAAAAACCCTAATTGGACAAGAATAAGCCTAGGGAGGACGAAAATGACCTAAATGTTCATTAAATGACACAAATGAACTTATTGGATGCACAAGAGTGGTTAAAGACCCTAATTGGACAAGAATAAGCCTAGGGAGGACGAAAATGACCTAAATGTTCATCCAATGACACAAACACACCTATTGGATGCACAAGATTGCTTAAAAACCCTAATTGGACAAGAATAAGCCTAGGGAGGACCAAAATGACCTAAATGTTTATCCAATGACACAAATACACCTATTGAATGCACAAGATTGGTTAGAAACCCTAATTGGACAAGAATAAGCCTAGGGAGGACGAAAATGACCTAAATGTTCATCCAATGACACAAATGAACTTATTGGATGCACAAGATTGCTTAAAAACCCTAATTGGACAAGAATAAGCCTAGGGAGGACGAAAATGACCTAAATGTTCATCCAATGACACAAATGAACTTATTGGATGCACAAGATTAGTTAAAAACCCTAATTGGACAAGAATAAGCCTAGGGAGGACGAAAATGACCTAAATGTTCATCCAATGACACAAATGAACTTATTGGACGCACAAGATTGGTTAAAAACCCTAATTGGACAAGAATAAGCCTTGGGAGGACGAAAATGACCTAAATGTTCATCCAATGACACAAATGAACTTATTGGATGCACAAGATTGGTTAAAAACCCTAATTGGACAAAAATAAGCCTAGGGAGGACGAAAATGACCTAAATGTTCATCCAATGACACAAATACACCTATTGAATGCACAAGATTGGTTAGAAACCCTAATTGGACAAGAATAAGCCTAGGGAGGACGAAAATGACCTAAATGTTCATCCAATGACACAAATGAACTTATTGAATGCACAAGATTGCTTAAAAACCCTAATTGGACAAGAATAAGCCTAGGGAGGACGAAAATGACCTAAATGTTCATCCAATGACACAAATACACCTATTGAATGCACAAGATTGGTTAGAAACCCTAATTGGACAAGAATAAGCCTAGGGAGGACGAAAATTACCTAAATGTTCATCCAATGACACAAATGAACTTATTGGATGCACAAGATTGCTTAAAAACCCTAATTGGAAAAGAATAGGCCTAGGGAGGACAAAAATGACCTAAATGTTCATCCAATGACACAAATGAACTTATTGGATGCACAAGATTGCTTAAAAACCCTAATTGGACAAGAATAAGCCTAGGGAGGACGAAAATGACCTAAATGTTCATCAAATGACACAAATGAACTTATTGGATGCACAAGATTGGTTAAAAACCCTAATTGGACAAGAATTAGCCTTGGGAGGACGAAAATGACCTAAATGTTCATCCAATGACACAAATGAACTTATTGGATGCACAAGATTGGTTAAAAACCCTAATTGGACAAGAATAAGCCTTGGGTGGACGAAAATGACCTAAATGTTTATCCAATGACACAAATGAACTTATTGGATGCACAAGATTGGTTAAAAACCCTAATTGGACAAGCATAAGCCTAGGGAGGACGAAAATGACCTAAATGTTCATCCAATGACACGAACACACCTATTGGATGCATAAGATTGGTTAAAAACCCTAATTGGACAAGAATAAGCCTAGGGAGGACAAAAATGACCTAAATGTTCATCCAATGACACAAATGAACTTATTGGATGCACAAGATTGGTTAAAAACCCTAATTGGACAAGAATAAGCCTAGGGAGGACGAAAATGACCTAAATGTTCATCCAATGACACAAATGAACTTATTGGATGCACAAGATTGCTTAAAAACCCTAATTGGACAAGAATAAGGTTAGGGAGCACGAAAATGACCTAATTGTTAATCCAATGACACAAATACACCTATTGGATGCAAAAGATTGGTTAGAAACCCTAATTTGACAAGAATAAGCCTAGGGAGGACGAAAATGACCTAAATGTTCATCCAATTACACAAACACACCTATTGGATGCACAAGATTGGTTAAAAACCCTAATTGGACAAGAATAAGCCTAGGGTGGACGAAAATGACCTAAATGTTTATCCAATGACACAAATGAACTTATTGGATGCACAAGATTGGTTAAAAACCCTAATTGGACAAGAATAAGCCTAGGGAGGACGAAAATGACCTAAATGTTCATCCAATGACACCAACACACCTATTGGATGCACAAGATTGGTTAGAAACCCTAATTGGACAAGAATAAGCCTAGGGAGGTCGAAAATGATCTAAATGTTCATCCAATGACACAAATGAACTTATTGGATGCACAAGATTGCTTAAAAACCCTAATTGGACCAGAACAAGCCTAGGGAGGACGAAAATGACCTAAATGTTCATCCAATGACACAAATACACCTATTGAATGCACAAGATTGGTTAGAAACCCTAATTGGACAAGAATAAGCCTAGGGAGGACGAAAATGACCTAAATGTTCATCCAATGACACAAATGAACTTATTGGATGCACAAGATTGCTTAAAAACCCTAATTGGAAAAGAATAAGCCTAGGGAGGACAAAAATGACCTAAATGTTCATCCAATGACACAAACACACCTATTGGATGCACAAGATTGGTTAGAAACCCTAATTGGACAAGAATAAGCCTAGGGAGGTCGAAAATGATCTAAATGTTCATCCAATGACACAAATGAACTTATTGGATGCACAAGATTGCTTAAAAACCCTAATTGGACCAGAATAAGCCTAGGGAGGACGAAAATGACCTAAATGTTCATCAAATGACACAAACAAACCTATTGGATGCACAAGATTGGCTTAAAACCCTAATTGGACAAGAATAAGACTAGGGAGGACGAAAATGACCTAAATGTTCATCCAATGACACAAACACACCTATTTGATGCACAAGATTGGTTAAAAACCCTAATTGGACAAGAATAAGCCTAGGGAGGACGATAATGACCTAAATGTTCATCCAATGACACAAACACACCTATTGGATGCACAAGATTGGTTAGAAACCCTAATTGGACAAGAATAAGCCTAGGGAGGTCGAAAATGATCTAAATGTTCATCCAATGACACAAATGAACTTATTGGATGCACAAGATTGCTTAAAAACCCTAATTGGACCAGAATAAGCCTAGGGAGGACGAAAATGACCTAAATGTTCATCCAATGACACAAATACACCTATTGAATGCACAAGATTGGTTAGAAACCCTAATTGGACAAGAATAAGCCTAGGGAGGACAAAAATGACCTAAATGTTCATCCAATGACACAAATGAACTTATTGGATGCACAAGATTGCTTAAAAACCCTAATTGGACAAGAATAAGCCTAGGGAGGACAAAAATGACCTAAATGTTCATCCAATGACACAAATGAACTTATTGAATGCACAAGATTGCTTAAAAACCCTAATTGGACAAGAATAAGCCTAGGGAGGACGAAAATGACCTAAATGTTCATCCAATGACACAAATGAACTTATTGGATGCACAAGAGTGGTTAAAAACCCTAATTGGACAAGAATAAGCCTAGGGAGGACGAAAATGACCTAAATGTTCATCCAATGACACAAACACACCTATTGGATGCACAAGATTGGTTAAAAACCCTAATTGGACAAGAATAAGCTTAGGGAGAACGAAAATGACTTAAATCTTAATCCAATGACACAAATGAACTTATTGGATGCACAAGATTGCTTAAAACACTAATTGGATAAGAATAAGCCTTGGGAGGACGAAAATGACCTAAATGTTTATCAAATGACACAAACACACCTATTGGACGCACAAGATTGGCTTAAAACCCTAATTGGACAAGAATAAGACTAGGGAGGACGAAAATGACCTAAATGTTCATCCAATGACACAAACACACCTATTGGATGCACAAGATTGGTTAAAAACCCTAATTGGACAAGAATAAGCCTAGGGAGGACGAAAATGACCTAAATGTTCATCCAATGACACAAATACACCTATTGGATGCACAAGATTGGTTAGAAACCCTAATTGGACAAGAATAAGCCTAGGGAGGACGAAAATGACCTAAATGTTCATCCAATGACACAAATGAACTTATTGGATGCACAAGATTGCTTATAAACCATAATTGGACAAGAATAAGCCTAGGGAGGACGAAAATGACCTAAATGTTCATCCAATGACACAAATGAACTTATTGGATGCACAAGATTGGTTAAAAACCCTAATTGGACAAGAATAATCCTAGGGAGGACGAAAATGACCTAAATGTTCCTCCAATGACACAAATGAACTTATTGGATGCACAAGGTTGGTTAAAAACCCTAATTGGACAAGAATAAGCCTAGGGAGGACGAAAATGACCTAAATGTTCGTCCAATGACACAAACACACCTATTGGATGCACAAGATTGCATGAAAACCTTAATTGGACAAGAATAAGCCTAGGGAGGACGAAAATGACCTAAATGTACATTCAATGATACAAATGAACTTATTACATGCACAAGATTGGTTAAAAACCCTAATTGGACAAGAATAAGCATAGGGAGGACGAAAATGACCTAAATGTTCATCCAATGACACAAATGAACTTATTGGATGCACAAGATTGGTTAAAAACCCTAATTGGACAAGAATAAGACTAGGGAGGACGATAATGACCTAAATGTTCATCCAATGACACAAACACACCTATTGGATTCACAAGATTGGTTAGAAACCCTAATTGGACAAGAATATGCCTTGGGAGGACGAAAATGACCTAAATGTTCATCCAATGACACAAAAGAACTTATTGGATGCACAAGATTGGTTAAAAACCCTAATTGGACAAGAATAAGCCTAGGGAGGACGAAAATGACATAAATGTTCATCTAATGACACAAATGAACATATTGGATACACAAGATTGGTAAGAAACCCTAATAGGACAAGAATAAGCCTAGGGAGGACGAAAATGACCTAAATGTTCATCCAATGACACAAATGAACTTATTGGACGTAAAAGATTGGTTAAAAACCCTAATTGGACAAGAATAAGCTTAGGGTGGACGAAAATGACCTAATTGTTCATCCAATGACACAAATGAACTTATTGGATGCACAAGATTGGTTAAAAACCCTAATTGGACAAGAATAAGCCTAGGGAGGACGAAAATGACCTAAATGTTAATCCAATGACACAAACACACCTATTGGATGCACAAGATTGGTTAAAAACCCTAATTGGACAAGAATAAGCCTAGGGAGGACGAAAATGACCTAACTGATCATCCAATGACACAAACACACCTATTGGAAGCACATGATTGGTTAAAAACCCTAATTGGACAAGAATATGCCTAGGGAGGACGAAAATGACCTAAATGTTAATCCAATGACACAAATGAACTTATTGGATGCACAAGATTGGTTAAAAACCCTAATTGGACAAGAAAAAAAGCCTAGGGAGCACGAAAATGACCTAAATGTTAATCCAATGACACAACTCAACTTATTGGATGCACAAGATTGGTTAAAAACCCTAATTGGACAAGAATAAGCCTATGGAGGACGAAAATGACCTAATTGATCATCCAATGACACAAACACACCCATTGGATGCACAAGATTGGTTAAAAACCCTAATTGGACAAGAATAAGCCTAGGGAGGACGAAAATGACCTAAATGTTAATCCAATGACACAACTCAACTTATTGGATGCACAAGATTGGTTAAAAACCCTAATTGGACAAGAATAAGCCTATGGAGGACGAAAATGACCTAATTGATCATCCAATGACACAAGCACACCTATTGGATGCACAAGATTGGTTAAAAACCCTAATAGGACAACAATAAGCCTAGGGAGGACGAAAATGACCTAATTGATCATCCAATGACACAAACACACCTATTGGATGCACAAGATTGGTTAAAAACCCTAATTAGACAAGAATATGCCTAGGGAGGACGAAAATGACCTAATTGATCATCCAATGACACAAATGAACTTATTGGATGCACAAGATTAGTTAAAAACCCTAATTGGACAAGAATAAGCCTAGGGAGGACTAAAAGAACCTAATTGATCCTCCAATGACACAAATGAACTTATTGGATGCACAAGATTGGTTAAAAACCCTAATTGGACAAGAATAAGCCTAGGGAGGACGAAAATGACCTAAATGTTAATCCAATGACACAACTCAACTTATTGGATGCACAAGATTGGTTAAAAACCCTAATTGGACAAGAATAAGCCTATGGAGGACGAAAATGACCTAATTGATCATCCAATGACACAAACACACCTATTGGATGCACAAGATTGTTTAAAAACCCTAATTGGACAAGAGTATGCCTAGGGAGGATGAAAATAACCTAATTGATCATCCAATGACACAAACACACCTATTGGATGCACAAGATTGGTTAAAAACCCTAATTGGACAAGAATATGCCTAGGGATGACGAAAATGACCTAAATGTTAATCCAATGACACAAATGAACTTATTGGATGCACAAGATTGGTTAAAAACCCTAATTGGACAAGAATAAGCCTAGGGAGGACGAAAATGACCTAATTGATCATCCAATGACACAAACACACCTATTGGATGCACTAGTTTGGTTAAAAACCCTAATTGGACAAGAATAAGCATAGGGAGGACGAAAATGACCTAATTGATCATCCAATGACACAAACACACCTATTGGATGCACAAGATTTGTTAAAAACCCTAGTTGGACAAGAATATGCCTAGGGAGGACGAAAATAACCTACTTGATCATCCAATGACACAAATGAACTTATTGGATGCACAAGATTGGTTAAAAATCCTAATTGGACAAGAATAAGCCTAGGGAGGACGAAAATGACCTAATTGATCATCCAATGACACAAAAACACCTATTGGATGGACAAGATTGGTTAAAAATCCTAATTGGACAAGAATATGCCTAGGAAGGACGAAAATGACCTAATTGATCATCCAATGACACAAACACACCTATTGGATGCACATGATTGGTTAAAAACCCTAATTGGACAAGAATATGCCTAGGGATGACGAAAATGACCTAAATGTTAATCCAATGACACAAATGAACTTATTGGATGCACAAGATTGGTTAAAAACCCTAATTGGACAAGAATAAGCCTAGGGAGGACGAAAATGACCTAATTGATCATCCAATGACACAAACACACCTATTGGATGCACTAGTTTGGTTAAAAACCCTAATTGGACAAGAATAAGCATAGGGAGGACGAAAATGACCTAATTGATCATCCAATGACACAAACACACCTATTGGATGCACAAGATTTGTTAAAAACCCTAGTTGGACAAGAATATGCCTAGGGAGGACGAAAATAACCTACTTGATCATCCAATGACACAAACGAACTTATTGGATGCACAAGATTGGTTAAAAATCCTAATTGGACAAGAATAAGCCTAGGGAGGACGAAAATGACCTAATTGATCATCCAATGACACAAATGAACTTATTGGATGCACAAGATTGGTTAAAAACCCTAATTGGACAAGAATAAGCCTAGGGAGGACGAAAATGACCTAATTGATCATCCAATGACACAAACACACCTATTGGATGCACAAGATTGGTTAAAAACCCTAATTGGACAAGAATATTCCTAGGGAGGACGAAAATGACCTAAATATTAATTCAATGACACAAACAAACTTATCGGATGCACAAGATTGGTTAAAAACCCTAATTGGACAAGAATAAGCCTAGGGAGGATGAAAATAACCTAATTGATCATCCAAGGACACAAACACACCTATTGGATGCACAAGATTGGTTAAAAACCCTAATTGGACAAGAATATGCCTAGGGAGGACGAAAATGACCTAAATGTTAATCCAATGACACAAATGAACTTATTGGATGCACAAGATTGGTTAAAAACCCTAATTGGACAAGAATAAGCCTAGGGAGGACGATAATGACCTAAATACTAATCCAATGACACAACTCAACTTATTGGATGCACAAGATTGGTTAAAAACCCTAATTGGACAAGAATAAGCCTAGGGAGGACGAAAATGACCTAATTGATCATCCAATGACACAAACATACCTATTGGATGCACAAGATTGGTTAAAAACCCTAATTGGACAAGAATAAGCCTAGGGAGGACGAAAATGACCTAAATGTTCATCCAATGACACAAATGAACTTATTGGATGCACAAGATTGGTTAAAAACCCTAATTGGACAAGAATAAGCCTAGGGAGGACGAAAATGACCTAAATGTTCATCCAATGACACAAACACACCTATTGGATGCACAAGATTGGTTAAAAACACTAATTGGGCAAGAATAAGCCTAGGGAGGACGAAAATGACCTAAATGTTCATCCAATGACACAAATGAACTTATTGGATGCACAAGATTGGTTAAAAACCCTAATTGGACAAGAATAAGCCTAGGGAGGACGAAAATGACCTAAATGTTAATCCAATGACACAAACACACCTATTGGATGCCCAAGATTGGTTAGAAACCCTAATTGGACAAGAATAAGCGTAGGGAGGTCGAAAATGACCTAAATGTTAATCCAATGACACAAATGAACTTATTGGATGCACAAGATTGGTTAAAAACCCTAATTGGACAAGAATAAGCCTAGGGAGGACGAAAATGACCTAAATGTTCATCCAATGACACAAACACACCTATTGGATGCACAAGATTGGTTAGAAACCCTAATTGGACAAGAATAAGCCTAGGAAGGACGAAAATGACCTAAATGTTAATCCAATGACACAAATGAACTTATTGGATGCACAAGATTGCTTAACACCCTAATTGGACAAGAATAAGACTAGGGAGGACGAAAATGACCTAAATGTTCATCCAATGACACAAATGAACTTATTGGATGCACAAGATTGCTTAAAACCCTAATTGGACAAGAATAAGACTAGGGTGGACGAAAATGACCTAAATGTTCATCCAATGACACAAATGAACTTATTGGATGCACAAGATTGGTTAAAAACCCTAATTGGACAAGAATAAGCCTAGGGAGGACGAAAATGACCTAAATGTTCATCCAATGACACAAACACACCTATTGGATGCACAAGATTGGTTAGAAACCCTAATTGGACAAGAATATGCTTAGGGAGGACGAAAATGACCTAAATGTTCATCCAATGACACAAATGAACTTATTGGATGCACAAGATTGGTTAAAAACCCTAATTGGACAAGAATAAGCCTAGGGAGGACGAAAATGACCTAAATGTTCATCCAATGACACAAACACACCTATTGGATGCACAAGATTGCATAAAAACCCTAATTGGACAAGAATAAACCTAGGGAAGACGAAAATGACCTAAATGTTCATCCAATGACACAAATGAACTTATTGGATGCACAAGATTGGTTAAAAACCCTAATTGGACAAGAATAAGCCTAAGGATGACGAAAATGAACTAATGATACAAATGAACTTATTGGATGCACAAGATAAGTTAAAAACCCTAATTGGACAAGAACAAGCCTAGGGAGGACGAAAATGACCTAAATGTTCGTCCAATGACACAAACACACCTATTGGATGCACAAGATTGAATAAAAACCCTAATTGGACAAGAATAAGACTAGGGAGGACGAAAATGACCTAAATGTTTTTCCAATGACACAAACACACCTATTGGATGCACAAGATTGGTTAAAAACCCTAATTGGACAAGAATAAGCCTAGGGAAGACGAAAATGACCTAAATGTTCATCCAATGACATAAATGAACTTATTGGATGCACAAGATGGGTTAAAAACCCTAATTGGACAAGAATAAGCCTTTGGAGGACGAAAATGACCTAAATGTTCCTCCAATGACATAAATGAACTTATTGGATGCACAAGATTGGCTAAAAACCCTAATTGGACAAGAATAAGCCTAGGGAGGACGAAAATGACCTAAATGTTCATCCAATGACACAAATGAACTTATTGGATGCACAAGATTGGTTAAAAACCCTAATTGGACAAGAATAAGCCTAGGGAGGACGAAAATGACCTAAATGTTCATCCAATGACACAAATAAACTTATTGGATGCACATGATTGGTTAAAAACCCTAATTGAACAAGAATAAGCCTAGGGAGGACGAAAATGACCTAAATGTTTGTCAAATGACACAAATGAACTTATTTGATGCACAAGATTGGTTAAAAACCCTAATTGGACAAGAATAAGCCTAGGGAGGACGAAAATGACCTAAATGTCCGCCCAACGACACAAACACACCTATTGGATGCACAAGATTGCATAAAAACCCTAGTTGGACAAGAATAAGACTAGGGAGGACGAAAATGACCTAAATGTTCCTCCAATGACACAAATGGACTTATTGGATGCACAAGATTGGTTAAAAACCTTAATTGGACAAGAATAAGCCTAGGGAGGACGAAAATGACCTAAATGTTCCTCCAATGACACAAATGAACTTATTGGATGCACAAGATTGGCTAAAAACCCTAATTGGACAAGAATAAGCCTAGGGAGGACGAAAATGACCTAAATGTTCATCCAATGACACAAATGAACTTATTGGATGCACAAGATTGGTTAAAAACCCTAATTGGACAAGAATAAGCCTAGGGAGGACGAAAATGACCTAAATGTTCGTCCAATGACACAAACACACCTATTGGATGCACAAGATCGCATAAAAACCCTAATTGGACAAGAATAAGACTAGGGAGGACAAAAATGACCTAAATGTTTATCCAATGATCCAAACACACCTATCGGTTGCACAAGATTGGTTAAAAACCCTAATTGGACAAGAATAAGCCTAGGGAGGACGAAAATGACCTAAATGTTCATCCAATGACACAAATGAACTTATTGGATGCACAAGATTGGTTAAAAACCCTAATTGGACAAGAATAAGCCTAGGGAGGACGAAAATGACCTAAATGTTCCTCTAATGACACAAAGGAACTTATTGGATGGACAAGATTGGCTAAAAACCCTAATTGGACAAGAATAAGCCTAGGGAGGACGAAAATGACCTAAATGTTCATCCAATGACACAAATGAACTTATTGGATGCACAAGATTGGTTAAAAACCCTAATTGGAAAAGAATAAGCCTAGGGAGGACAAAAATGACCTAAATGTTCATCCAATGACACAAATGAACTTATTGAATGCACAAGATTGCTTAAAAACCCTAATTGGACAAGAATAAGCCTAGGGAGGACGAAAATGACCTAAATGTTCATCCAATGACACAAATGAACTTATTGGATGCACAAGATTGGTTAAAAACCCTAATTGGACAAGAATAAGCCTTGGGAGGACGAAAATGACCTAAATGTTCATCCAATGACACAAACACACCTATGGGATGCACAAGATTGGTTAAAAACCCTAATTGGACAACAATAAGCCTAGGGAAGATGAAAATGACCTAAATGTTCATCCAATGACACAAACACACCTATTGGATGCACAAGATTGCCTAAAAACCCTAATTGGACAAGAATAAGCATAGAGAGGACGAAAATGACGTAAATGTTCATCCAATGACACAAACACACCTATTGGATGCACAAGATTGGTTAAAAACCCTAATTGGACAAGAATAAGCTTAGGGAGGACGAAAATGACTTAAATCTTAATCCAATGAGACAAATGAACTTATTGGATGCACAAGATTGCTTAAAACCCTAATTGGATAAGAATAAGCCTTGGGAGGACGAATATGACCTAAATGTTTATCAAATGACACAAACACTCCTATTGGATGCACAAGATTGGCTTAAAACCCTAATTGGACAAGAATAAGACTAGGGAGGACGAAAATGACCTAAATGTTCATCCAATAACACAAACACACCTATTGGATGCACAAGATTGGTTAAAAACCCTAATTGGACAAGAATAAGCCTAGGGAGGACGAAAATGACATAAATGTTCATCCAATGACACAAATGAACTTATTGGATGCACAAGATTGGTTAGAAACCTTAATTAGACAAGAATAAGCCTAGGGAGGACGAAAATGACCTAAATGTTCATCCAATGACACAAATGAACTTATTGGATGCACAAGATTGCTTAAAACCCTAATTGGATAAGAATAAGCCTTGGGAGGACGAAAATGACCTAAATGTTCATCAAATGACACAAACAAACCTATTGGATGCACAAGATTGGCTTAAAACCCTAATTGGACAAGAATAAGACTAGGGAGGACGAAAATGACCTAAATGTTCATCCAATGACACAAACACACCTATTGGATGCACAAGATTGGCTTAAAACCCTAATTGGACAAGAATAAGACTAGGGAGGACGAAAATGACCTAAATGTTCATCCAATGACACAAACACACCTATTGGATGCACAAGATTGGTTAAAAACCCTAATTGGACAAGAATAAGCCTAGAGAGGACGAAAATGACCTAAATGTTCATCCAATGACACAAATGAACTTATTGGATGCACAAGATTGCTTAAAACACTAATTGGACAAGAATAAGACTAGGGAGGACGAAAATGACTTAAATGTTCATCCAATGACACAAATACACCTATTGGATGTACAAGATTGATTAGAAACCCTATTTGAACAAGAATAAGCCTAGGGAGGACGAAAATGACCTAAATGTTCATCCAATGAAACAAATGAACTTATTGGATTCACATGATTGCTTAAAAACCGTAATTGGACAAGAATAAGCCTAGGGAGGACGAAAATGACCTAAATGTTCATCCAATGACACAAATCAACTTATTGGATGCACAAGATTGGTTAAAAACCCTAATTGGACAACAATAAGCCTAGGGTGGACAAAATTACCTAAATGTTTATTCAATGACACAAATGAACTTATTGGATGCACAAGATTGGTTAAAAACCCTAATTGGACAAGAATAAGCCTAGGGAGGACGAAAATGACCTAAATGTTCATCCAATGACACAAATGAACTTATTGGATGCACAAGATTGGTTAAAAACCCTAATTGGACAAGAATAATCCTAGGGAGGACGAAAATGACCTAAATGTTCGTCCAATGACACAAACACACCTGTTGGATGCACAAGATTGCAGAAAAACCCTAATTGGACAAGAATAAGACTAGGGAGGACGAAAATGACCTAAATGTTCCTCCAATGACACAAACACACCTATTGGATGCACAAGATTGCATAAAAACCCTAATTGGACAAGAATAAGACTAAGGAGGACGTAAATGACCTAAATGTTCCACCAATGACACAAATGAACTTATTGGATGCACAAGATTGGTTAAAAACCTTAATTGGACAAGAATAAGCCTAGGGAGGACGAAAATGACCTAAATGTTCCTCCAATGACACAAACACACATATTGCATGCACAAGATTGCTTAAAACCCTAATTGGAAAAGAATAAGACTAGGGAGGACAAAAATGACCTAAATGTTCATCCAATGACAAAAATGAACTTATTGTATGCACAAGATTGGTTAAAAACCCTAATTGGACAAGAATAAGCATAGGAAGGACGAAAATGACCAAAATGTTCATCCAATGACACAAACACACCTATTGGATGCACAAGATTGCATAAAAACCCTAATTGGACAAGAATAAGACTAGGGAGGACGAAAATGACCAAAATGTTCCTCCAATGACACAAACACACCTATTGGATGCACAAGATTGCATAAAAACCCTAATTGGACAAGAATAACACTAGGGAGGACGAAAATGACCTAAATATTTATCCAATGACACAAACACACCTATTGGATGCACAAGATTGGTTTAAAACCCTAATTGGACAAGAATAAGCCTAGGGAAGACGAAAATGACCTAAATGTTCATCCAATGACACAAATGAACTTATTGGATGCACAAGATTGGTTAAAAACCCTAATTGGACAAGAATAAGCCTAGGGAGGACGAACATGACCTAAATGTTCCTCCAATGACACAAATGAACTTATTGGATGCACAAGATTGGCTAAAAACCCTAATTGGACAACAATAAGCCTAGAGAGGACGAAAATGACCTAAATGTTCATCCAATGACACAAATGAACTTATTGGATGCACAAGATTGGTTAAAAACCCTAATTGGACAAGAATAAGCCTAGGGAGGACGAAAATGACCTAAATGTTCATCCAATGACACAAATGAACTTTTTGGATGCACAAGATTGCTTAAAAACCCTAATTAGACAAGAATAAGCCTAGGGAGGACGAAAATGACCTAAATGATCATCCAATGACACAAACACACCTATTGGATGCATAAGATTGGTTAGAAATCCTAATTGGACAAGAATAAGCCTAGGGAAGACGAAAATGACCTAAATGTTCATCCAATGACACAAACACACCTATTGGATGCACAAGATTGGTTAAAAACCCTAATTGGACAAGAATAAGCCTAGGGAGGACGAAAATGACCTAAATGTTCATCCAATGACACAAATGAACTTATTGGATGCACAAGATTGGTTAGAAACCCTAATTGGACAAGAATAAGCCTAGGGAGGACGAAAATGACCAAAATGTTCATCCAATGACACAAATGAACTTATTGGATGCACAAGATTGCTTATAAACCCTAATTGGACAAGAATAAGCCTAGGCAGGACGAAAATGACCTAAATGTTCATCCAATGACACAAATGAACTTATTGGATGCACACGATTGCTTAAAAACCCTAATTGGACAAGAATAAGCCTAGGGAGGACGAAAATGACCTAAATGTTCATCCAATGACACAAACACACCTATTGGATGCACAAGATTGGTTAAAAACCCTAATTGGACAAGAATAAGCCTAGGGAGGACGAAAATGACCTAAATGTTCATCCAATGACACAAATGAACTTATTGGATGCACAAGATTGGTTAAAAACCCTAATTGGACAAGAATAAGCCTTGGGAGGACGAAAATGACCTGAATGTTCATCCAATGACACAAATGAACTTATTGGATGCACAAGATTGGTTAAAAACCCTAATTGGACAAGAATAAGCCTAGGGTCGACGAAAATAACCTAAATGTTTATCCAATGACACAAATGAACTTATTGGATGCACAAGATTGGTTAAAAACCCTAATTGGACAAGAATAAGCCTAAGGAGGACGAAAATGACCTAAATGTTCATCCAATGACACAAACAGACCTATTGGATGCACAAGATTGGTTAAAAACCCTAATTGGACAAGAATAAGCCTAGGGAGGACGAAAATGACCTAAATGTTCATCCAATGACACAAATGAACTTATTGGATGCACAAGATTGCTTAAAAACACTAATAGGACAAGAATAAGCCTAGGGAGGACGAAAATCACCTAAATGTTCATCCAATGACACAAATACACCTATTGGATGCAAAAGATTGGTTAGAAACCCTAATTTGACAAGAATAAGCCTAGGGAGGACGAAAATGACCTAAATGTTCATCCAATGACACAAACACACCTATTGGATGCACAAGATTGGTTAAAAACCCTAATTGGACAAGAATAAGCCTAGGGAGGACGAAAATGACCTAAATGTTCATCCAATGACACAAATTAACTTATTGGAAGCACAAGATTGGTTAAAAACCCTAATTGGACAAGAATAAGCCTTGGGAGGACGAAAATGACCTAAATGTTCATCCAATGACACAAATGAACTTATTGGATGCACAAGATTGGTTAAAAACCCTAATTGGACAAGAATAAGCCTAGGGTGGACGAAAATGACCTAAATGTTCATCCAATGACACAAATGAACTTATTTGATGCACAAGATTGCTTAAAAACCCTAATTGGACAAGAGTAAGCCTAGGGAGGACGAAAATGACCTAAATGGTCATCCAATGACACAAATGAACTTATTGGATGCACAAGATTGCTTAAAAACCCTAATTGGACAAGAATAAGCCTAGGGAGGACGAAAATGACCTAAATGTTCATCCAATGACACAAATGAACTTATTGGATGCACAAGATTGGTTAAAAACCCTATTTGGACAAGAATAAGCCTTGGGAGGACGAAAATGACCTAAATGTTCATCCAATGACACAAATGAACTTATTGGATGCACAAGATTGGTTAAAAACCCTAATTGGACAAGAATAAGCCTAGGGTGGACGAAAATTACCTAAATGTTCATCCAATGACACAAATGAACTTATTGGATGCACAAGATTGGTTAAAAACCCTAATTGGACAAGAATAAGGCTAGGGAGGACGAAAATGACCTAAATGTTCATCCAATGACACAAACACACCTATTGGATGCACAAGATTGGTTAAAAACCCTAATTGGACAAGAATAAGCCTAGGGAGGACGAAAATGACCTAAATGTTCATCCAATGACACAAATGAACTTATTGGATGCACAAGATTGGTTAAAAACCTTAATGGGACAAGTATAAGCCTAGGGAGGACGAAAATGACCTAAATGTTCATCCAATGACACAAACACACCTATTGGATGCACAAGATTGGTTAAAAACCCTAATTGGACAAGAATAAGCCTAGGGTGGACGAAAATGACCTAAATGTTTATCCAATGACACAAGTGAACTTATTGGGTGCACAAGATTGGTTAAAAACCTTAATTGGACAAGAATAAACCTAGGGAGGACGAAAATGACCTAAATGTTCATCCAATGACACAAACACACCTATTGGATGCACAAGATTGGTTAAAAACCCTAATTGGACAAGAATAAGCCTAGGGAGGACGAAAATGACCTAAATGTTCATCCAATGACACAAATGAACTTATTGGATGCACAAGATTGGTTAAAAACCCTAATTGGACAAGAATAAGCCTAGGGAGGACGAAAATGACCTAAATGTTCATCCATTGACACAAATGAACTTATTGGATGCACAAGATTGATTAGAAACCCTAATTGGACAAGAATAAGCCTAGGGAGGACGAAACTGACCTAAATGTTCATCCAATGACACAAACACACCTATTGGATGCACAAGATTGGTTAAAAACCCTAATTGGACAAGAATAAGCCTAGGGTGGACGAAAATGACCTAAATGTTTATCCCATGACACAAATGAACTTATAGGATGCACAAGATTGGTTAAAAATCCTAATTGGACAAGCATAAGCCTAGGGAGGACGAAAATGACCTAAATGTTCATCCAATGACACAAACACACCTATTGGATGCACAAGATTGGTTAGAAACCCTAATTGGACAAGAATAAGCCTAGGGAGGACGAAAATGACCTAAATGTTCATCCAATGACACAAACACACCTATTGGATGCACAAGATTGGTTAAAAACCCTAATTGGACAAGAATAAGCCTAGGGAGGACGAAAATGACCTAAATGTTCATCCAATGACACAAATACACCTATTGGATGCACAAGATTGGTTAGAAACCCTAATTGGACAAGAATAAGCCTAGGGAGGACGAAAATGACCTAGATGTTCATCCAATGACACAAACACACCTATTGGATGCACAAGATTGGTTAAAAACCCTAATTGGACAAGAATAAGCCTAGGGTGGACGAAAATGACCTAAATGTTTATCCAATGTCACAAATGAACTTATTGGATGCACAAGATTGGTTAAAAACCCTAATTGGACAAGAATTAGCCTAGAATGAACGAAAATGACCTAAATGTTCATCCAATGACACAAACACACCTATTGGATGCACAAGATTGGTTAAAAACCCTAATTGGACAAGAATAAGCCTAGGGAGGTCGAAAATGATCTAAATGTTCATCCAATGACACAAATGAACTTATTGGATGCACAAGATTGCTTAAAAACCCTAATTGGACAAGAATAAGCCTAGGGAGGACGAAAATGACCTAAATGTTCATCCAATGACACAAATACACCTATTGAATGCACAAGATTGGTTAGAAACCCTAATTGGACAAGAATAAGCCTAGGTAGGACGAAAATGACCTAAATGTTCATCAAATGACACAAATGAACTTATTGGATGCACAAGATTGTTTAAAAACCCTAATTGGACAAGAATAAGCCTAGGGAGGACGAAAATGACCTAAATGTTCATCCAATGACACAAACACACCTATTGGATGCACAAGATTGGTTAAAAACCCTAATTGGACAAGAATAAGCTTAGGGAGAACGAAAATGACTTAAATCTTAATACAATGACACAAATGAACTTATTGGATGCACAAGATTGCTTAAAACCCTAATTGGATAAGAATAAGCCTTGGGAGGACGAAAATGACCTAAATGTTCATCAAATGACACAAACAAACCTATTGGATGCACAAGATTGGCTTAAAACCCTAATTGGACAAGAATAAGACTAGGGAGGACGAAAATGACCTAAATGTTCATCCAAAGACACAAACACACCTATTTGAAGCACAAGATTGGTTAAAAACCCTAATTGGACAAGAATAAGCCTAGGGAGGACGAAAATGACCTAAATGTTCATCCAATGACACAAACACACCTATTGGATGCACAAGATTGGTTAGAAACCCTAATTGGACAAGAATAAGCCTAGGGAGGTCGAAAATGATCTAAATGTTCATCCAATGACACAAATGAACTTATTGGATGCACAAGATTGCTTAAAAACCCTAATTGGACCAGAACAAGCCTAGGGAGGACGAAAATGACCTAAATGTTCATCCAATGACATAAATACACCTATTGAATGCACAAGATTGGTTAGAAACCCTAATTGGACAAGAATAAGCCTAGGGAGGACGAAAATGACCTAAATGTTCATCCAATGACACAAATGAATTTATTGGATGCACAAGATTGTTTAAAAACCCTAATTGGAAAAGAATAAGCCTAGGGAGGACAAAAATGACCTAAATGTTCATCCAATGACACAAATGAACTTATTGAATGCACAAGATTGCTTAAGAACCCTAATTGGACAAGAATAAGCCTAGGGAGGACGAAAATGACCTAAATGTTCATCCAATGACACAAACACACCTATTGGATGCACAAGATTGGTTAAAAACCCTAATTGGACAAGAATAAGCTTAGGGAGGACGAAAATGACTTAAATCTTAATCCAATGACACAAATGAACTTATTGAATGCACAAGATTGGTTAAAAACCATAATTTCACAAGAATAAGCCTAGGGAGGACGAAAATGACCAAAATGTTCATCCAATGACCCATATGAACTTATTGGATGCACAAGATTGATTAAAACCCTAATTGGACAAGAATAAGACTAGGGAGGACGAAAATGACTTAAATGTTCATCCAATGACACAAACACACCTATTGGATGCACAAGATTGGTTAAAAACCCTAATTGGACAAGAATAAGCCTAAGGAGGACGAAAATGACCTAAATGTTCAACCAATGACACAAATGAAGTTATTGGATGCACAAGATTGGTTAAAAACCCTAATTGGACAAGAATAAGCCTAGGGAGGACGAAAATGACCTAAATGTTCATCCAATGACACAAATGAACTTATTGGATGCACAAGATTGGTTAAAAACCCTAATTGGACAAGAATAAGCCTAGGGAGGATGAAAATCACCTAAATGTTCATCCAATGACACAAATGAACCTATTGGATGCACAAGATTGGTTATAAACCCTAATTGGACAAGAATAAGCCTAGGGAGAACGAAAATGACTTAAATCTTAATCCAATGACACAAACACACCTATTGGATGCACAAGATTGGTTAAAAACCCTAATTGGACAAGAATAAGCCTAGGGAGGACGAAAATGACCTAAATGTTCATCCAATGACACAAATGAACTTATTGGATGCACAAGATTGCTTAAAAACCCTAATTGGACAAGAATAAGCCTAGGGAGGACAAAAATGACCTAAATGTTCATCCAATGACACAAATGAACTTATTGAATGCACAAGATTGCTTAAAAACCCTAATTGGACAAGAATAAGCCTAGGGAGGACGAAAATGACCTAAATGTTCATCCAATGACACAAATGAACTTATTGGATGCACAAGAGTGGTTAAAAACCCTAATTGGACAAGAATAATCCTAGGGAGGACGAAAATGACCTAAATGTTCATCCAATGACACAAACACACCTATTGGATGCACAAGATTGGTTAAAAACCCTAATTGGACAAGAATAAGCTTAGGGAGGACGAAAACGACTTAAATCTTAATCCAATGAGACAAATGAACTTATTGGATGCACAAGATTGCTTAAAACCCTAATTGGATAAGAATAAGCCTTGGGAGGACGAAAATGACCTAAATGTTTATCAAATGACACAAACACTCCTATTGGATGCACAAGATTGGCTTAAAACCCTAATTGGACAAGAATAAGACTAGGGAGGACGAAAATGACCTAAATGTTCATCCAATAACACAAACACACCTATTGGATGCACAAGATTGGTTAAAAACCCTAATTGGACAAGAATAAGCCTAGGGAGGACGAAAATGACCTAAATGTTCATCCAATGACACAAATGAATTATTGGATGCACAAGATTGGTTAGAAACCTTAATTAGACAAGAATAAGCCTAGGGAGGACGAAAATGACCTAAATGTTCATCCAATGACACAAATGAACTTATTGGATGCACAAGATTGCTTAAAACCCTAATTGGATAAGAATAAGGCTTGGGAGGACGAAAATGACCTAAATGTTCATCAAATGACACAAACAAACCTATTGGATGCACAAGATTGGCATAAAACCCTAATTGGACAAGAATAAGACTAGGGAGGACGAAAATGACCTAAATGTTCATCCAATGACACAAACACACCTATTGGATGCACAAGATTGGTTAAAAACCCTAATTGGACAAGAATAAGCCTAGGGAGGACGAAAATGACCTAAATGTTCATCCAATGACACAAATACACCTATTGGATGCACAAGATTGGTTAGAAACCCTAATTGGACAAGAATAAGCCTAGGGAGGTCGAAAATGATCTAAATGTTCATCCACTGACACAAATGAACTTATTGGATGCACAAGATTGCTTAAAAACCCTAATTGGAACAGAATAAGCCTAGGGAGGACCAAAATGACCTAAATGTTCATCCAATGACACAAATACACCTATTGAATGCACAAGATTGGTTAGAAACCCTAATTGGACAAGAATAAGCCTCGGGAGGACGATAATGACCTAAATGTTCATCCAATGACACAAATGAACTTATTGGATGCACAAGATTGTTTAAAAACCCTAATTGGAAAAGAATAAGCCTAGGGAGGACAAAAATGACCTAAATGTTCATCCAATGACACAAATGAACTTATTGAATGCACAAGATTGCTTAAAAACCCTAATTGGACAAGAATAAGCCTAGGGAGGACGAAAATGACCTAAATGTTCATCCAATGACACAAATGAACTTATTGGATGCACAAGATTGGTTAAAAACCCTAATTGGACAAGAATAAGCCTTGGGAGGACGAAAATGACCTAAATGTTCATCCAATGACACAAACACACCTATTGGATGCACAAGATTGGTTAAAAACCCTAATTGGACAACAATAAGCCTAGGGAAGATGAAAATGACCTAAATGTTCATCCAATGACACAAACACACCTATTGGATGCACAAGATTGCCTAAAAACCCTAATTGGACAAGAATAAGCATAGAGAGGACGAAAATGACGTAAATGTTCATCCAATGACACAAACACACCTATTGGATGCACAAGATTGGTTAAAAACCCTTATTGGACAAGAATAAGCTTAGGGAGGACGAAAATGACTTAAATCTTAATCCAATGACACAAATGAACTTATTGAATGCACAAGATTGGTTAAAAACCATAATTTCACAAGAATAAGCATAGGGAGGACGAAAATGACCTAAATGTTCATCCAATGACACATATGAACTTATTGGATGCACAAGATTGATTAAAACCCTAATTGGACAAGAATAAGACTAGGGAGGACGAAAATGACCTAAATGTTCATCCAATAACACAAACACACCTATTGGATGCACAAGATTGGTTAAAAACCCTAATTGGACAAGAATAAGCCTAGGGAGGACGAAAATGACCTAAATGTTCATCCAATGACACAAATACACCTATTGGATGCACAAGATTGGTTAGAAACCCTAATTGGACAAGAATAAGCCTAGGGGAACGAAAATGACCTAAATGTTCATCCAATGACACAAATACACCTATTGGATGCACAAGATTGGTTAAAAACCCTAATTGGACAAGAATAAGCCTAGGGTTGACGAAAATGACCTAAATGTTTATCCAATGACACAAATGAACTTATTGGATGCACAAGATTGGTTAAAAACCCTAATTGGACAAGAATAAGCCTAGGGTGGACGAAAATGACCTAAATGTTTATCCAATGACACAAATGAACTTATTAGATGCACAAGATTGGTTAAAAACCCTAATTGGACAAGAATAAGCCTAGGGAGGACAAAAATGACCTAAATGTTCATCCAATGACACAAACACACCTATTGGATGCACAAGATTGGTTAAAAACCCTAATTGGACAAGAATAAGCCTAGGGAGGACGAAAATGACCTAAATGTTCATCCAATGACACAAATGAACTTATTGGATGCACAAGATTGCTTAAAAAACTTAATTGGACAAGAATAAGCCTAGGGAGCACGAAAATGACCTAATTGATCATCCAATGACACAAATACACCTATTGGATGCAAAAGATTGGTTAGAAACCCTAATTTGACAAGAATAAGCCTAGGGAGGACGAAAATGACCTAAATGTTCATCCAATGACACAAACACACCTATTGCATGCACAAGATTGGTTAAAAACCCTAATTGGACAAGAATAAGCCTAGGGAGGACGAAAATGACCTAAATGTTCATCCAATGACACAAATGAACTTATTGGATGCACAAGATTGCTTAAAAACCCTAATTGGACAAGAATAAGCCTAGGGAGGACGAAAATGACCTAAATGTTTATCCAATGTCACAAACACACCTATTGGATGCACAAGATTGGTTAAAAACCCTAATTGGACAACAATAAGCCTAGGGAGGACGAAAATGACCTAAATGTTCATCCAATGACACAAATGAACTTATTGGATGCACAAGATTGCTTAAAAACCCTAATTGGACAAGAATAAGCCTAGGGAGGACCAAAATGACCTAAATGTTCATCCAATGACACAAATGAACTTATTGGATGCACAAGATTGCTTAAAACCCTAATTGGACAAGAATAAGACTAGGGAGGACGAAAATGACCTAAATGTTCATCCAATGACACAAACACACCTATTGGATGCACAAGATTGGTTGGAAACCATAATTGAACAAGAATAAGCCTAGGGAGGACGAAAATGACCTAAATGTTCATCCAATGACACAAATGAACTTATTGGATGCACAAGATTGCTTAAAAACCCTAATTGGACAAGAATAAGCCTAGGGAGGACGAAAATGACCTAAATGTTCATCCAATGACACAAATGAACTTATTGGATGCACAAGATTGGTTAGAAACCCTAATTGGACAAGAATAAGCATAGGGAGGACGAAAATGACCTAAATGTTCATCCAATGACACAAACACACCTATTGGATGCACAAGATTGGTTAAAAACCCTAATTGGATAACAATAAGCCTAGGGAGGACGAAAATGACCTAAATGTTCATCCAATGACACAAATGAACTTATTGGATGCACAAGATTGGTTAAAAACCCTAATTGGACAAGAATAAGCCTAGGGTGGACGAAAATGACCTAAATGTTTATCCAATGACACAAATGAACTTATTGGATGCACAAGATTGGTAAAAAAACCCTAATTGGACAAGAATAAGCCTAGAATGAACGAAAAATGACCTAAATGTTCATCCAATGACACAAACACACCTATTGGATGCACAAGATTGGTTAAAAACCCTTATTGGACAAGAATAAGCCTAGGGAGGACGAAAATGACCTAAATGTTCATCCAATGACACAAATGAACTTATTGGATGCACAAGATTGGTTAAAAACCCTAATTGGACAAGAATAAGCCTAGGGTGGACGAAAATGACCTAAATGTTCATCCAATGACACAAAGGAACTTATTGGATGCAAAAGATTGGTTAAAAACCCTAATTGGACAAGAATAAGCCTAGGGAGGACGAAAATGACCTAAATGTTCATCCAATGACACAAACACACCTATTGGATGCACAAGATTGGTTAGAAACCCTAATTGGACAAGAATAAGCCTAGAATGAACGAAAATGACCTAAATGTTCATCCAATGACACAAACACACCTATTGGATGCACAAGATTGGTTAAAAACCCTAATTGGACAAGAATAAGCCTAGGGAGGACGAAAATGACCTAAATGTTCATCCAATGACACAAATGAACTTATTGGATGCACAAGATTGGTTAAAAACCCTAATTGGACAAGAATAAGCCTAGGGTGGACTAAAATGACCTAAATGTTCATCCAATGACACAAATGAACTTTTCGGATGCACAAGATTGGTTAAAAACCCTAATTGGACAAGAATAAGCCTAGGGAGGACGAAAATGACCTAAATGTTCATCCAATGACACAAACACACCTATTGGATGCACAAGATTGGTTAGAAACCCTAATTGGACAAGAATAAGCCTAGGGAGGACGAAAATGACCTAAATGTTCGTCCAATAACACAAACACGCCTATTGGATGCACAAGATTGGTTAAAAACCCTAATTGGACAAGAATAAGCCTAGGGTGGACGAAAATGACCTAAATGTTTATCCAATGACACAAATGAACTTATTGGATGCACAAGATTGGTTAAAAACCCTAATTGGACAAGAATAAGCCTAGGGAGGACGAAAATGACCTAAATGTTCATCCAATGACACAAATGAACTTATTGGATGCACAAGATTGCTTAAAAACCCTAATTGGACAAGAATAAGCCTAGGGAGGACGAAAATGACCTAAATGTTCATCCAATGACACAAACACACCTATTAGATGCACAAGATTGCTTAAAAACCCTAATTGGACAAGAATAAGCCATGGGAGGACGAAAATGACCTAAATGTTCATCCAATGACACAAATGAACTTATTGGATGCACAAGATTGGATAAAAACCCTAATTGGACAAGAATAAGCCTAGGGTGGACGAAAATGACCTAAATGTTTATCCAATGACACAAATGAACTTATTGGATGCACAAGATTGGTTAAAAACCCTAATTGGACAAGAATAAGCCTAGGGAGGACGAAAATGACCTAAATGTTCATCCAATGACACAAACACACCTATTGGATGCAAAAGATTGGTTAAAAACCCTAATTGAACAAGAATAAGCCTAGGGAGTACGAAAATGACCTAAATGTTCATCCAATGACACAAATACACCTATTGGATGCACAAGATTGGTTAGAAACCCTAATTGAACAAGAATAAGCCTAGGGAGTACGAAAATGACCTAAATGTTCATCCAATGACACAAACACACCTAATGGATGCACAAGATTGGTTAAAAACCCTAATTGGACAAGAATAAGCCTTGGGAGGACGAAAATGACCTAAATGTTCATCCAATGACACAAATGAACTTATTGGATGCACAAGATTGGTTAAAAACCCTAATTGGACAAGAATAAGCCTAGGGTGGACGAAAATGACCTAAATGTTTATCCAATGACACAAATGAACTTATTGGATGCACAAGATTGGTTAAAAACCCTAATTGGACAAGAATAAGCCTAGGGAGGACGAAAATGACCTAAATGTTCATCCAATGACGCAAGCACACGTGTTGGATGCACAAGATTGGTTAAAAACCCTAATTGGACAAGAATAAGCCTAGGGAGGACGAAAATGACCTAAATGTTCATCCGATGACACAAATACACCTATTGGGTGCAAAAGATTGGTTAGAAACCCTAATTTGACAAGAATAAGCCTAGGGAGAACGAAAATGACCTAAATGTTCATCCAATGACACAAACACACCTATTGGATGCACAAGATTGGTTAAAAACCCTAATTGGACAAGAATAAGCCTAGGGAGGACGAAAATGACCTAAATGTTCATCCAATGACACAAATGAACTTATTGGATGCACAAGATTGGTTAGAAACCCTAATTGGAGAAGAATAAGCCTAGGGAGGACGAAAATGACCTAAATGTTAATCCAATGACACAAATGAACTTATTGGATGCACAAGATTGCTTATAAACCCTAATTGGACAAGAATAAGCCTAGGGAGGACGAAAAATGACCTAAATGTTCATCCAATGACACAAATGAACTTATTGGATGCACAAGATTGCTTAAAACCCTAATTGGACAAGAATAAGACTAGGGGGGACGAAAATGACCTAAATGTTCATCCAATGACACAAACACACCTATTGGATGCACAAGATTGGTTAAAAACCCTAATTGGACAAGAATAAGCCTAGGGAGGACGAAAATGACCTAAATGTTCATCCAATGACACAAATGAACTTATTGGATGCACAAGATTGCTTAAAAACCCTAATTCGACAAGAATAAGCCTAGGGAGGACGAAAATGACCTAAATGTTCATCCAATGAAACAAATGAACTTATAGGATTCACAAGATTGCTTAAAAACCCTAATTGGACAAGAATAAGCCTAGGGAGGACGAAAATGACCTAAATGTTCATCCAATACACAAATGAACTTATTGGATGCACAAGATTGGGTAAAAACCCTAATTGGGCAACAATAAGCCTTGGGAAGACGAAAATGACCTAAATGTTCATCCAATGACACAAATGAACTTATTGGATGCACAAGATTGGTTAAAAACCCTAATTGGACAAGAATAAGCCTAGGGTGGACGAAAATGACCTAAATGTTCATCCAATGACACAAATGAACTTATTGGATGCACAAGATTGGTTAAAAACCCTAATTGGACAAGAATTAGCCTATGGAGGACGAAAATGACCTAAATGTTCATCCAATGACACAAACACACCTATTGGATGCACAAGATTGGTTAAAACCCCTAATTGGGCAAGAATAAGCCTAGGGTGGACGAAAATGACCTAAATGTTCATCCTATGACACAAATGAACTTATTGGATGCACAAGATTGCTTAAAAACCCTAAATGGACAAGAATAAGCCTAGGGAGGACGAAAATGACCTAAATGTTCATCCAATGACACAAATGAACTTATTGGATGCACAAGATTGGTTAAAAACCCTAATTGGACAAGAATAAGCCTTGGGAGGACGAAAATGACCTAAATGTTCATCCAATGACACAAATGAACTTATTGGATGCACAAGATTGGTTAAAAACCTTAATTGGACAAGAATAAGCCTAGGGTGGACGAAAATGACCTAAATGTTCATCCAAAGACACAAACACACCTATTGGATGCACAAGATTGGTTAAAAACCCTAATTGGACAACAATAAGCCTAGGGAGGATGAAAATGACCTAAATGTTCATCTAATGACACAAACACACCTATTGGATGCACAAGATTGGTTAAAAACCCTAATTGCACAAAACTAAGCCTAGGGAGGACGAAAATAACCTAAATGTTCATCCAATGACACAAATGAACTTATTGGATGCACAAGATTGGTTAAAACCCTAATTGGACAAGAATAAGACTTGGGAGGACAAAAATGACCTAAATGTTCATCCAATGACACAATATTGGATGCACAAGATTGGTTAGAAACCCTAATTGAACATGAATAAGCCTAGGGAGGACGAAAATGACCTAAATGTTCATCCAATGACACAAATGAACTTATTGGATGCACAAGATTGCTTAAAAACCCTAATTGGACAAGAATAAGCCTAGGGAGGACGAAAATGACCTAAATGTTTATCCAATGACACAAATGAACTTATTGGATGCACAAGATTGGTTAAAAACCTTAATTGGACAAGAATAAGCCTAGGGAGGACGAAAATGACCTAAATGTTCATCCAATGACACAAATGAACTTATTGGATGCACAAGATTGCTTAAAAACCCTAATTGGACAAGAATAAGCCTAGGGAGGACGAAAATGACCTAAATGTTCATCCAATGACACAAATACAACTATTTGATGCACAAGATTGGTTAGAAACACTAATTGGACAAGAATAAGCCTAGGTAGGACGAAAATGACCTAAATGTTCATCCAATGACACAAACACACCTATTGGATGCACAAGATTGGTTAAAAACCCTAATTGGACAAGAATAAGCCTAGGGAGGACGAAAATGACCTAAATGTTCATCCAATGACACAAATGAACTTATTGGATGCACAAGATTGTTTAAAAACCCTAATTGGAAAAGAATAAGCCTAGGGAGGACAAAAATGACCTAAATGTTCATCCAATGACACAAATGAACTTATTGAATGCACAAGATTGCTTAAGAACCCTAATTGGACAAGAATAAGCCTAGGGAGGACGAAAATGACCTAAATGTTCATCCAATGACACAAATGAACTTATTGGATGCACAAGATTGGTTAAAAACCCTAATTGGACAAGAATTAGCCTTGGGAGGACGAAAATGACCTAAATGTTCATCCAATGACACAAACACACCTATTGGATGCACAAGATTGGTTAAAAACCCTAATTGGACAACAATAAGCCTAGGGAGGATGAAAATGACCTAAATGTTAATCCAAGGACACAAACACACCTATTGGATGCACAAGATTGCTTAAAAACCCTAATTGGACAAGAATAAGCCTAGGGAGGACGAAAATGACCTAAATGTTCATCCAATGACACAAATGAACTTATTGGATGCACAAGATTGGTTAAAAACCCTAATTGGACAAGAATAAGCCTTGGGAGGACGAAAATGACCTAAATGTTCATCCAATGACACAAATGAACTTATTGGATGCACAAGATTGGTTAAAAAGCCTAATTGGACAAGAATAAGCCTAGGGAAGACGAAAAATGACCTAAATGTTCATCCAATGACACAAATGAACTTATTGGATGCACAAGATTGCTTAAAACCCTAATTGGACAAGAATAAGCCTAGGGAGGACGAAAATGACCTAAATGTTCATCCAATGACACAAATGAACTTATTGGATGCACAAGATTGCTTAAAAACCCTAATTGGACAAGAATAAGCCTAGGGAGGACGAAAAATGACATAAATGTTCATGTAATGACACAAATGAACTTATTGGATGCACAAGATTGCTTAAAACCCTAATTGGACAAGAATAAGACTAGGGAGGACGAAAATGACCTAAATGTTCATCCAATGACACAAACACACCTATTGGATGCACAAGATTGGTGAGAAACCCTAATTGAACAAGAATAAGCCTAGGGAGGACGAAAATGACCTAATTGTTCATCCAATGACACAAATGAACTTATTGGAAGCAAAAGATTGCCTAAAAACCCTAATTAGACAAGAATACGGCTAGGGAGGACGAAAATGACCTAAATGTTCATCCAATGACACAAACACACCTATTGGATGCACAAGATTGCTTAAAAACCCTAATTAGACAAGAATAAGCCTAGGGAGGACGAAAATGACCTAAATATTCATCCAATGACACAAATGAACTTATTGGATGCACAAGATTGCTTAAAAACCCTAATTGGACAAGAATAAGCCTAGGGAGGACGAAAATGACCTAAATGTTCATCCAATGACACAAATGAACTTATTGGATGCACAAGATTGGTTAGAAACCCTAATTGGACAAGAATAAACCTAGGGAGGACAAAAATGACCTAAATGTTCATCCAATGACACAAATGAACTTATTGGATGCACAAGATTGGTTAAAAACCCTAATTGGACAAGAATAAGCCTTGGGAGGACGAAAATGACCTAAATGTTCATCCAATGACACAAATTAACTTATTGGATGCACAAGATTGGTTAAAAACCTTAATTGGACAAGAATAAGCCTAGGGTGGACGAAAATGACCTAAATGTTCATCCAATGACACAAATGAACTTATTTGATGCACAAGATTGCTTAAAAACCCTAATTGGACCAGAATAAGCCTAGGGAGGACGAAAATGACCTAAATGTTCATCCAACGACACAAATTAACTTATTGGATGCAAAAGATTGGTTAAAAACCGTAATTGGACAAGAATAAGCCTTGGGAGGACGAAAATGACCTAAATGTTCATCCAATGACACAAATGAACTTATTGGATGCACAAGATTGGTTAAAAACCCTAATTGGACAAGAATAAGCCTAGGGTGGACGAAAATGACCTAAATTTTCATCTAATGACACAAATGAACTTATTGGATGCATAAGAATGGTTAAAACCCCTAATTGGACAAGAATAAGCCTTGGGAGGACGAAAATGACCTAAATGTTCATCCAATGACACAAATGAACTTATTGGATGCACAAGATTGCTTAAAACCATAATTGGACAAGAATAAGACTAGGGACGACGAAAATGACCTAAATGTTAATCCAATGACACAAACACACCTATTGGATGCACAAGATTGGTTAAAAACCCTAATTGGACAAGAATATGCCTAGGGAGGACGAAAATGACCTAAATGTTTATCCAATGACACAAATGAACTTATTGGATGCACAAGATTGGTTAAAAACCCTAATTGGACAAGAATAAGTCTTGGGAGGACGAAAATGACCTAAATGTTCATCCAATGACACAAATGAACTTATTGGATGCACAAGATTGGTTAATAACCCTAATTGGACAAGAATAAGCCTTGGGAGGACGAAAATGACCTAAATGTTCATCCAATGACACAAATGAACTTATTGGATGCACAAGATTGCTTAAAACCATAATTGGACAAGAATAAGACTAGGGACGACGAAAATGACCTAAATGTTCATCCAATGACACAAACACACCTATTGGATGCACAAGATTTCTTAAAAACCCTAATTGGACAAGAATAAGCCTATGGTGGACGAAAATGACCTAAATTTTCATCCAATGACACAAATGAACTTATTGGATGCATAAGATTGGTTAAAAACCCTAATAGGACAAGAATAAGCCTATGGAGAACGAAAATGACCTAAATGTTCATCCAATGACACAAATGAACTTATTGGATGCACAAGATTGGTTAAAAACCTTAATTGGACAAGAATAAGCCTAGGGTGGACGAAAATAACCTAAATGTTCATCCAATGACACAAATGAACTTATTGGATGCACAAGATTGCATAAAACCCGAATTGGACAAGAATAAAACTTATTGGACGAAAATGACCTAAATGTTCATCCAATGACACAAACACACCTATTGGATGCACAAGATTGGTTAGAAACCCTAATTGAACAAGAATAAGCCTAGGGAGGACGAAAATGACCTAAATGTTCATCCAATGACACAAATGAACTTATTGGATGCACAAGATTGCTTAAAAACCCTAATTGGATAAAAATAAGCCTAGGGAGGACGAAAATGACCTAAATGTTCATCCAATGACACAAATGAACTTATTGGATGCACAAGATTGGTTAAAAACCCTAATTGGACAAGAATAAGCCTTGGGAGGACGAAAATGACCTAAATGTTCATCCAACGACACAAATGAACTTATTTGATGCACAAGATTGGTTAAAAACCCTAATTAGACAAGAATAAGCCTTGGGAGGACGAAAATGACCTAAATGTTCATCCAATGACACAAATTAACTTATTGGATGCACAAGATTGGTTAAAAACCTTAATTGGACAAGAATAAGCCTAGGGTGGACGAAAATGACCTAAATGTTCATCCAATGACACAAATGAACTTATTTGATGCACAAGATTGCTTAAAAACCCTAATTGGACAAGAATAAGCCTAGGGAGGACGAAAATGACCTAAATGTTCATCCAACGACACAAATTAACTTATTGGATGCAAAAGATTGGTTAAAAACCGTAATTGGACAAGAATAAGCCTTGGGAGGACGAAAATGACCTAAATGTTCATCCAATGACACAAATGAACTTATTGGATGCACAAGATTGGTTAAAAACCCTAATTGGACAAGAATAAGCCTAGGGTGGACGAAAATGACCTAAATTTTCATCCAATGACACAAATGAACTTATTGGATGCATAAGATTGGTTAAAAACCCTAATAGGACAAGAATAAGCCTATGGAGAACGAAAATGACCTAAATGTTCATCCAATAACACAAATGAACTTATTGGATGCACAAGATTGCTTAAAACACACCTATTGGATGCACAAGATTGGTTAAAAACCCTAATTGGACAAGAATATGCCTAGGGAGGACGAAAATGACCTAAATGTTTATCCAATGACACAAATGAACTTATTGGATGCACAAGATTGGTTAAAAACCCTAATTGGACAAGAATAAGCCTTGGGAGGACGAAAATGACCTAAATGTTCATCCAATGACACAAATGAACTTATTGGATGCACAAGATTGGTTAAAACCCCTAATTGGACAAGAATAAGCCTAGGGAGGACGAAAATGACCTAAATGTTTATCCAATGACACAAATGAACTTATTGGATGCACAAGATTGGTTAAAACCCCTAATTGGACAAGAATAAGCCTAGGGAGGACGAAAATGACCTAAATGTTCATCCAATGACACAAAGACACCTATTGGATGCACAAGATAGGTTAGAAACCCTAATTGAACAAGAATAAGCCTAGGGAGGACGAAAATGACCTAAATGTTCATCAAATGACACAAATGAACTTATTGGATGCACAACATTGCTTAAAAACCCTAATTGGACAAGAATAAGCCTAGGGAGGACGAAAATGACCTAAATGTTCATCCAATGACACAAATGAACTTATTGGATGCACAAGATTGCTTAAAAACCCTAATTGGACAAGAATAAGCCTAGGGAGGACGAAAATGACCTAAATGTTCATCCAATGACACAAATGAACTTATTGGATGCACAAGATTGGTTAGAAACCCTAATTGGACAAGAATAAGCCTTGGGAGGACGGAAATGACCTAAATGTTCATCCAATGACACAGATGAACTTATTGGATGCACAAGATTGGTTAAAAACCCTAATTGGACAAGAATAAGCCTAGGGTGGACGAAAATGACCTAAATGTTCATCCAATGACACACATGAACTTATTGGATGCACAAGATTGGTTGAAAACCCTAATTGGACAAGAATAAGCCTAGGGAGGACGAAAATGACCTAAATGTTCATCCAATGACACAAACACACCTATTGGATGCACAAGATTGGTTAGAAACCCTAATTGGACAAGAATAAGCCTAGGGAGGTCGAAAATGATCTAAATGATCATCCAATGACACAAATGAACTTATTGGATGCACAAGATTGCTTAAACACCCTAATTGGACAAGAATAAGCCTAGGGAGGACGAAAATGACCTAAATGTTCATCCAATGACACAAATACACCTATTGAATGCACAAGATTGGTTAGAAACCCTAATTGGACAAGAATAAGCCTAGGGAGGACGAAAATGACCTAAATGTTCATCCAATGACACAAATGAACTTATTGGATGCACAAGATTGCTTAAAAACCCTAATTGGAAAAGAATAAGCCTAGGGAGGACAAAAATGACCTAAATGTTCATCCAATGACACAAACACACCTATTGGATGCCCAAGATTGGTTAAAAACCCTAATTGGACAAGAATAAGCCTATGGAGGACAAAAATGACCTAAATGTTCAACCAATGACACAAATGAACTTATTGGATGCACAAGATTGGTTAAAAACCCTAATTGGACAAGAATAAGCCTTGGGAGGACGAAAATGACCTAAATGTTCATCCAATGACACAAATGAACTTATTGGATGCACAAGATTGGTTAAAAACCCTAATTGGACAAGAATAAGCCTAGGGTGGACAAAAATGACCTAAATGTTTATCCAATGACACAAATGAACTTATTGGATGCACAAGATTGGTTAAAAACCCTAATTGGACAAGAATAAGCCTAGAATGAACGAAAATGACCTAAATGTTCATCCAAAGACACAAACACACCTATTGGATGCACAAGATTGGTTAAAAAACCGTAATTGGACAAGAATAAGCCTAGGGAGGTCGAAAATGATCTAAATGTTCATCCAATGACACAAATGAACTTATTGGATGCACAAGATTGCTTAAAAACCCTAATTGGACAAGAATAAGCCTATGGAGGACGAAAATGACCTAAATGTTCATCCAATGACACAAATACACCTATTGAATGCACAAGATTGGTTAGAAACCCTAATTGGACAAGAATAAGCCTAGGGAGGACGAAAATTACCTAAATGTTCATCCAATGACACAAATGAACTTATTGGATGCACAAGATTACTTAAAAACCCTAATTGGAAAAGCATAGGCCTAGGGAGGACAAAAATGACCTAAATGTTCATCCAATGACACAAATGAACTTATTGGATGCACAAGATTGCTTAAAAACCCTAATTGGAAAAGAATAAGCCTAGGGAGGACAAAAATGACCTAAATGTTCATCCAATGACACAAATGAACTTATTGAATGCACAAGATTGCTTAAAAACCCTAATTGGACAAGAATAAGCCTAGGGAGGACGAAAATGACCTAAATGTTCATTAAATGACACAAATGAACTTATTGGATGCACAAGAGTGGTTAAAGACCCTAATTGGACAAGAATAAGCCTAGGGAGGACGAAAATGACCTAAATGTTCATCCAATGACACAAACACACCTATTGGATGCACAAGATTGCTTAAAAACCCTAATTGGACAAGAATAAGCCTAGGGAGGACCAAAATGACCTAAATGTTTATCCAATGACACAAATACACCTATTGAATGCACAAGATTGGTTAGAAACCCTAATTGGACAAGAATAAGCCTAGGGAGGACGAAAATGACCTAAATGTTCATCCAATGACACAAATGAATTTATTGGATGCACAAGATTGCTTAAAAACCCTAATTGGACAAGAATAAGCCTAGGGAGGACGAAAATGACCTAAATGTTCATCCAATGACACAAATACACCTATTGGATGCACAAGATTGGTTAGAAACCCTAATTGGATAAGAATAAGCCTAGGGTGGACGAAAATGACCTAAATGTTCATCCAATGACACAAACACACCTATTGGATGCACAAGATTGGTTAAAAACCCTAATTGGACAAGAATAAGCCTAGGGAGGACGAAAATGACCTAAATGTTCATCCAATGACACAAATGAACTTATTGGATGCACAAGATTGGTTAAAAACCTTAATGGGACAAGTATAAGCCTAGGAAGGACGAAAATGACCTAAATGTTAATCCAATGACACAAATGAACTTATTGGATGCACAAGATTGGTTAAAAACCCTAATTGGACAAGAATAAGCCTAGGGAGGACGAAAATGACCTAAATGTTCATCCAATGACACAAACACAACTATTGGATGCACAAGATTGGTTAGAAACCCTAATTGGACAAGAATAAGCCTAGGAAGGACGAAAATGACCTAAATGTTCACCCAATGACACAATAGAACTTATTGGATGCACAAGATTGGTTAAAAACCCTAATTGGACAAGAATAAGCCTAGGGAGGACGAAAATGACCTAAATGTTCATCCAATGACACAAACACACCTATTGGATGCACAAGATTGGTTAGAAACCCTAATTGGACAAGAATAAGCCTAGAGTGAACGAAAATGACCTAAATGTTCATCCAATGACACAAACACACATATTGGATGCACAAGATTGGTTAAAAACCCTAATTGGACAAGAATAAGCCTTGGGAGGACGAAAATGACCTAAATGTTCATCCAATGACACACATGAACTTATTGGATGCACAAGATTGGTTAAAAACCCTAATTGGACAAGAATAAGCCTAGGGTGGACGAAAATGACCTAAATGTTCATCCAATGACACAAATGAACTTATTGGATGCACAAGATTGGTTGAAAACCCTAATTGGACAAGAATAAGCCTAGGGAGGACGAAAATGACCTAAATGTTCATCCAATGACACAAATGAACTTATTGGATGCACAAGATTGGTTAAAACCCTAATTGGAGAAGAATAAGCCTAGGGAGGACGAAAATGACCTAAATGTTCATCCAATGACACAAATGAACTTATTGGATGCACAAGAATGGTTAAAAACCCTAATTGGACAAGAATAAGCCTAGGGAGGAGGAAAATGACCTAAATGTTCGTCCAATGACACAAACACACCTATTGGATGCACAAGATTGCATAAAAACCCTAATTGGACAAGAATAAGCCTAGGGAGGACGAAAATGACCTAAATGTTCATCCAATGACACAAATGAACTTATTGGATGCACAAGATTGGTTAAAAACCCTAATTGGACAAGAATAAGCATAGGGAGGACGAAAATGACCTAAATGTTCATCCAATGACACAAATGAACTTATTGGATGCACAAGATTGCATAAAAACCCTAATTGGACAAGAATAAGACTAAGGAGGACAAAAATGACCTAAATGTTCATCCAATGACACAAATCAACTTATTGTATGCACAAGATTGGTTAAAAACCCAAATTGGACAAGAATAAGTATAGGGAGGACGAAAATGACCTAAATGTTCATCCAATGACACAAACACACATATTGGATGCACAAGATTGCTTAAGACCCTAATTGGACAAGAATAAGACTTGGGAGGATGAAAATGACCTAAATGTTCATCCAGTGACACAAATGAACTTATTGGATGCACAAGATTGGTTAAAAACCCTAATTGGACAAGAATAAGCCTAGGGAGGATGAAAATGACCTAAATGTTCATCCAATGACACAAATGAACTTATTGGATGCACAAGTTTGGTTAAAAACCCTAATTGGACAAGAATAAGCCTAGGGAGGACGAAAATGACCTAAATGTTCGTCCAATGACACTAACACACCTATTGGATGCACAAGATTGCATAAAAACCCTAATTGGACAAGAATAAGACTAGGGAGGAAGAAAATGACCTAAATGTTCCTCCAATGACACAAATGAACTTATTGGATGCACAAGGTTGGTTAAAAACCCTAATTGGACAAGAATAAGCCTAGGGAGGACGAAAATGACCTAAATGTTCAACCAATGACACAAATAAACTTATTGGATGCACAAGATTGGTTAAAAACCCTAATTGGACAAGAATAAGCCTAGGGAGGACGAAAATGACCTAAATGTTCATCCAATGACACAAATGAACTTATTGGATGCACAAGATTGCTTAAAAACCCTAATTGGACAAGAATAAGCCTAGGGAGGACGAAAATGACCTAAATGTCCATCCAATGACACAAATAAACCTATTGGATGCACAAGATTCGTTAGAAACCCTAATTGGACAAGAATAAGCCTAGGGAGGACGAAACTGACCTAAATGTTCATCCAATGACACAAACACACCTATTGGATGCACAAGATTGGTTAAAAACGCTAATTGGACAAGAATAAGCCTAGGGAGGACGAAAATGACCTAAATGTTCATCCAATTACACAAATGAACTTATTGGATGCACAAGATTGCTTAAAAACCCTAATTGGACAAGAATAAGCCTAGGGAGGACGAAAATGACCTAAATGTTCATCCAATGACACAAATACACCTATTGGATGCACAAGATTGATTAAAAACCCTAATTGGACAAGAATAAGCCTAGGGAGGACGAAAATGACCTAAATGTTCATCCAATGACACAAATGAACTTATTGGATGCACAAGATTGCTTAAAAACCCTAATTGGACAAGAATAAGCCTAGGGAGGACGAAAATGACCTAAATGTTCATCCAATGACACAAATACACCTATTGGATGCACAAGATTCGTTAGAAACCCTAATTGGACAAGAATAAGCCTAAGGAGGACGAAACTGACCTAAATGTTCATCCAATGACACAAATACACCTATTGGATGCACAAGATTGGTTAAAAACCCTAATTGGACAAGAATATGCCTAGGGAGGACGAAAATGACCTAAATGTTCATCCAATGACACAAATGAACTTATTGGATGCACAAGATTGCTTAAAAACCCTAATTGGACAAGAATAAGCCTAGGGAGGACGAAAATGACCTAAATGTTCATCCAATGACACAAACACATCTATTGGATGCACAAGATTGGTTAGAAACCCTAATTGAACAAGAATAAGTCTAGGGAGGACGAAAATTACTTAAATATTAATCCAATGACACAAATGAACTTATTGGATGCACAAGATTGCTTAAAAACCCTAATTAGACAAGAATAAGCCTAGGGAGGACGAAAATGACCTAAATGTTCATCCAATGACACAAATACATCTATTGGATGCACAAGATTGGTTAGAAACCCTAATTGGACAAGAATAAGACTAGGGAGGACGAAAACGACCTAAATGTTCATCCAATGACACAAACACACCTATTGGATGCACAAGATTGGTTAAAAACCCTAATTGGACAAGAATAAGCCTAGGGAGGACGAAAATGACCTAAATGTTCATCCAATGACACAAATGAACTTATTGGATGCACAAGATTGCTTAAAAACCCTAATTGGACAAGAATAAGCCTAGGGAGGACGAAAATGACCTAAATGTTCATCCAATGAAACAAATACACCTATTGGATGCAAAAGATTGGTTAGAAACCCTAATTTGACAAGAATAAGCCTAGGGAGGACGAAAATGACCTAAATGTTCATCCAATGACACAAATGAACTTATTGGATGCACAAGATTGGTTAAAAACCCTAATTGGACAAGAAAAAGCCTAGGGAGGACGAAAATGACCTAAATGTTCATCCAATGACACAAACACACCTATTGGATGCACAAGATTGGTTAAAAACCCTAATTGGACAAGAATAAGCCTAGGGAGGACGAAAATGACCTAAATGTTCATCCAATGACACAAATGAACTTATTGGATGCACAAGATTGCAAAAAAACCCTAATTGGACAAGAATAAGCCTTGGGAGGACGAAAATGACCTAAATGTTCATCCAATGACACAAATGAACTTATTGGATGCACAAGATTGGTTAAAAACCCTAATTGGACAAGAATAAGCCTAGGGAGGATGAAAATGACCTAAATGTTAATCCAATGACACAAACACACCTATTGGATGCACAAGATTGGTTAAAAACCCTAATTGGACAAAAATAAGCTTAGGGAGGACGAAAATGACTTAAATCTTAATCCAATGACACAAATGAACTTATTGAATGCACAAGATTGGTTAAAAACCATAATTGCACAAGAATAAGCCTAGGGAGGATGAAAATGACCTAAATGTTCATCCAATGACACATATGAACTTATTGGATGCACAAGATTGATTAAAACCCTAATTGTACAAGAATAAGACTAGGGAGGACGAAAATGACCTAAATGTTTATCCAATGACACAAATGAACTTATTGGATGCACAAGATTGGTAAAAAAACCCTAATTGGACAAGAATAAGCCTAGAATGAATGAAAATGACCTAAATGTTCATCCAATGACACAAACACACCTATTGGATGCACAAGATTGGTTAAAAACCCTAATTGGACAAGAATAAGCCTAGGGAGGACGAAAATGACCTAAATGTTCATCCAATGACACAAATGAACTTATTGGATGCACAAGATTGCTTAAAAACCCTAATTGGACAAGAATAAGCCTAGGGAGGACGAAAATGACCTAAATGTTCATCCAATGACACAAATGAACTTATTGGATGCACAAGATTGGTTAGAAACTCTAATTGGACAAGAATAAGCCTTGGGAGGACGAAAATGACCTAAATGTTCATCCAATGACACACATGAACTTATTGGATGCACAAGATTGGTTAAAAACCCTAATTGGACAAGAATAAGCCTAGGGTGGACGAAAATGACCTAAATGTTCATCCAATGACACAAATGAACTTATTGGATGCACAAGATTGGTTAAAAACCATAATTGGACAAGAATAAGCCTAGGGAGGACGAAAATGACCTAAATGTTCATCCAATGACACAAACACACCTATTGGATGCACAAGATTGGTTAGAAACCCTAATTGGACAAGAATAAGCCTAGGGAGGTCGAAAATGATCTAAATGATCATCCAATGACACAAATGAACTTATTGGATGCACAAGATTGCTTAAACACCCTAATTGGACAAGAATAAGCCTAGGGAGGACGAAAATGACCTAAATGTTCATCCAATGACACAAATACACCTATTGAATGCACAAGATTGGTTAGAAACCCTAATTGGACAAGAATAAGCCTAGGGAGGACGAAAATGACCTAAATGCTCATCCAATGACACAAATGAACTTATTGGATGTACAAGATTGCTTAAAAACCCTAATTGGAAAAGAATAAGCCTAGGGAGGACAAAAATGACCTAAATGTTCATCCAATGACACAAACACACCTATTGGATGCACAAGATTGGTTAAAAACCCTAATTGGACAAGAATAAGCCTATGGAGGACAAAAATGACCTAAATGTTCAACCAATGACACAAATGAACTTATTGGATGCACAAGATTGGTTAAAAACCCTAATTGGACAAGAATAAGCCTTGGGAGGACGAAAATGACCTAAATGTTCATCCAATGACACAAATACACCTATTGAATGCACAAGATTGGTTAGAAACCCTAATTGGACAAGAATAAGCCTAGGGAGGACGAAAATGACCTAAATGTTCATCCAATGACACAAATGAACTTATTGGATGCACAAGATTGGTTAAAAACCCTAATTGGACAAGAATAAGCCTAGAATGAACGAAAATGACCTAAATGTTCATCCAATGACTCAAACACACCTATTGGATGCACAAGATCGGTTAAAAAACCCTAATTGGACAAGAATAAGCCTAGGGAGGTCGAAAATGATCTAAATGTTTATCCAATGACACAAATGAACTTATTGGATGCACAAGATTGCTTAAAAACCCTAATTGGACAATAATAAGCCTATGGAGGACGAAAATGACCTAAATGTTCATCCAATGACACAAATACACCTATTGAATGCACAAGATTGGTTAGAAACCCTAATTGGACAAGAATAAGCCTAGGCAGGACGAAAATTACCTAAATGTTCATCCAATGACACAAATGAACTTGTTGGATGCACAAGATTACTTAAAAACCCTAATTGGAAAAGAATAGGCCTAGGGAGGACAAAAATGACCTAAATGTTCATCCAATGACACAAATGAACTTATTGGATGCACAAGATTGCTTAAAAACCCTAATTGGAAAAGAATAAGCCTAGGGAGGACAAAAATGACCTAAATGTTCATCCAATGACACAAATGAACTTATTGAATGCACAAGATCGCTTAAAAACCCTAATTGGAGAAGAATAAGCCTAGGGAGGACGAAAATGACCTAAATGTTCATCCAATGACACAACTGAACTTATTGGATGCACAAGAGTGGTTAAAGACCCTAATTGGACAAGAATAAGCCTAGGGAGGACAAAAATGACCTAAATGTTCATCCAATGACACAAACACACCTATTGGATGCACAAGATTGGTTAAAAACCCTAATTGGACAAGAATAAGCTTAGGGAGGACGAAAATGACTTAAATCTTAATCCAATGACACAAATGAACTTATTGGATGCACAAGATTGCTTAAAACCCTAATTGGATAAGAATATGCCTTGGGAGGACGAAAATGACCTAAATGTTTATCAAATGACACAAACACACCTATTGGATGCACAAGATTGGCTTAAAACCCTAATTGGACAAGAATAAGACTAGGGAGGACGAAAATGACCTAAATGTTCATCCAATAACACAAACACACCTATTGGATGCACAAGATTGGTTAAAAACCCTAATTGGACAAGAATAAGCCTAGGGAGGACGAAAATGACCTAAATGTTCATCCAATGACACAAATTAACTTATTGGATGCACAAGATTGGTTAGAAACCCTAATTAGACAAGAATAAGCCTAGGGAGGACGAAAATGACCTAAATGTTCATCCAATGACACAAATGAACTTATTGGATGCACAAGATTGCTTAAAACCCTAATTGGATAAGAATAAGCCTTGGGAGGACGAAAATGACCTAAATGTTCATCAAATGACACAAACAAACCTATTGGATGCACAAGATTGGCTTAAAACCCTAATTGGACAAGAATAAGACTAGGGAGGACGAAAATGACCTAAATGTTCATCCAATGACACAAACACACCTATTGGATGCACAAGATTGGCTTAAAACCCTAATTGGACAAGAATAAGACTAGGGAGGACGAAAATGACCTAAATGTTCATCCAATGACACAAACACACCTATTGGATGCACAAGAATTGTTAAAAACCCTAATTGGACAACAATAAGCCTAGGGAGGATGAAAATGTCCTGAATGTTCATCTAATGACACAAACACACCTATTGGATGCACAAGATTGGTTAAAAACCCTAATTGGACAAGAATAAGCCTAGGGAGGACGAAAATGACCTAAATGTTCATCCAATGACACAAATGAACTTATTGGATGCACAAGATTGGTTAAAAACCCTAATTGGACAAGAATAAGCCTAGGGAGGACGAAAATGACCTAAATGTTCATCCAATGACACAAATGAACTTATTGGATGCACAAGATTGGTTAAAAACCCTAATTGGACAAGAATAAGACTAGGGAGGACGAAAATGACCCAAATGTTCATCCAATGACAAAAATGAACTTATTGGATGCACAAGATTGGTTAAAAACCCTAATTGGACAAGAATAAGCATAGTGAGAACGAAAATGACCTAAATGTTCGTCCAATGACACAAACCCACATATTGGATGCACAAGATTGCTTAAAACCCTAATTCGATAAGAATAAGACTAGGGAGGACGAAAATGACCTAAATGTTCATCTAATGACACAAATGAACTTATTGGATGCACAAGATTGGTTAAAAACCCTAATTGGACAAGAATAAGACTAGGGAGGACGAAAATGACCTAAATGTTCATCCAATGACACAAATGAACTTATTGGATGCACAAGATTGGTTAAAAACCCTAATTGGACAAGAATAAGCCTAGGGAGGACGAAAATGACCTAAATGTTCATCCAATGACACAAATGAACTTATTGAATGCACAAGATTGGTTAAAAACCCTAATCGGACAAGAATAAGCCTAGGGATGACGAAAATGACCTAAATGTTCGTCCAATGACACAAACACACCTACTGGATGCACAAGATTGCATAAAAACCCTAATTGGACAAGAATAAGACTAGGGAGGACGAAAATGACCTAAATGTTCATCCAATGACACAAATGAACTTATTGGATGCACAAGATTGGTTAAAAACCCTAATTGGACAAGAATAAGCCTAGGGAGGACGAAAATGACCTAAATGTTCGTCCAATGACACAAACACACCTATTGGATGCACAAGATTGCATAAAAACCCTAATTGGACAAGAATAAGCCTAGGGAGGACGAAAATTACCTAAATGTTCGTCCAATGACACAAACACACCTATTGGATGCACAAGATTGCATAAAAACCCTAATTGGACAAGAATAAGCCTAGGGAGGACGAAAATGACCTAAATGTTCATCCAATGACACTACTGAACTTATTGGATACACAAGATTGGTTAAAAACCCTAATTGGACAAGAATAAGCCTAGGGAGGACGAAAATGACCTAAATGTTCATCCAATGACACAAATGAACTTATTGGATGCACAAGATTGGTTAAAAACCCTAATTGGACAAGAATAAGCCTAGGGAGGACGAAAATGACCTAAATGTTCATCCAATGACACAAACACACCTATTTGATGCACAAGATTGGTTAGAAACCGTAATTGGACAAGAATAAGCCTAGGAAGGACGAAAATGACCTAAATGTTAATCCAATGACACAAATGAACTTATTGGATGCACAAGATTGGTAAAAAACCCTAATTGGACAAGAATAAGCCGAGGGAGGACGAAAATGACCTAAATGTTCATCCAATGACACAAACACACCTATTGGATGCACAAGATTGGTTAAAAACCCTAATTGGACAAGAATAAGCCTAGGGAGGACGAAAATGACCTAAATGTTCATCCAATGACACAAATGAACTTATTGGATGCACAAGATTGGTTAAAAACCCTAATTGGACAAGAATAAGGCTAGGGAGGACAAAAATGACCTAAATGTTCATCCAATGACACAAATGAACTTATTGGATGCACAAGATTGGTTAAAAACCCTAATTGGACAAGAATAAGCCTAGGGTGGACGAAAATGACCTAAATGTTTATCCAATGACACAAATGAACTTATTGGATGCACAAGATTGGTAAAAAACCCTAATTGGACAAGAATATGCTTAGAATGAACGAAAATGACCTAAATGTTCATCCAATGACACAAACACACCTATTGGATGCACAAGATTGGTTAAAAACCCTAATTGGACAAGAATAAGCCTAGGGAGGACGAAAATGACCTAAATGTTCATCCAATGACACAAACCAACCTATTGGATGCACAAGATTGGTTAAAAACCCTAATTGGACAAGAATAAGCCTAGGGAGGACGAAAATGACCTAAATGTTCATCCAATGACACAAATGAACTTATTGGATGCACAAGATTGGTTAAAAACTCTAGTTGGACAAGAATAAGCCTAGGGTGGACGAAAATGACCTAAATGTTCATCCAATGACACAAATGAACTTATTGGATGCACAAGATTGGTTAAAAACCCTAATTGGACAAGAATAAGCCTAGGGAGGACGAAAATGACCTAAATGTTCATCCAATGACACAACTGAACTTATTGGACGCACAAGATTGGTTAAAAACCCTAATTGGACAAGAATAAGCCTAGGGAGGACGAAAATGACCTAAATGTTCATCCAATGACACAAATGAACTTATTGGATGCACAAGATTGGTTAAAAACCCTAATTGGACAAGAATAAGCCTAGGGAGGACGAAAATGACCTAAATGTTCATCCAATGACACAAATGAACTTATTGGATGCACAAGATTGCTTAAACACCCTAATTGGACAAGAATAAGCCTAGGGAGGACGAAAATGACCTAAATGTTCATCCAATGACACAAATACACCTATTGAATGCACAAGATTGGTTAGAAACCCTAATTGGACAAGAATAAGCCTAGGGTGGACGAAAATGACCTAAATGTTCATCCAATGACACAAATGAACTTATTGGATGCACAAGATTGGTTGAAAACCCTAATTGGACAAGAATAAGCCTAGGGAGGACGAAAATGACCTAAATGTTCATCCAATGACACAAACACACCTATTGGATGCACAAGATTGGTTAGAAACCCTAATTGGACAAGAATAAGCCTAGGGAGGTCGAAAATGATCTAAATGTTCATCCAATGACACAAATGAACTTATTGGATGCACAAGATTGCTTAAAAACCCTAATTGGACCAGAATAAGCCTATGGAGGACGAAAATGACCTAAATGTTCATCCAATGACACAAATACACCTATTGAATGCACAAGATTGGTTAGAAACCCTAATTGGACAAGAATAAGCCTAGGGAGGACGAAAATGACCTAAATGTTCATCCAATGACACAAATGAACTTATTGGATGCACAAGATTGCTTAAAAACCCTAATTGGAAAAGAATAAGCCTAGGGAGGACAAAAATGACCTAAATGTTCATCCAATGACACAAACACACCTATTGGATGCACAAGATTGGTTAAAAACCCTAATTGGACAAGAATAAGCCTATGGAGGACGAAAATGACCTAAATGTTCAACCAATGACACAAATGAACTTATTGGATGCACAAGATTGGTTAAAAACCCTAATTGGACAAGAATAAGCCTGGGGAGGACGAAAATGACCTAAATGTTCATCCAATGACAAAAATGAACTTATTGGATGCACAAGATTGGTTAAAAACCCTAATTGGACAAGAATAAGCCTAGGGTGGTCGAAAATGACCTAAATGTTTATCCAATGACACAAATGAACTTATTGGATGCACAAGATTGGTTAAAAACCCTAATTGGACAAGAATAAGCCTAGAATGAACGAAAATGACCTAAATGTTCATCCAATGACACAAACACACCTATTGGATGCACAAGATTGGTTAAAAAACCCTAATTGGACAAGAATAAGCCTAGGGAGGTCGAAAATGATCTAAATGTTCATCCAATGACACAAATGAACTTATTGGATGCACATGATTGCTTAAAAACCCTAATTGGACAATAATAAGCCTATGGAGGACGAAAATGACCTAAATGTTCATCCAATGACACAAATACACCTATTGAATGCACAAGATTGGTTAGAAACCCTAATTGGACAAGAATAAGCCTAGGGAGGACGAAAATTACCTAAATGTTCATCCAATGACACAAATGAACTTGTTGGATGCACAAGATTACTTAAAAACCCTAATTGGAAAAGAATAGGCCTAGGGAGGACAAAAATGACCTAAATGTTCATCCAATGACACAAATGAACTTATTGGATGCACAAGATTGCTTAAAAACCCTAATTGGAAAAGAATAAGCCTAGGGAGGACAAAAATGACCTAAATGTTCATCCAATGACACAAATGAACTTATTGGATGCACAAGATTGGTTAGAAACCCTAATTAGACAAGAATAAGCCTAGGGAGGACGAAAATGACCTAAATGTTCATCCAATGACACAAATGAACTTATTGGATGCACAAGATTGCTTAAAACCCTAATTGGATAAGAATAAGCCTTGGGAGGACGAAAATGACCTAAATGTTCATCAAATGACACAAACAAACCTATTGGATGCACAAGATTGGCTTAAAACCCTAATTGGACAAGAATAAGACTAGGGAGGACGAAAATGACCTAAATGTTCATCCAATGACACAAACACACCTATTGGATGCACAAGATTGGTTAAAAACCCTAATTGCACGAAAATAAGCCTAGGGAGGACGAAAATGTCCTTAATATTCATGCAATGACACAAATGAACTTATTGGATGCACAAGATTGCTTAAAATCCTAATTGGACAAGAATAAGACTAGGGAAGACGAAAATGACCTAAATGTTCATCCAATGACACAAACACACCTATTGGATGCACAAGATTGGTTAAAAACCCTAATTGGACAACAATAAGCCTAGGGAGGACGAAAACGACCTAAATGTTCATCTAATGACACAAATGAACTTATAGGATGCACAAGATTGCTTAAAACCCTAATTGGACAAGAATAAGACTAGATAGGACGAAAATGACCTAAATGTTCATCCAATGACACAAACCCACCTATTGGAGGCACAAGATTGGTTAGAAACCCTAATTGGACAAGAATAAGCCTAGGGAGGACGAAAATGATCTAAATGTTCATCCAATGACACAAATGAACTTATTGGATGCACAAGATTGCTTAAAAACCCTAATTGGACAAGAATAAGCCTAGGGAGGACGACAATGACCTAAATGTTCATCCATTGACACAAATGAACTTATTGGATGGACAAGATTGCTTAAAACCCTAATTGGACAAGAATAAGTCTAGGGAGGACGAAAATGACCTAAATGTTCATCCAATGACACACATGAACTTATTGGATGCACAAGATTGGCTAAAAACCCTAATTGGACAAGAATAAGCCTAGGGTGGACGAAAATGACCTAAATGTTCATCCAATGACACAAACACACCTATTGGATGCACAAGATTGGTTAAAAACCCTAACTGGACAAGAATAAGCCTAGGGATGACGAAAATGACTTAAATCTTAATCCAATGACACATATGAACTTATTCGATGCACAAGATTGCTTAAAACCCTAATTGAATAAGAATAAGCCTTGGGAGGATGAAAATGACCTAAATGTTCATCAAATTCCACAAACACACCTATTGGATGCACAAGATTGGCTTAAAACCCTAATTGGACAAGAATAAGACTAGGGAGGACGAAAATGACCTAAATGTTCATCCAATGACACAAATCAACTTATTGGATGCACAAGATTGCTTAAAAACCCTAATTGGACAAGAATAAGCCTAGGGAGGATGAAAATGACCTAAATGTTCATCCAATGACACAAATGAACATGTTGGATGCACAAGATTGGTTAAAAACCCTAATTGGACAAGAATAAGACTAGGGAGGACGAAAATGACCTAAATGTTCATCCAATGACACAAACACACCTATTGGTTGCACAAGATCGGTTAGAAACCCTAATTGAACAAGAATAAGCCTTGGGAGGACGAAAATGACCTAAATGTTCATCCAATGAAACAAATGAACTTATTGGATTCACAAGATTGCTTAAAAACCCTAATTGGACAAGAATAAGCCTAGGGAGCACGAAAATGACCTAAATGTTCATCCAATGACACAAATGAACTTATTGGATGCACAAGATTGGTTAAAAACCCTAATTGGACAAGAATAAGCCTTGGGAGAACGAAAATGACCTAAATGTTCATCCAATGACACAAATGAACTTATTGGATGCACAAGATTGGTTAAAAACCCTAATTGGACAAGAATAAGCCTAGGGTGGACGAAAATGACCTAAATGTTCATCCAATGACACAAATGAACTTATTGGATGCACAAGATTGCTTAAAAACCCTAATTGGAAAAGAATAAGCCTAGGGAGGACAAAAATGACCTAAATGTTCATCCAATGACACAAACACACCTATTGGATGCACAAGATTGGTTAAAAACCCTAATTGGACAAGAATAAGCCTATGGAGGACGAAAATGACCTAAATGTTCAACCAATGACTCAAATGAACTTATTGGATGCACAAGATTGGTTAAAAACCCTAATTGGACAAGAATAAGCCTGGGGAGGACGAAAATGACCTAAATGTTCATCCAATGACACAAATGAACTTATTGGATGCACAAGATTGGTTAAAAACCCTAATTGGACAAGAATAAGCCTAGGGTGGTCGAAAATGACCTAAATGTTTATCCAATGACACAAATGAACTTATTGGATGCACAAGATTGGTTAAAAACCCTAATTGGACAAGAATAAGCCTAGAATGAACGAAAATGACCTAAATGTTCATCCAATGACACAAACACACCTATTGGATGCACAAGATTGGTTAAAAAACCCTAATTGGACAAGAATAAGCCTAGGGAGGTCGAAAATGATCTAAATGTTCATCCAATGACACAAATGAACTTATTGGATGCACATGATTGCTTAAAAACCCTAATTGGACAATAATAAGCCTATGGAGGACGAAAATGACCTAAATGTTCATCCAATGACACAAATACACCTATTGAATGCACAAGATTGGTTAGAAACCCTAATTGGACAAGAATAAGCCTAGGGAGGACGAAAATTACCTAAATGTTCATCCAATGACACAAATGAACTTGTTGGATGCACAAGATTACTTAAAAACCCTAATTGGAAAAGAATAGGCCTAGGGAGGACAAAAATGACCTAAATGTTCATCCAATGACACAAATGAACTTATTGGATGCACAAGATTGCTTAAAAACCCTAATTGGAAAAGAATAAGCCTAGGGAGGACAAAAATGACCTAAATGTTCATCCAATGACACAAATGAACTTATTGAATGCACAAGATCGCTTAAAAACCCTAATTGGACAAGAATAAGCCTAGGGAGGACCAAAATGACCTAAATGTTCATCCAATGACACAAATGAACTTATTGGATGCACAAGAGTGGTTAAAGACCCTAATTGGACAAGAATAAGCCAAGGGAGGACGAAAATGACCTAAATGTTCATCCAATGACACAAACACACCTATTGGATGCACAAGATTGGTTAAAAACCCTAATTGGACAAGAATAAGCTTAGGGAGGACGAAAATGACTTAAATCTTAATCCAATGACACAAATGAACTTATTGGATGCACAAGATTGCTTAAAACCCTAATTGGATAAGAATAAGCCTTGGGAGGACGAAAATGACCTAAATGTTTATCAAATGACACAAACACACCTATTGGATGCACAAGATTGGCTTAAAACCCTAATTGGACAAGAATAAGACTAGGGAGGACGAAAATGACCTAAATGTTCATCCAATGACACAAATCAACTTATTGGATGCACAAGATTGCTTAAAAACCCTAATTGGACAAGAATAAGCCTAGGGAGGATGAAAATGACCTAAATGTTCATCCAATGACACAAATGAACATGTTGGATGCACAAGATTGGTTAAAAACCCTAATTGGACAAGAATAAGACTAGGGAGGACGAAAATGACCTAAATGTTCATCCAATGACACAAACACACCTATTGGTTGCACAAGATCGGTTAGAAACCCTAATTGAACAAGAATAAGCCTTGGGAGGACGAAAATGACCTAAATGTTCATCCAATGAAACAAATGAACTTATTGGATTCACAAGATTGCTTAAAAACCCTAATTGGACAAGAATAAGCCTAGGGAGCACGAAAATGACCTAAATGTTCATCCAATGACACAAATGAACTTATTGGATGCACAAGATTGGTTAAAAACCCTAATTGGACAAGAATAAGCCTAGGGAGAACGAAAATGACCTAAATGTTCATCCAATGACACAAATGAACTTATTGGATGCACAAGATTGGTTAAAAACCCTAATTCGACAAGAATAAGCCTAGGGAGGACGAAAATGACCTAAATGTTCATCCAATGACACAAATGAACTTATTTGAAGCACAAGATTGGTTAAAAACCCTAATTGGACAAGAATAAGCCTAGGGAGGACGAAAATGACCTAAATGTTCATCCAATGACACAAATGAACTTATTGGATGCACAAGATTGGTTAAAAACCCTAATTGGACAAGAATAAGCCTAGGGAGGACGAAAATGACCTAAATGTTCATCCAATGACACAAATGAACTTATTGGATGCACAAGATTGGTTAAAAACCCTAATTGGACAAGAATTAGCCTAGGGAGGACGAAAATGACCTAAATGTTCGTCCAATGACACAAACACACCTATTGGATGCACAAGATTGGTTAAAAACCCTAATTGGACAAGAATAAGCCTAGGGAGGAAGAAAATGACCTAAATGTTCATCCAATGACACAAATGAACTTATTGGATGCACAAGATTGGTTAAAAACCCTAATTGGACAAGAATAAGCCTAGGGAGGACGAAAATGACCTAAATGTTCATCCAATGACACAAATGAACTTATTGGATGCACAAGATTGGTTAAAAACCCGAATTGGACAAGAATAAGCCTAGGGAGGACGAAAACGACCTAAATATTCATCCAATGACACAAACACACCTATTGGATGCCCAAGATTGGTTAGAAACCGTAATTGGACAAGAATAAGCCAAGGGAGGACGAAAATGACCTAAATGTTAATCCAATGACACAAATGAACTTATTGGATGCACAAGATTGGTTAAAAACCATAATTGGACAAGAATAAGCCTAGGGAGGACGAAAATAACCTAAATGTTCATCCAATGACACAAATGAACTTATTGGATGCACAAGATTGGTTAAAAACCCTAATTGGAAAAGAATAAGCCTAGGGAGGACGAAAATGACCTAAATGTTCATCCAATGACACAAATGAACTTATTGGATGCACAAGATTGGTTAAAAACCCTAATTGGACAAGAATAAGCCTAGGGAGGACGAAAATGACCTAAATGTTCATCCAATGACACAAACACACCTATTGGATGCACTTGATTGGTTAAAAACCCTAATTGGACAAGAATAAGCCTAGGGAGGACGAAAATGACCTAAATGTTAATCCAATGACACAAATGAACTTATTGGATGCACAAGATTGCTTAAAACCCTAATTGGACAAGAATAAGACTAGGGAGGACGAAAATGACCTAAATGTTCATCCAATGACACAAACACTCCTATTGGATGCACAAGATTGGTTAGAAACCCTAATTGGACAAGAATAAGCCTAGGAAGGACGAAAATGACCTAAATGTTAATCCAATGACACAAATGAACTTATTGGATGCACAAGATTGGTTAAAAACCGTAATTGGACAAGAATAAGCCGAGGGAGGACGAAAATGACCTAAATGTTCATCCAATGACACAAACACACCTATTGGATGCACAAGATTGGTTAAAAACCCTAATTGGACAAGAATAAGCCTAGGGAGGACGAAAATGACCTAAATGTTCATCCAATGACACAAATGAACTTATTGGATGCATAAGATTGGTTAAAAACCCTAATTGGACAAGAATAAGCCTAGGGAGGACGAAAAATGACCTAAATGTTCATCCAATGACACAAATGAACTTATTGGATGCACAAGATTGCTTAAAACCCTAATTGGACAAGAATAAGACTAGGGAGGACGAAAATGACCTAAATGTTCCTCCAATGACACAAACACACCTATTGGATGCACAAGATTGGTTAGAAACCCTAATTGAACAAGAATAAGCCTAGGGAGGACGAAAATGACTTAAATCATAATCCAATGACATAAATGAACTTATTGGATGCACAAGATTGCTTTAAACCCTAATTAGACAAGAATAAGACTAGGGAGGACGAAAATGACCTAAATGTTCATCCAATGACACAAACACACCTATTGGATGCACAAGATTGGTTAAAAACCCTAATTGGACAAGAATAAGCCTAGGGAGGACGAAAATGACCTAAATGTTCATCCAATGACACAAATGAACTTATTGGATGCACAAGATTGGTTAGAAACCTTAATTAGACAAGAATAAGCCTAGGGAGGACGAAAATGACCTAAATGTTCATCCAATGACACAAATGAACTTATTGGATGCACAAGATTGCTTAAAACCCTAATTGGATAAGAATAAGCCTTGGGAGGACAAAAATGACCTAAATGTTCATCAAATGACACAAACAAACCTATTGGATGCACAAGATTGGCTTAAAACCCTAATTGGACAAGAATAAGACTAGGGAGGACGAAAATGACCTAAATGTTCATCCAATGACACAAACACACCTATTGGATGCACAAGATTGGTTAAAAACCCTAATTGGACAAGAATAAGCCTAGGGAGGACGAAAATGACCTAAATGTTCATCCAATGACACAAACACACCTATTGGATGCACAAGATTGGTTAAAAACCCTAATTGGACAAGAATAAGCCTAAGGAGGACGAAAATGACCTAAATGTTCAACCAATGACACAAAGGAACTTATTTGATGCACAAGATTGGTTAAAAACCCTAATTGGACAAGAATAAGCCTTGGGAGGACGAAAATGACCTAAATGTTCATCCAATGACACAAATGAACTTATTGGATGCACAAGATTGGTTAAAAACCCTAATTGGACAAGAATAAGCCTAGGGTGGACGAAAATGACCTAAATGTTTATCCAATGACACAAATTAACTTATTGGATGCACAAGATTGGTTAAAAACCCTAATTGGACAAGAATAAGCCTAGGGAGGACGAAAATGGCCTAAATGTTCATCCAATGACATAAACACACCTATTGGATGCACAAGATTGGTTAAAAACCCTAATTGGACAAGAATAAGCCTAGGGAGGACGAAAATGACCTAAATGTTCATCCAATGACACAAATGAACTTATTGGATGCACAAGATTGGTTAGAAACCCTAATTAGACAAGAATAAGCCTAGGGAGGACGAAAATGACCTAAATGTTTATCCAATGACACAAATGAACTTATTGGATGCACAAGATAGCTTAAAACCCGAATTGGATAAGAATAAGCCTTGGGAGGATGAAAATGACCTAAATGTTCATCAAATGACACAAACACACCTATTGGATGCACAAGATTGGCTTAAAACCCTAATTGGACAAGAATAAGACTAGGGAGGATGAAAATGACCTAAATGTTCAACCTATTGGATGCACAAGATTGGTTAAAAACCCTAATTAGACAAGAATATGCCTAGGGAGGACTAAAATGACCTAAATGTTCATCCAATGACACAAACACACCTATTGGATGCACAAGATTGGTTAATAACCCTAATTGGACAAGAATAAGCCTAGAGAGGAACAAAATGACTTAAATCTTAATCCAATGACACAAATGAACTTATTGGATGCACAAGATTGCTTAAAACCCTAATTGGATAAGAATAACCCTTGGGAGGACAAAAATGACCTAAATGTTCATCCAATGACACAAATGAACTTATTGGATGCACAAGATTGCTTAAAAACCCTAATTGGACAAGAATAAGCCTAGGGAGGACGAAAATGACCTCAATGTTCATCCAATGACACAAATACACCTATTGGATGCACAAGATTGGTTAGAAACCCTAATTGGACAAGAATAAGCCTAGGTAGGACGAAAGTGACCTAAATGTTCATCCAATGACACAAACACACCAATTGGATACACAAGATTGGTTAAAAACCCTAATTGGACAAGAATAAGCCTAGGGAGGACGAAAATGACCTAAATGTTCATCCAATGACACAAATGAACTTATTGGATGCACAAGATTGCTTAAATACCCTAATTAGACAAGAATAAGCCTAGGGAGGACGAAAATGACCTAAATGTTCATCCAATGACACAAACACACCTATTGGATGCACAAGATTGGTTAAAAACCCTTATTGGACAAGAATAAGCCTACGGAGGACGAAAATGACCTAAATGTTCATCCAATGACACAAATGAACTTATTGGATGCACAAGATTGGTTAGAAACCCTAATTGGACAAGAATAAGCCTAGGGAGGACGAAAATGACCTAAATGTTCATCCAATGACACAAATGAACTTATTTAATGCACAAGATTGATTAAAAACCCTAATTGGACAAGAATATGCCTACGGAGGACGAAAATGACCTAAATGTTTATCCAAGACACAAATGAACTTATTGGATGCACAAGATTGGTAAAAAACCCTAATTGGACAAGAATAAGCCTAGAATGAACGAAAATGACCTAAATGTTGATCCAATGACACAAACACACCTATTGGATGCACAAGATTGGTTAAAAACCCTAATTGGACAAGAATAAGCCTAAGGAGGACGAAAATGACCTAAATGTTCAACCAATGACACAAATGAACTTATTGGATGCACAAGATTGGTTAAAAACCCTAATTGGACAAGAATAAGCCTAGGGAGGACGAAAATGACCTAAATGTTCATCCAATGACACAAATGAACTTATTGGATGCACAAGATTGGTTAAAAATCCTAATTGGACAAGAATAAGCCTAGGGAGGACGAAAATGACCTAAATGTTCATCCCATGACACAAATGAACTTATTGGATGCACAAGATTGGTTGAAAACCCTAATTGGACAAGAATAAGCCTAGGGAGGACGAAAATGACCTAAATGTTCATCCAATGACACAAATGAACTTATTGGATGCACAAGATTGGTTAAAAACCCTAATTGGACAAGAATAAGCCTAGGGAGGACGAAAATGACCTAAATGTTCGTCCAATAACACAAACACACCTATTGGATGAACAAGATTGCATAAAATCCCTAATTGGACAAGAATAAGACTAGGGAGGTCGAAAATGACCTAAATGTTCGTCCAATGACACAAACACACCTATTGGATGCACAAGATTGCATAAAAACCCTAATTGGACAAGAATAAGACTAGGGAGGACGAAAATGACCTAAATGTTCATCCAATGACACAAGCACACATATTGGATGCACAAGATTGCTTGAAACCCTAATTGGACAAGAATAAGACTAGGGAGGACGAAAATGTCCTAAATGTTCATCCAATGACACAAATGAACTTATTGGATGCACAAGATTGGTTAAAAACCCTAATTGGACAGGAATAAGCCTAGGGAGGACGAAAATGACCTAAATGTTCATCCAATGACACAAATGAACTTATTGGATGCACAAGATTGGTTAAAAACCCTAATTGGACAAGAATAAGCCTAGGGTGGACGAAAATGACCTAAATGTTTATCCAATGACACAAATGAACTTATTGGATGCACAAGATTGGTTAAAACCCCTAATTGGACAAGAATAAGCCTAGGGAGGACGAAAATGACCGAAATGTTCATCCAATGACACAAACACACCTATTGGATGCACAAGATAGGTTAGAAACCCTAATTGAACAAGAATAAGCCTAGGGAGGACGAAAATGACCTAAATGTTCATCCAATGACACAAATGAACTTATTGGATGCACAAGATTGGTTAAAAACCCTAATTGGACAAGAATAAGCCTAGGGAGGACGAAAATGACCTAAATGTTCATCCAATAACACAAATGAACTTATTGGATGCACAAGATTGCTTAATAACCCTAATTAGACAAGAATAACCCTAGGGAGGACGAAAATGACCTAAATGTTCATCCAATGACACAAATGAACTTATTGGATCCACAAGATTGGTTAAAAACCCTAATTGGACAAGAATAAGCCTTGGGAGGACGAAAATGACCTAAATGTTCATCCAATGACACAAATGAACTTATTGGATGCACAAGATTGGTTAAAAACCCTAATTGGACAAGAATAAGCCTAGGGAGGACGAAAATGACCTAAATGTTCATCCAATGACACAAATGAACTTATTGGATGCACAAGATTGGTTAAAAACCCTAATTGGACAATAATAAGCCTTGGGAGGACGAAAATAACCTAAATGTTCATCCAATGACACAAATGAACTTATTAGATGCACAAGATTGCTTAAAAACCCTAATTGGACAAGAATAAGCCTAGGGAGGACGAAAATGACCTAAATGTTCATCCAATGACACAAATACACCTATTGGATGCACAAGATTGGTTAGAAACCCTAATTGGACAAGAATAAGACTAGGGAGGACGAAAATGACCTAAATGTTCATCCAATGACACAAACTCACCTATTGGATGCACAAGATTGGTTAAAAACCATAATTGGACAAGAATAAGCCTAGGGAGGACGAAAATGACCTAAATGTTCATCCAATGACACAAATGAACTTATTGGATGCACAAGATTGCTTAAAAACCCTAATTGAACAAGAATAAGCCTAGGGAGGACGAAAATGACCTAAATGTTCATCCAATGACACAAATGAACTTATTGGATGCACAAGATTGCTTATAAACCCTAATTGGACAAGAATAAGCCTAGGGAGGACGAAAATGACCTAAATGTTCATCCAATGACACAAATACACCTATTGGATGCAAAAGATTTGTTAGAAACCCTAATTGGACAAGAATAAGCCTAGGGAGGACGAAAATGACCTAAATGTTCATCCAATGACACAAATGAACTTATTGGATGCACAAGATTGGTTAAAAACCCTAATTGGACAAGAATAAGCCTAGGGAGGACGAAAATGACCTAAATGTTCATCCAATGACACAAATGAACTTATTGGATGCACAAGATTGGTTAAAAACCCTAATTGGACAAGAATAAGCCTAGGGAGGACGAAAATGACCTAAATGTTCATCCAATGACACAAATGAACTTATTGGATGCACAAGATTGGTTAAAAACCCTAATTGGACACGAATAAGCCTAGGGAGGACGAAAATGACCCAAATGTTCGTCCAATGACACAAACACACCTATTGGATGCACAAGATTGCATAAAAACCCTAATTGGACAAGAATAAGACTAGGGAGGACGAAAATGACCTAAATGTTCCTCCAATGACACAAACACACCTATTGGATGCACAAGATTGCACAAAATCCCTAATTGGACAAGAATAAGACTAGGGAGGACGAAAATGACCTAAATGTTCATCCAATGACACAAATGAACTTATTGGATGCACAAGATTGGTTAAAAACCCTAATTGGACAAGAATAAGCCTAGGGAGGACGAAAATGACCTAAATGTTCATCCAATGACACAAATGAACTTATTGGATGCACAAGATTGGTTGAAAACCCTAATTGGACAAGAATATGCCTAGGGAGGACGAAAATGACCTAAATGTTCGTCCAATGACACAAACACACCTATTGGATGCACAAGATTGCATAAAAACCCTAATTGGACAAGAATAAGACTAGGGAGGACGAAAATGACCTAAATGTTCATCCAATGACGCAAATGAACTTATTGGATGCACAAGATTGGTTAAAAACCCTAATTGGACAAGAATAAGCCTAGGGAGGACGAAAATGACCTAAATGTTCATCCAATGACACAAATGAACTTATTGGATGCACAAGATTGGTTAAAAACTCTAATTGGACAAGAATAAGCCTAGGGAGAACGAAAATGACCTAAATGTCCATCCAATGACACAAATAAATTTATTGGATGCACAAGGTTAGTTAAAAACCCTAATTGAACAAGAATAAGCCTAGGGAGGACGAAAATGACCTAAATGTTCGTCCAATGACACAAACACACCAATTGGATGCACAAGATTGCATAAAAACCGTAATTGGACAAGAATAAGCCTAGGGAGGACGAAAATGACCTAAATGTTCGTCCAATGACACAAACACACCTATTGGATGCACAAGATTGCATAAAAACCCTAATTGGACAAGAATAAGCCTAGGGAGGAGGAAAATGACCTAAATGTTCATCCAATGACACAAATGAACTTATTGGATGCACAAGATTGGTTAAAAACCCTAGTTGGACAAGAATAAGCCTACGGAGGACGAAAATGACCTAAATGTTCATCCAATGACACAAATGAACTTATTGGATGCACAAGATTGGTTAAAAACCCTAATTGGACAAGAATAAGCCTAGGGAGGACGAAAATGACCTAAATGTTCATCCAATGACACAAATCAACTTATTGGATGCACAAGATTGGTTAAAAACCCTAGTTGGACAAGAATAAGCCTAGGGAGGACGAAAATGACCTAAATGTTCATCCAATGACACAAATGAACTTATTGGATGCACAAGATTGGTTAAAAACCCTAATTGGACAAGAATAAGCCTAGGGAGGACGAAAATGACCTAAATGTTCATCCAATGACACAAACGCACCTATTGGATGCACAAGATTGCTTAAAAACCCTAATTGGACAAGAATAAGCCTAGGGAGGACGAAAATGACCTAAATGTTCATCCAATGACACAAACACACCTATTGGATGCACAAGATTGGTTAAAAACCCTAATTGGACAACAATAAGCCTTGGGAGGACGAAAATGACCTAAATGTTCATCCAATGACACAAATGAACTTATTGGATGCACAAGATTGGTTAAAAACCCTAGTTGGACAAGACTAAGCCTAGGGTGGACGAAAATGACCTAAATGTTTGTCCAATGACACAAATGAACTTATTAGATGCACAAGATTGGTTAAAAACCCTAATTGGACAAGAATAAGCCTAGGGAGGACGAAAATGACCTAAATGTTCATCCAATGACACAAACACACCTATTGGATGCACAAGATTGGTTAAAAACCCAAATTGGACAAGAATAAGCCTAGGGAGGACGAAAATGACCTAAATGTTCATCCAATGACACAAATGAACTTATTGGATGCACAAGATTGGTTAAAAACCCTAATTGGACAAGAATAAGCCTAGGGTGGACGAAAATGACCTAAATGTTTATCCAATGACACAAATAAACTTATTGGATGCACAGGATTGGTAAAAAACCCTAATTGGACAAGAATAAGCCTAGAATGAACGAAAATGACCTAAATGTTCATCCAATGACACAAACACACCTATTGGATGCACAAGATTGGTTAAAAACCCTAATTGGACAAGAATAAGCCTAGGGAGGACGAAAATGACCTAAATGTTCATCCAATGACACAAATGAACTTATTGGATGCACAAGATTGGTTAAAAACCCTAATTGGACAAGAATAAGCCTAGGGTGGACTAAAATGACCTAAATGTTAATCCAATGACACAAATGAACTTTCCGGATGCACAAGATTGGTTAAAAACCCTAATTGGACAAGAATAAGCCTAGGGAGGACGAAAATGACCTAAATGTTCATCCAATGACACAAACACACCTATTGGATGCACAAGATTGGTTAAAAACCCTAATTGGACAAGAATAAGCCTAGGCAGGACGAAAATGACCTAAATGTTCATCCAATGACACAAATGAACTTATTGGATGCATAAGATTGGTTAAAAACCCTAATTGGACAAGAATAAGCTTAGGGTGGACGAAAATGACCTAATTGTTCATCCAATGACACAAATGAACTTTTTTGGATGCACATGATTGGTTAAAAACCCTAATTGGACAAGAATAAGCCTAGGGAGGATGAAAATGACCTAAATATTCATCCAATGACACAAATGAACTTATTGGATGCACAAGATTGCTTAAAACCCTAATTGGACAAGAATAAGACTAGGGAGGACGAAAATGACCTAAATGTTCATCCAATGACACAAACACACCTATTGGATGCACAAGATTGGTTAAAAACCCTAATTGGACAAGAATAAGCCTAGGGAGGACGAAAATGACCTAAATGTTCATCCAATGACACAAATGAACTTATTGGATGCACAAGATTAGTTAAAAACCCTAATTGGACAAGAATAAGCCTTGGGAGGACGAAAATGACATAAATGTCCATCCAATGACACAAATGAACTTATTGGATGCACAAGATTAGTTAAAAACCCTAATTGGACAAGAATAAGCCTAGGGTGGACGAAAATGACCTAAATGTTCATCCAATGACACAAATGAACTTATTGGATGCACAAGATTGGTTAAAAACCCTAATTGGACAAAAATAAGCCTAGGGAGAACGAAAATGACCTAAATGTTCATCCAATGACACAAACACACCTATTGGATGCACAAGATTGGTTAGAAACCCTAATTGAACAAGAATAAGCCTAGGGAGGACGAAAATGACCTAAATGTTCATCCAATGACACAAATGAACTTATTGGATGCACAAGATTGGTTAAAAACCCTAATTGGACAAGAATAAGCCTAGGGTGGACGAAAATGACCTAAATGTTCATCCAATGACACAAATGAACTTATTGGATGCACAAGATTGGTTAAAAACCCTAATTGGACAAGAATAAGCCTAGGGAGGACGAAAATGACCTAAATGTTCATCCAATGACACAAATGAACTTATTGGATGCACAAGATTGGTAAAAAACCCTAATTGGACAAGAATAAGCCTAGAATGAACGAAAATGACCTAAATGTTCATCCAATGACACAAACACACCTATTGGATGCACAAGATTGGTTAAAAACCCTAATTGGACAAGAATAAGCCTAGGGAGGACGAAAATGACCTAAATGTTCATCCAATGACACAAAGCAACTTATTGGATGCACATGATTGGTTAAAAACGCTAATTGGACAAGAATAAGCCTAGGGAGGACGAAAATGACTTAAATGTTCGTCTAATGACACAAATGAACTTATTGGATGCACAAGATTGGTTAAAACCCCTAATTGGACAAGAATAAGCCTAGGGAGGACGAAAATAACCTAAATGTTTGTCCAATGACACAAACACACCTATTGGATGCACAAGATTACATAAAAACCCTAATTGGACAAGAATAAGACTAGGGAGGACGAAAATGACCTAAATGTTTTTCCAATGACACAAACACACCTATTGGATGCACAAGATTGGTTAAAAACCCTAATTGGACAAGAATAAGCCTAGGGAAGACGAAAATGACCTAAATGTTCATCCAATGACACAAATGAACTTATTTGATGCACAAGATTGGTTAAAAACCCTAATTGGACAAGAATAAGCCTAAGGAGGACGAAAATGACCTAAATGTTCCTCCAATGACACAAATGAACTTATTAGATGCACAAGATTGGCTAAAAAGCCTAATTGGACAAGAATAAGCCTAGGGAGGACGAAAATGACCTAAATGTTCATCCAATGACACAAATGAACTTATTGGATGCACAAGATTGGTTAAAAACCCTAATTGGACAAGAATAAGCCTAGGGAGGACGAAAATGACCTAAATGTTCATCCAATGACACAAATGAACTTATTGGATGCACAAGATTGGTTAAAAACCCTAATTGGACAAGAATAAGCCTAGGGAGGACGAAAATGACCTAAATGTTCATCCAATGACACAAACACTCCTATTGGATGCACAAGATTGGTTAAAAACTTTAATTGGACAAGAATAAGCCTAGGGAGGACGAAAATGACCTAAATGTTCATCCAATGACACAAATGAACTTATTGGATGCACAAGATTGCTTAAAAACCCTAATTGGACAAGAATAAGCATAGGGAGGACGAAAAATGACCTAAATGTTCATCCAATGACACAAATGAACTTATTGGATGCACAAGATTGCTTAAAACCCTGATTGGACAAGAATAAGACTAGGGAGGAGAAAATGACCTAAATGTTCATCCAATGACACAAACACACCTATTGGATGCACAAGATTGGTTAAAAACCCTAATTGGACAAGAATAAGCCTAGGGAGGACGAAAATGACCTAAATGTTCATCCAATGACACAAATGAACTTATTGGATGCACAAGATTGCTTAAAAACCCTAATTGGACAAGAATAAGCCTAGGGAGGACGAAAATGACCTAAATGTGCATCCAATGACACAAATGAACTTATTGGATGCACAAGATTGCTTATAAACCCTAATTGGACAAGAATAAGCCTAGGGTGGACGAAAATGACCTAAATGTTTATCCAATGACACAAATGAACTTATTGGATGCACAAGATTGGTTAAAAACCCTAATTAGACAAGAATAAGCCTAGGGAGGACGAAAATGACCTAAATGTTCATCCAATGACACAAATGAACTTATTGGACGCACAAGATTGGTTAAAAACCCTAACTGGACAAGAATAAGCCTAGGGAGGACGAAAATGACCTAAATGTTCGTCCAATGACACAAACACACCTATTGGATGCACAAGATTGGTTAAAAACCCTAATTGGACAAGAATAAGCCTAGGGAGGACGAAAATGACCTAAATGTTCATCCAATGACACAAATGAACTTATTGGATGCACAAGATTGGTTAAAAACCCTAATTGGACAAGAATAAGCCTAGGGAGGACGAAAATGACCTAAATGTTCATCCAATGACACAAATGAACTTATTGGATGCACAAGATTGGTTAAAAACCCTAATTGGAGAAGAATAAGCCTTGGGAGGACGAAAATGACCTAAATGTTCATCCAATGACACAAACACACCTATTGGATGCACAAGATTGGTTAAAAACCCTAATTGGACTAGAATAAGCCTTGGGAGGACGAAAATGACCTAAATGTTCATCCAATGACACACATGAACTTATTGGATGCACAAGATTGGTTAAAAACCCTAATTGGACAAGAATAAGCCTAGGGTGGACGAAAATGACCTAAATGTTCATCCAATGACACAAATGAACTTATTGGATGCACAAGATTGCTTAAAAACCCTAATTGGACCAGAATAAGCCTAGGGAGGACGAAAAGGACCTAAATGTTCATCCAATGACACAAATACACCTATTGAATGCACAAGATTGGTTAGAAACCCTAATTGGACAAGAATAAGCCTAGGGAGGACGAAAATGACCTAAATGTTCATCCAATGACACAAATGAACTTATTGGATGCACAAGATTGTTTAAAAACCCTAATTGGAAAAGAATAAGCCTAGGGAGGACAAAAATGACCTAAATGTTCATCCAATGACACAAATGAACTTATTGAATGCACAAGATTGCTTAAGAACCCTAATTGGACAAGAATAAGCCATGGAGGACGAAAATGACCTAAATGTTCATCCAATGACACAAATGAACTTATTGGATGCACAAGATTGGTTAAAAACCCTAATTGGACAAGAATAAGCCTTGGGAGGACGAAAATGACCTAAATGTTCTTCCAAGGACACAAACACACCTATTGGATGCACAAGATTGCTTAAAAACCCTAATTGGACAAGAATAAGCCTAGGGAGGCAAAAATGACCTAAATGTTCATCCAATGACACAAATGAACTTATTGGATGCACAAGATTGGTTAAAAACCCTAATTGGACAAGAATAAGCCTAGGGAGGACGAAAATGACCTAAATGTTCATCCAAAGACACAAACACACGTATTGGATGCACAAGATTGGTTAAAAACCCTAATTGGACAAAAATAAGCTTAGGGAGGACGAAAATGACTTAAATCTTAATCCAATGACACAAATGAACTTATTGAATGCACAAGATTGGTTAAAAACCATAATTGCACAAGAATAAGCCTAGGGAGGACGAAAATGACCTAAATGTTCATCCAATGACACATATGAACTTATTGGATGCACAAGATTGATTAAAACCCTAATTGGACAAGAATAAGACTAGGGAGGACGAAAATGACCTAAATGTTCATCCAATGACACAAACACACCTATTGGATGCACATGATTGGTTAAAAATCCTAATTGGACAAGAATAAGCCTAAGGAGGACGAAAATGACCTAAATGTTCAACCAATGACACAAATGAACTTATTGGATGCACAAGATTGGTTAAAAACCCTAATTGGACAAGAATAAGCCTTGGGAGGACGAAAATGACTTAAATGTTCATCCAATGACACAAATGAACTTATTGGATGCACAAGATTGGTTAAAAACCCTAATGGGACAAGAATAAGTCTAGGGTGGACGAAAATGACCTAAATGTTTATCCAATGACACAAATGAACTTATTGGATGCACAAGATTGGTAAAAAACCCTAATTGGACAAGAATAAGCCTAGAATGAACGAAAATGACCTAAATGTTCATCCAATGACACAAACACACCTATTGGATGCACAAGATTGGTTAAAAACCCTAATTGGACAAGAATAAGCCTAGGGAGGACGAAAATGACATAAATGTTCATCCAATGACACAAATGAACTTATTGGATGCACAAGATTGCTTAAAAACCCTAATTGGACAAGAATAAGCCTAGGGAGGACCAAAATGACCTAAATGTTCATCCAATGACACAAATACACCTATTGAATGCACAAGATTGGTTAGAAACCCTAATTGGACAAGAATAAGCCTAGGGAGGACGAAAATGACCTAAATGTTCATCCAATGACACAAATGAACTTATTGGATGCACAAGAGTGGTTAAAAACCCTAATTGGACAAGAATAAGCCTAAGGTCGACGAAAATAACCTAATGTTTATCCAATGACACAAATGAACTTATTGGATGCACAAGATTGGTTAAAAACCCTAATTGGACAAGAATAAGCCTTTGGAGGACGAAAATGACCTAAATGTTCATCCAATGACACAAATGAACTTATTGGATGCACAAGATTGCTTAAAAACCCTAATTGGACAAGAATAAGCCTAGGGAGGACGAAAATGACCTAAATGTTCATCCAATGACACAAATACACCTATTCGATGCACAAGATTGGTTAGAAACCCTAATTGGACAAGAATAAGCCTAGGGAGGACGAAAATGACCTAAATGTTCATCCAATGACACAAATGAACATATTGGATGCACAAGATTGGTTAAAAACCCTAATTGGACAAGAATAAGCCTAGGGTGGACGAAAATAACCTAAATGTTTATCCAATGACACAAATGAACTTATTGGATGCACAAGATTGGTTAAAAACCCTAATTGGACAAGAATAAGCCTTTGGAGGACGAAAATGACCTAAATGTTCATCCAATGACACAAATGAACTTATTGGATGCACAAGATTGCTTAAAAACCCTAATTGGACAAGAATAAGCCTAGGGAGGACGAAAATGACCTAAATGTTCATCCAATGACACAAATACACCTATTGGATGCACAAGATTGGTTAGAAACCCTAATTGGACAAGAATAAGACTAGAGAGGACGAAAATGACCTAAATGTTCATCCAATGACACAAATGAACATATTGGATGCACAAGATTGGTTAAAAACCCTAATTGGACAAGAATAAGCCTAGGGTGGACGAAAATAACCTAAATGTTTATCCAATGACACAAATGAACTTATTGGATGCACAAGAATTGTTAAAAACCCTAATTGGACAAGAATAAGCATAGAGAGGACGAAAATGACCTAAATGTTCATCCAATGACACAAATGAACTTATTGGATGCACAAGATTGCTTAAAAACCCTAATTGGACAAGAATAAGCCTAGGGAGGACGAAAATGACCTAAATGTTCATCCAATAAAACAAATGAACTTATTGGATGTACAAGATTGGTTAAAAACCCTAATTGGACAAGAATAAGCCATGGGAGGACGAAAATGACCTAAATGTTCATCCTATGACACAAGTGAACTTATTGGATGCACAAGATTGCTTAAAAACGCTAATTGGACAAGAATAAGCCTAGGGTGGACGAAAATGACCTAAATGTTTATCCAATGACACAAATGAACTTATTGGATGCACAAGAATTGTTAAAAACCCTAATTGGACAAGAATAAGCCTAAAGAGGACGAAAATGACCTAAATGTTCATCCAATGACACAAATGAACTTATTGGATGCACAAGATTGCTTAAAAACCCTAATTGGACAAGAATAAGCCTAGGGAGGACGAAAATGACCTAAATGTTCATCCAATGACTCAAATGAACTTATTGGATGCACAAGATTGGTTAAAAACCCTAATTGGACAAGAATAAGCCTAGGGAGGACGAAAATGACCTAAATGTTCGTCCAATGACACAAACACACCTATTGGATGCACAAAATTACATAAAAACCCTAATTGGACAAGAATAAGACTAGGGAGGACGAAAATGACCTAAATGTTCATCCAATGACACAAATGAACTTATTGGATGCACAAGATTGGTTAAAAACCCTAATTGGACAAGAATAAGCCTAGTGAGGACGAATATGACCTAAATGTTCATCCAATGACACAAATGAACTTATTGGATGCACAAGATTGGTTAAAAACCCTAATTGGACAAGAATAAGCCTAGGGAGGACGAAAATGACCTAAATGTTCATCCAATGACACAAATGAACTTATTGGATGCACAAGATTGGTTAAAAACCCTAATTGGAGAAGAATAAGCCTTGGGAGGACGAAAATGACCTAAATGTTCATCCAATGACACAAACACACCTATTGGATGCACAAGATTGGTTAAAAACCCTAATTGGACTAGAATAAGCCTTGGGAGGACGAAAATGACCTAAATGTTCATCCAATGACACACATGAACTTATTGGATGCACAAGATTGGTTAAAAACCCTAATTGGACAAGAATAAGCCTAGGGTGGACGAAAATGACCTAAATGTTCATCCAATGACACAAATGAACTTATTGGATGCACAAGATTGGTTGAAAACCCTAATTGGACAAGAATAAGCCTAGGGAGGACGAAAATGACCTAAATGTTCATCCAATGACACAAACACACCTATTGGATGCACAAGATTGCTTAAAAACCCTAATTGGACAAGAATAAGCCTAGGGAGGACGAAAATGACCTAAATGTTCATCCAATGACACAAATGAAATTATTGGATGCACAAGATTGGTTAAAAACCTTAATTGGACAAGAATAAGCCTAGGATGGACGAAAATGACCTAAATGTTCATCCAATGACACAAATGAACTTATTGGATGCACAAGATTGCTTAAAAACCCTAATTGGACAAGAATAAGCCTAGGGAGGACGAAAATGACCTAAATGTTCATCCAATGACACAAATGAACTTATTGGATGCACAAGATTGCTTAAAAACCCTAATTGGACAAGAATAAGCCTAGGGAGGACGAAAATGACCTAAATGTTCATCCAATGACACAAATTAACTTATTGGATGCACAAGATTGGTTAAAAACCCTAATTGGAAAAGAATAAGCCTTGGGAGGACGAAAATGACCTAAATGTTCATCCAATGACACAAATGAACTTATTGGATGCACAAGATTGGTTAAAAACCCTAATTGGACATGAATAAGCCTAGGGTGGACGAAAATGACCTAAATGTTCATCCAATGACACAAATGAACTTATTGGAATCACAAGATTGGTTAAAAACCCTAATTGGACAAGAATAAGCCTAGGAAGAACGAAATTGACCTAAATGTTCATCCAATGACACAAACACACCTATTGGATGCACAAGATTGGTTAAAAACCCTAATTGGACAAGAATAAGCCTAGGGAGGACGAAAATGACCTAAATGTTCATCCAATGACACAGATGAACTTATTGGATGCACAAGATTGCTTAAAAACCCTAATTGGACAAGAATAAGCCTAGGGAGGACGAAAATGACCTAAATCTTCATCCAATGACACAAATACACCTATTGGATGCACAAGATTGGTGAGAAACCCTAGTTGGACAAGAATAAGCCTAGGGAGGACGAAAATGACCTAAATGTTCATCCAATGACACAAATGAACTTATTGGAATCACAAGATTGGTTAAAAACCCTAATTGGACAAGAATAAGCCTAGGGAGAACGAAATTGACCTAAATGTTCATCCAATGACACAAAAACACCTATTGGATGCACAAGATTGGTTAAAAACCCTAATTGGACAAGAATAAGCCTAGGGAGGACGAAAATGACCTAAATGTTCATCCAATGACACAAATGAACTTATTGGATGCACAAGATTGCTTAAAAACCCTAATTGGACAAGAATAAGCCTTGGGAGGACGAAAATGACCTAAATGTTCATCCAATGACACAAATGAACCTCTTGGTTGCACAAGATTGGTTAAAAACCCTAATTGGACAAGAATAATTCTAGGGAGGACGAAAATGACCTAAATGTTCATCCAATGACACAAATGAACTTATTGGACGCACAAGATTGGTTAAAAATCCTAATTGGACAAGAATAAGACTAGGGAGGACGAAAATGACCTAAATGTTCATCCAATGACACAAACACACCTATTGGATGCACAAGATTGGTTAAAAACCCTAATTGGACAAGAATAAGCCTAGGGAGGACGAAAATGACCTAAATGTTCATCCAATGACACAAATGAACTTATTGGATGCACAAGATTGCTTAAAAACCCTAATTGGACAAGAATAAGCCTTGGGAGGACGAAAATGACCTAAATATTCATCCAATGACACAAATGAACTTATTGGATGCACAAGATTGCTTAAAAACCCTAATTAGACAAGAATAAGTCTAGGGAGGACGAAAATGACCTAAATGTTCATCCAATGACACAAACACACCTATTGGATGCACAAGATAGGTTAGAAACCCTAATTGAACAAGAATAAGCCTAGGGAGGACGAAAATGACCTAAATGTTCATCAAATGACACAAATGAACTTATTGGATGCACAAGATTGGTTAGAAACTTTAATTGGACAAGAATAAGCCTTGGGAGGACGAAAATGACCTAAATGTTCATCCAATGACACAAATGAACTTATTGGATGCACAAGATTGCTTAAAAACCCTAATTGGACAAGAATAAGCCTAGGGAGGACGAAAATGACCTAAATGTTCATCCAATGACACAAATGAACTTATTGGATGCACAAGATTGCTTAAAACCCTAATTGGACAAGAATAAGACTAGGGAGGACGAAAATGAACTAAATGTTCATCCAATGACACAAATACACCTATTGGATGCAAAAGATTGGTTAGAAACCCTAATTGGACAAGAATAAGCCTAAGGAGGACGAAAATGACCTAAATGTTCATCCAATGACACAAATGAACTTATTGGATGCACAAGATTGGTTAAAAACCCTAATTGGACAAGAATAAGCCTAGGGAGGACGAAAATGACCTAAATGTTCATCCAATGACACAAATGAACTTATTGGATGCACAAGATTGCTTAAAAACCCTAATTGGACAAGAATAAGCCTAGGGAGGACGAAAATGACCTAAATGTTCATCCAATGACACAAATACACCTATTGGATGCACAAGATTGGTTAAAAACCTTAATTGGACATGAATATGCCTAGGGAGGACGAAAATGACCTAAATGTTCATCCAATGACACAAATGAACTTATTGGATGCACAAGATTGGTTAAAAACCCTAATTGGACAAGAATAAGCCTAGGGAGGACGAAAATGACCTAAATGTTCATCCAATGACACAAATGAACTTATTGGATGAATAAGATTGGTTAAAAACCCTAATTGGACAAGAATAAGCCTAGGGAGGACGAAAATGACCTAAATGATCATCCAATGACACAAATGAACTTATTGGATGCACAAGATTGGTTAAAAACCCTAATTGGACAAGAATAAGCCTAGGGAGGATGAAAATGACCTAAATGTTCATCCAATGACACAAATGAACTTATTGGATGCACAAGATTGGTTGAAAACCCTAATTGGACAAGAATAAGCCTAGGGAGGACGAAAATGACCTAAATGTTCATCCAATGACACAAATGAACTTATTGGATGCACAAGATTGGTTCAAAACCCTAATTGGACAAGAATAAGCATAGGGAGGACGAAAATGACCTAAATGTTCGTCCAATGACACCAACACACCTATTGGATGCACAAGATTGCATAAAATCCCTAATTGGACAAGAATAAGACTAGGGAGGACGAAAATGACCTAAATGTTCATCCAATGACACAAACACACATATTGGATGCACAAGATTGCATAAAAACCCTAATTGGACAAGAATAAGACTAGGGAGGACGAAAATGACCTAAATGTTCCTCCAATGACACAAACACACCTATTGGATGCACAAGATTGTATAAAAACCCTAATTGGACAAGAATAAGACTTGGGAGGACGAAAATGACCTAAATGTTCATCCAATGACACAAATGAACTTATTGGATGCACAAGATTGGTTAAAAACCCTAATTGGACAAGAATAAGCCTAGGGAGGACGAAAATGACCTAAATGTTCATCCAATGACACAAATGAACTTATTGGATGCACAAGACTGGTTAGAAACCCTAATTGGACAAGAATAAGCCTAGGGAGGACGAAAATGACCTAAATGTTCATCCAATGACACAAATGAACTTATTGGATGCACAAGATTGCTTAAAAACCCTAATTGGACAAGAATAAGCCTAGGGAGGACGAAAATGACCTAAATGTTCATCCAATGACACAAATACACCTATTGGATGCAAAAGATTGGTTAGAAATTCTAATTTTACAAGAATAAGCCTAGGGAGGACGAAAATGACCTAAATGTTCATCCAATGACACAAACACACCTATTGGATGCACAAGATTGGTTAAAAACCCTAATTGGACAAGAATAAGCCTAGGGAGGACGAAAATGACCTAAATGTTCATCCAATGACACAAATGAACTTATTGGATGCACAAGATTGGTTAGAAACCCTAATTGGACAAGAATAAGCCAAGGGAGGACGAAAATGACCTAAATGTTCATCCAATGACACAAATGAACTTATTGGATGCACAAGATTGCTTAAAAACCCTAATTGGACAAGAATAAGCCTAGGGAGGACGAAAATGACCTAAATGTTCATCCAATGACACAAATGAACTTATTGGATGCACAAGATTGCTTAAAAACCCTAATTGGACAAGAATAAGCCTAGGGAGGACGAAAATGACCTAAATGTTCATCCAATGACATAAATACACCTATTGGATGCAAAAGATTGGTTAGAAACCCTAATTGGACAAGAATAAGCCTAGGGAGGACGAAAATGACCTAAATGTTCATCCAATGACACAAATGAACTTATTGGATGCACAAGATTGCTTAAAAACCCTAATTGGACAAGAATAAGCCTAGGGAGGACGAAAATGACCTAAATGTTCATCCAATGACACAAATACACCTATTGGATGCACAAGATTCGTTAAACACCCTAATTGGACAAGAATAAGCCTAGGGAGGAAGAAACTGACCTAAATGTTCATCCAATGACACAAACACACCTATTGGATGCACAAGATTGGTTAAAAACCCTAATTGGACAAGAATAAGCCTAGTAAGGACGAAAATGACCTAAATGTTCATCCAATAACACAAATGAACTTATTGGATGCACAAGATTGCTTAAAAACCCTAATTAGACAAGAATAAGCCTAGGGAGGACGAAAATGACCTAAATGTTCATCCAATGACACAAATACACCTATTGGATGCACAAGATTGGTTAGAAACCCTAATTGGACAAGAATAAGCCTAGGGAGGACGAAAATGACCTAAATGTCCATCCAATGACACAAATACACCTATTGGATGCACAAGATTGGTTAAAAACCCTAATTGGACAAGAATAAGCCTAGGGAGGACGAAAATGACCTAAATGTTCATCCAATGACACAAATGAACTTATTGGATGCACAAGATTGCTTAAAAACCCTAATTGGACAAGAATAAGCCTAGGGAGGACGAAAATGACCTAAATGTTCATCCGATGACACAAATACACCTATTGGATGCAAAAGATTGGTTAGAAACCCTAATTTGACAAAAATAAGCCTAGGGAGGACGAAAAATGACCTAAATGTTCAGCCAATGACACAAACACACCTATTGGATGCACAAGATTGGTTAAAAACCCTAATTGGACAAGAATAAGCCTAGGGAGGACGAAAATGACCTAAATGTTCATCCAATGACACAAATGAACTTATTGGATGCACAAGATTGGTTAGAAACCCTAATTGGACAAGAATAAGCCTAGGGAGGACGAAAATGACCTAAATGTTCATCCAATGACACAAATGAACTTATTGGATGCACAAGATTGCTTAAAAACCCTAATTGGACAAGAATAAGCCTAGGGAGGTCGAAATGACCTAAATGTTCATCCAATGACACAAATGAACTTATTGGATGCACAAGATTGCTTAAAACCCTAATTGGACAAGAATAAGACTAGGGAGGACGAAAATGACCTAAATGTTCATTCAATGACACAAACACACCTATTGGATGCACAAGATTGGTTAGAAACCCTAATTGAACAAGAATAAGCCTAGGGAGGACGAAAATGACCTAAATGTTCATCAAATGACACAAATGAACTTATTGGATGCACATGATTGCTTAAAAACCCTAATTGGACAAGAATAAGACTAGGGAGGACGAAAATGACCTAAATGTTCATCCAATGACACAGACACACCTATTGGATGCACAAGATAGGTTAGAAACCCTAATTGAACAAGAATATGCCTAGGGAGGACGAAAATGACCTAAATGTTCATCCAATGACACAAATGAACTTATTGGATGCACAAGATTGCTTAAAAACCCTAATTAGACAAGAATAAGCCTAGGGAGGACGAAAATTACGTAAATGTTCATCCGATGACCCAAATGAACTTATTGGATGCACAAGATTGGTTAAAAACCCTAATTGGACACGAATAAGCCTTGGGAGGACGAAAATGACCTAAATGTTCATCCAATGACACAAATGAACTTATTGGATGCACAAGATTGCTTAAAAACCCTAATTGGACAAGAATAAGCCTAGGGAGGACGAAAATGACCTAAATGTTCATCCAATGACACAAATGAACTTATTGGATGAACAAGATTGGTTAAAAACCCTAATTGGACAAGAATAAGTCTAGACTGGACGAAAATGACCTAAATGTTCATCCAATGACACAAACACACCTATTGGATGCACAAGATTGCTTAATAACCCTAAGTAGACAAGAATAACCCTAGGGAGGACGAAAATGACCTAAATGTTCATCCAATGACACAAACACACCTATTGGATGCACAAGATTGGTTAAAAACCCTAATTGGACAAGAATAAGCCTAGGGAGGACGAAAATGACCTAAATGTTCGTCCAGTGACACAAATGAACTTATTGGATGCACAAGATTGCTTAAAAACCCTAATTGGACAAGAATAAGCCTAGGGAGGACGAAAATGACCTAAATGTTCATCCAATGACACAAATGAACTTATTGGATCCACAAGATTGGTTAAAAACCCTAATTGGACAAGAATAAGCCTTTGGAGGACGAAAATGACCTAAATGTTCATCCAATGACACAAATGAACTTATTGGATGCACAAGATTGCTTAAAAACCCTAATTGGACAAGAATAAGCCTAGGGAGGACGAAAATGACCTAAATGTTCATCCAATGACACAAATGAACTTATTGGATGCACAAGATTGGTTAAAAACCCTAATTGGACAAGAATAAGCATAGGGTGGACGAAAATGACCTAAATGTTTATCCAATGACACAAATGAACTTATTGGATGCACAAGATTGGTTAAAACCCCTAATTGGACAAGAATAAGCCTAGGGAGGACGAAAATGACCTAAATGTTCATCCAATGACACAAAGACACCTATTGGATGCACAAGATAGGTTAGAAACCCTAATTGAACAAGAATAAGCCTAGGGAGGACGAAAATGACCTAAATGTTCATCAAATGACACAAATGAACTTATTGGATGCACAACATTGCTTAAAAACCCTAATTGGACAAGAATAAGCCTAGGGAGGACGAAAATGACCTAAATGTTCATCCAATGACACAAATGAACTTATTGGATGCACAAGATTGCTTAAAAACCCTAATTGGACAAGAATAAGCCTAGGGAGGACGAAAATGACCTAAATGTTCATCCAATGACACAAATGAACTTATTGGATGCACAAGATTGGTTAGAAACCCTAATTGGACAAGAATAAGCCTTGGGAGGACGGAAATGACCTAAATGTTCATCCAATGACACAGATGAACTTATTGGATGCACAAGATTGGTTAAAAACCCTAATTGGACAAGAATAAGCCTAGGGTGGACGAAAATGACCTAAATGTTCATCCAATGACACACATGAACTTATTGGATGCACAAGATTGGTTGAAAACCCTAATTGGACAAGAATAAGCCTAGGGAGGACGAAAATGACCTAAATGTTCATCCAATGACACAAACACACCTATTGGATGCACAAGATTGGTTAGAAACCCTAATTGGACAAGAATAAGCCTAGGGAGGTCGAAAATGATCTAAATGATCATCCAATGACACAAATGAACTTATTGGATGCACAAGATTGCTTAAACACCCTAATTGGACAAGAATAAGCCTAGGGAGGACGAAAATGACCTAAATGTTCATCCAATGACACAAATACACCTATTGAAAGCACAAGATTGGTTAGAAACCCTAATTGGACAAGAATAAGCCTAGGGAGGACGAAAATGACCTAAATGCTCATCCAATGACACAAATGAACTTATTGGATGCACAAGATTGCTTAAAAACCCTAATTGGAAAAGAATAAGCCTAGGGAGGACAAAAATGACCTAAATGTTCATCCAATGACACAAACACACCTATTGGATGCACAAGATTGGTTAAAAACCCTAATTGGACAAGAATAAGCCTATGGAGGACAAAAATGACCTAAATGTTCAACCAATGACACAAATGAACTTATTGGATGCACAAGATTGGTTAAAAACCCTAATTGGACAAGAATAAGCCTTGGGAGAACGAAAATGACCTAAATGTTCATCCAATGACACAAATGAACTTATTGGATGCACAAGATTGCTTAAAACCCTAATTGGACAAGAATAAGACTAGGGAGGACGAAAATGACCTAAATGTTCATCCAATGACACAAACACACCTATTGGATGCACAAGATTGGTTTGAAACCCTAATTGAACAAGAAAAAGCCTAGGGAGGACGAAAATGACCTAAATGTTCATCAAATGACACAAATGAACTTATTGGATGCACAAGATTGCTTAAAAACCGTAATTGGACAATATGAAGCCTAGGTAGGACGAAAATGACCTAAATGTTCATCCAATGACACAAATGAACTTATTGGATGCACAAGATTGCTTAAAAACCCTAATTGGACAAGAATAAGCCTAGGGAGGACGAAAATGACCTAAATGTTCATCCAATGACACAAATGAACTTATTGGATGCACAAGATTGCTTAAAAACCGTAATTGGACAAGAATAAGCCTAGGGAGGACGAAAATGACCTAAATGTTCATCCCATGACCCAAATGAACTTATTGGATGCACAAGTTTGGTTAAAAACCCTAATTGGACAAGAATAAGCCTAGGGAGGACGAAAATGACCTAAATGTTCATCCAATGACACAAATGAACTTATTGGATGCACAAGATTGGTTAAAAACCCTAATTGGACAAGAATAAGCCTAGGGTGGACGAAAATGACCTAAATGTTCATCCAATGACTCAAATGAACTTGTTGGATGCACAAGATTGGTTAAAAACCCTAATTGGACAACAATAAGACTACGGAGTACGAAAATGACCTAAATGTTCATCCAATGACACAAACAGACCTATTGGATGCACAAGATTGGTTAAAAATCCTAATTGGACAAGAATAAGACTAGGGAGGACGACTATGACCTAAATGTGCATGTAATGACACAAATGAACTTATTGGATGCACAACATTGCTTAAAAACCTTAATTGGACAAGAATAAGCCTAGGGAGGACGAAAATGACCTAAATGTTCATCCAATGACACAAATGAACTTATTGGATGCACAAGATTGGTTAAAAACCCTAATTGGACAAGAATAAGCCTAGGGTGGACGAAAATGACCTAAATGTTCATCCAATGACACAAATGAACTTATTGGATGCACAAGATTGCTTAAAAACCCTAATTGGAAAAGAATAAGCCTAGGGAGGACAAAAATGACCTAAATGTTCATCCAATGACACAAACACACCTATTGGATGCACAAGATTGGTTAAAAACCCTAATTGGACAAGAATAAGCCTATGGAGGACGAAAATGACCTAAATGTTCAACCAATGACACAAATGAACTTATTGGATGCACAAGATTCGTTAAAAACCCTAATTGGACAAGAATAAGCCTGGGGAGGACGAAAATGACCTAAATGTTCATCCAATGACACAAATGAACTTATTGGATGCACAAGATTGGTTAAAAACCCTAATTGGACAAGAATAAGCCTAGGGTGGTCGAAAATGACCTAAATGTTTATCCAATGACACAAATGAACTTATTGGATGCACAAGATTGGTTAAAAACCCTAATTGGACAAGAATAAGCCTAGAATGAACGAAAATGACCTAAATGTTCATCCAATGACACAAACACACCTATTGGATGCACAAGATTGGTTAAAAAACCCTAATTGGACAAGAATAAGCCTAGGGAGGTCGAAAATGATCTAAATGTTCATCCAATGACACAAATGAACTTATTGGATGCACAAGATTGCTTAAAAACCCTAATTGGACAATAATAAGCCTATGGAAGACGAAAATGACCTAAATGTTCATCCAATGACACAAATACACCTATTGAATGCACAAGATTGGTTAGAAAGCCTAATTGGACAAGAATAAGCCTAGGGAGGACGAAAATTACCTAAATGTTCATCCAATGACACAAATGAACTTGTTGGATGCACAAGATTACTTAAAAACCCTAATTGGAAAAGAATAGGCCTAGGGAGGACAAAAATGACCTAAATGTTCATCCAATGACACAAATGAACTTATTGGATGCACAAGATTGCTTAAAAACCCTAATTGGAAAAGAATAAGCCTAGGGAGGACAAAAATGACCTAAATGTTCATCCAATGACACAAATGAACTTATTGAATGCACAAGATAGCTTAAAAACCCTAATTGGACAAGAATAAGCCTAGGGAGGACGAAAATGACCTAAATGTTCATCCAATGACACAAATGAACTTATTGGATGCACAAGAGTGGTTAAAGACCCTAATTGGACAAGAATAAGCCTAGGGAGGACGAAAATGACCTAAATGTTCATCCAATGACACAAACACACCTATTGGATGCACAAGATTGGTTAAAAACCCTAATTGGACAAGAATAAGCTTAGGGAGGACGAAAATGACTTAAATCTTAATCCAATGACACAAATGAACTTATTGGATGCACAAGATTGCTTAAAACCCTAATTGGATAAGAATAAGCCTTGGGAGGACGAAAATGACCTAAATGTTTATCAAATGACACAAACACACCTATTGGATGCACAAGATTGGCTTAAAACCCTAATTGGACAAGAATAAGACTAGGGAGGACGAAAATGACCTAAATGTTCATCCAATGACACAAATCAACTTATTGGATGCACAAGATTGCTTAAAAACCCTAATTGGACAAGAATAAGCCTAGGGAGGATGAAAATGACCTAAATGTTCATCCAATGACACAAATGAACATGTTGGATGCACAAGATTGGTTAAAAACCCTAATTGGACAAGAATAAGACTAGGGAGGACGAAAATGACCTAAATGTTCATCCAATGACACAAACACACCTATTGGTTGCACAAGATCGGTTAGAAACCCTAATTGAACAAGAATAAGCCTTGGGAGGACGAAAATGACCTAAATGTTCATCCAATGAAACAAATGAACTTATTGGATTCACAAGATTGCTTAAAAACCCTAATTGGACAAGAATAAGCCTAGGGAGGACGAAAATGACCTAAATGTTCATCCAATGACACAAATAAACTTATTGGATGCACAAGATTGGTTAAAAACCCTAATTGGACAAGAATAAGCCTGGGGAGGACGAAAATGACCTAAATGTTCATCCAATGACACAAATGAACTTATTGGATGCACAAGATTGGTTAAAAACCCTAATGGGACAAGAATAAGCCTTGGGAGGACGAAAATGACCTAAATGTTCATCCAATGACACAAATGAACTTATTGGATGCACAAGATTGCTTAAAACCATAATTGGACAAGAATAAGACTAGGGAGGATGAAAATGACCTAAATGTTCATCCAATGACACAAACACACCTATTGGATGCACAAGATTGGTTAGAAACCCTAATTGAACAAGAATAAGCCTAGGGAGGACGAAAATGACTTAAATCTTAATCCAATGACACAAATGAACTTATTGGACGCACAAGATTGCTTAAAACCCTAATTGGACAAGAATAAGCTAGGGAGGACGAAAATGACCTAAATGTTCATCCAATGACACAAACACACCTATTGGATGCACAAGATTGGTTAAAAACCCTAATTGGACAACAATAAGCCTAGGGAGGATGAAAATGACCTAAATGTTCATTTAATGACACAAACACACCTATTGGATGCACAAGATTGGTTAAAAACCCTAATTGCACAAAAATAAGCCTAGGGAGGACGAAAATGACCTAAATGTTCATCCAATGACACAAATGAACTTATTGGATGCACAAGATTGCTTAAAACCCTAATTGGATAAGAATAAGCCTTGGGAGGACGAAAATGACCTAAATGTTTATCAAATGACACAAACACACCTATTGGATGCACAAGATTGGCTTAAAACGCTAATTGGACAAGAATAAGACTAGGGAGGACGAAAATGACCTAAATGTTCATCCAATAACACAAACACACCTATTGGATGCACAAGATTGGTTAAAAACCCTAATTGGACAAGAATAAGCCTAGGGAGGACGAAAATGACCTAAATGTTCATCCAATGACACAAATACACCTATTGGATGCACAAGATTCGTTAGAAACTCTAATTGGAAAAGAATAAGCCTAGGGAGGACGAAACTGACCTAAATGTTCATCCAATGACACAAACACACCTATGGATGCACAAGATTGGTTAAAAACCATAATTGGACAAGAATAAGCCTAGGGTGGACGGAAATGACCTAAATGTTTATCCAATGACACAAATGAACTTATTAAATGCACAAGATTGGTTAAAAACCCTAATTGGAAGAGAATAAGCCTAGGGAGGACGAAAATGACCTAAATGTTCATCCAATGACACAAACACACCTATTGGATGCACAAGATTGGTTAAAAACCCTAATTGGACAAGAATAAGCCTAGGGAGGACGAAAATGACCTAAATGTTCATCCAATGACACAAATGAACTTATTGGATGCACAAGATTGGTTAAAAACCTTAATGGGACAAGTATAAGCCTAGGAAGGACGAAAATGACCTAAATGTTAATCCAATGACACAAATGAACTTATTGGATGCACAAGATTGGTTAAAAACCCTAATTGGACAAGAATAAGCCTAGGGAGGACGAAAATGACCTAAATGTTCATCCAATGACACAAATACACCTATTGGACGCACAAGATTGGTTAAAAACCCTAATTGGACAAGAATAAGCCTAGGGAGGACAAAAATGACCTAAATGTTCATCCAATGACACAAATGAACTTATTGGATGCACAAGATTGCTTAAAAACCCTAATTGGACAAGAATAAGCCTAGGGAGGACGAAAATGACCTAAATGTTCATCCAATGACACAAATACACCTATTGGATGCACAAGATTGCTTAAAAACCCTAATTGGACAAGAATAAGCCTAGGGAGGACAAAAATGACCTAAATGTTCATCCAATGACACAAATGAACTTATTGGATGCACAAGATTGCTTAAAAACCCTAATTGGACAAGAATAAGCCTAGGGAGGACGAAAATGACCTAAATGTTCATCCAATGACACAAATGAACTTATTGGATGCACAAGATTGGTTAAAACCCTAATTGGACAAGAATAAGCCTAGGGTGGACGAAAATGACCTAAATGTTCATCCAATGACACAAATGAACTTATTGGATGCACAAGATTGCTTAAAAACCCTAATTAGACAAGAATAAGCCTAGGGAGGACGAAAATGACCTAAATGTTCATCCAATGACACAAACACACCTATTGGATGCACAAGATTGGTTAGAAACCCTAATTGGACAAGAATATTCCTAGGGAGGACGAAGATGACCTAAATGTTCATCCAATGACACAAATACACCTATTGGATGCACAAGATTGGTTAAAAACCCTAATTGGACAAGAATAAGCCTAGGGAGGACGAAAATGACCTAAATGTTCATCCAATGACACAAATGAACTTATTGGATGCACAAGATTGGTTAAAAACCCTAATTGGACAAGAATAAGCCTAGGGAGGACGAAAATGACCTAAATGTTCATCCAATGACACAAATGAACTTGTTGGATGCACAAGATTGCTTAAAAACCCTAATTGGACAAGAATAAGCCCAGGGAGGACGAAAATGACCTAAATGTTCATCCAATGACACAAATACACCTATTGGATGCACAAGATTGGTTAAAAACCCTAATTGGACAAGAATAAGCCTAGGGAGGACGAAAATGACCTAAATGTTCATCCAATGACACAAATGAACTTATTGGATGCACAAGATTGGTTAGAAACCCTAATTAGACAAGAATAAGCCTAGGGAGGACGAAAATGACCTAAATGTTCATCCAATGACACAAATACACCTATTGGATGCACAAGATTGGTTAGAAACCCTAATTGGACAAGAATAAGCCTAGGGAGGACGAAAATGACCTATATGTTCATCCAATGACACAAACACACCTATTGGATGCACAAGATTCGTAAGAAACCCTAATTGGACAAGAATAAGCCTAGGGAGGACGAAAATGACCTAAATGTTCATCCAATGACACAAACACACCTATTGGATGCACAAGATTGGTTAGAAACCCTAATTGGACAAGAATAAGCCTAGGGAGGTCGAAAATGATCTAAATGATCATCCAATGACACAAATGAACTTATTGGATGCACAAGATTGCTTAAACACCCTAATTGGACAAGAATAAGCCTAGGGAGGACGAAAATGACCTAAATGTTCATCCAATGACACAAATACACCTATTGAAAGCACAAGATTGGTTAGAAACCCTAATTGGACAAGAATAAGCCTAGGGAGGACGAAAATGACCTAAATGCTCATCCAATGACACAAATGAACTTATTGGATGCACAAGATTGCTTAAAAACCCTAATTGGAAAAGAATAAGCCTAGGGAGGACAAAAATGACCTAAATGTTCATCCAATGACACAAACACACCTATTGGATGCACAAGATTGGTTAAAAACCCTAATTGGACAAGAATAAGCCTATGGAGGACAAAAATGACCTAAATGTTCAACCAATGACACAAATGAACTTATTGGATGCACAAGATTGGTTAAAAACCCTAATTGGACAAGAATAAGCCTTGGGAGGACGAAAATGACCTAAATGTTCATCCAATGACACAAATGAACTTATTGGATGCACAAGATTGGTTAAAAACCCTAATTGGACAAGAATAAGCCTAGGGTGGACAAAATTGACCTAAATGCTTATCCAATGACACAAATGAACTTATTGGATGCACAAGATTGGTTAAAAACCCTAATTGGACAAGAATAAGCCTAGAATGAACGAAAATGACCTAAATGTTCATCCAATAACACAAACACACCTATTGGATGCACAAGATTGGTTAAAAACCCTAATTGGACAAGAATAAGCCTAGGGAGGACGAAAATGACCTAAATGTTCATCCAATGACACAAATGAACTTATTGGATGCACAAGATTGCTTAAAAACCCTAATTGGACAAGAATAAGCCTTGGGAGGATGAAAATGACCTAAATGTTCATCAAATGACACAAACACACCTATTGGATGCACAAGATTGGCTTAAAACCCTAATTGGACAAGAATAAGACTAGGGAGGACGAAAATGACCTAAATGTTCATCCAATGACACAAACACACCTATTGGATGCACAAGAATTGTTAAAAACCCTAATTGGACAACAATAAGCCTAGGGAGGATGAAAATGTCCTGAATGTTCATCTAATGACACAAACACACCTATTGGATGCACAAGATTGGTTAAAAACCCTAATTGGACAAGAATAAGCCTAGGGAGGACGAAAATGACCTAAATGTTCATCCAATGACACAAATGAACTTATTGGATGCACAAGATTGGTTAAAAACCCTAATTGGACAAGAATAAGCCTAGAATGAACGAAAATGACCTAAATGTTCATCCAATGACACAAACACACCTATTGGATGCACAAGATTGGTTAAAAAACCCTAATTGGACAAGAATAAGCCTAGGGAGGTCGAAAATGATCTAAATGTTCATCCAATGACACAAATGAACTTATTGGATGCACAAGATTGCTTAAAAACCCTAATTGGACAATAATAAGCCTAGGGAGGACGAAAATGACCTAAATGTTCATCCAATGACACAAATACACCTATTGAATGCACAAGATTGGTTAGAAAGCCTAATTGGACAAGAATAAGCCTAGGGAGGACGAAAATTACCTAAATGTTCATCCAATGACACAAATGAACTTGTTGGATGCACAGGATTACTTAAAAACCCTAATTGGAAAAGAATAGGCCTAGGGAGGACAAAAATGACCTAAATGTTCATCCAATGACACAAATGAACTTATTGGATGCACAAGATTGCTTAAAAACCCTAAATGGACAAGAATAAGCCTAGGGAGGACGAAAATGACCTAAATGTTCATCCAATGACACAAATACACCTATTGAATGCACAAGATTGGTTAGAAACCCTAATTGGACAAGAATAAGCCTAAGGAGGACGAAAATGACCTAAATGTTCATCCAATGACACAAATGAACTTATTGGATGCACAAGATTGCTTAAAAACCCTAATTGGAAAAGAATAAGCCTAGGGAGGACAAAAATGACCTAAATGTTCATCCAATGACACAAACACACCTATTGGATGCACAAGATTGGTTAAAAACCCTAATTGGACAAGAATAAGCCTATGGAGGACGAAAATGTCCTAAATGTTCAACCAATGACACAAATGAACTTATTGGATGCACAAGATTGGTTAAAAACCCTAATTGGACAAGAATAAGCCTGGGGAGGACGAAAATGACCTAAATGTTCATCCAATGACACAAATGAACTTATTGGATGCACAAGATTGGTTAAAAACCCTAATTGGACAAGAATAAGCCTAGGGTGGTCGAAAATGACCTAAATGTTTATCCAATGACACAAATGAACTTATTGGATGCACAAGATTGGTTAAAAACCCTAATTGGACAAGAATAAGCCTAGAATGAACGAAAATGACCTAAATGTTCATCCAATGACACAAACACACCTATTGGATGCACAAGATTGGTTAAAAAACCCTAATTGGACAAGAATAAGCCTAGGGAGGTCGAAAATGATCTAAATGTTCATCCAATGACACAAATGAACTTATTGGATGCACATGATTGCTTAAAAACCCTAATTGGACAATAATAAGCCTATGGAGGACGAAAATGACCTAAATGTTCATCCAATGACACAAATACACCTATTGAATGCACAAGATTGGTTAGAAACCCTAATTGGACAAGAATAAGCCTAGGGAGGACGAAAATTACCTAAATGTTCATCCAATGACACAAATGAACTTGTTGGATGCACAAGATTACTTAAAAACCCTAATTGGAAAAGAATAGGCCTAGGGAGGACAAAAATGACCTAAATGTTCATCCAATGACACAAATGAACTTATTGGATGCACAAGATTGCTTAAAAACCCTAATTGGAAAAGAATAAGCCTAGGGAGGACAAAAATGACCTAAATGTTCATCCAATGACACAAATGAACTTATTGGATGCACAAGATTGGTTAGAAACCCTAATTAGACAAGAATAAGCCTAGGGAGGACGAAAATGACCTAAATGTTCATCCAATGACACAAATGAACTTATTGGATGCACAAGATTGCTTAAAACCCTAATTGGATAAGAATAAGCCTTGGGAGGACGAAAATGACCTAAATGTTCATCAAATGACACAAACAAACCTATTGGATGCACAAGATTGGCTTAAAACCCTAATTGGACAAGAATAAGACTAGGGAGGACGAAAATGACCTAAATGTTCATCCAATGACACAAACACACCTATTGGATGCACAAGATTGGTTAAAAACCCTAATTGCACGAAAATAAGCCTAGGGAGGACGAAAATGTCCTTAATATTCATGCAATGACACAAATGAACTTATTGGATGCACAAGATTGCTTAAAACCCTAATTGGACAAGAATAAGACTAGGGAGGACGAAAATGACCTAAATGTTCATCCAATGACACAAACACACCTATTGGATGCACAAGATTGGTTAAAAACCCTAATTGGACAACAATAAGCCTAGGGAGGACGAAAACGACCTAAATGTTCATCTAATGACACAAATGAACTTATTGGATGCACAAGATTGCTTAAAACCCTAATTGGACAAGAATAAGACTAGATAGGACGAAAATGACCTAAATGTTCATCCAATGACACAAACCCACCTATTGGAGGCACAAGATTGGTTAGAAACCCTAATTGGACAAGAATAAGCCTAGGGAGGACGAAAATGATCTAAATGTTCATCCAATGACACAAATGAACTTATTGGATGCACAAGATTGCTTAAAAACCATAATTGGACAAGAATAAGCCTAGGGAGGACGACAATGACCTAAATGTTCATCCATTGACACAAATGAACTTATTGGATGGACAAGATTGCTTAAAACCCTAATTGGACAAGAATAAGTCTAGGGAGGACGAAAATGACCTAAATGTTCATCCAATGACACACATGAACTTATTGGATGCACAAGATTGGCTAAAAACCCTAATTGGACAAGAATAAGCCTAGGGTGGACGAAAATGACCTAAATGTTCATCTAATGACACAAACACACCTATTGGATGCACAAGATTGGTTAAAAACCCTAACTGGACAAGAATAAGCCTAGGGATGACGAAAATGACTTAAATCTTAATCCAATGACACAAATGAACTTATTCGATGCACAAGATTGCTTAAAACCCTAATTGAATAAGAATAAGCCTTGGGAGGATGAAAATGACCTAAATGTTCATCAAATGACACAAACACACCTATTGGATGCACAAGATTGGCTTAAAACCCTAATTGGACAAGAATAAGACTAGGGAGGACGAAAATGACCTAAATGTTCATCCAATGACACAAATGAACTTATTGGATGCACAAGATTGGTTAAAAATCCTAATTGGACAAGAATAAGCCTAGGGAGGACGAAAATGACCTAAATGTTCATCCAATGACACAAATGAACTTATTGAATGCACAAGATTGCTTAAAAACCCTATCTAGACAAGAATAAGCCTATGGAGGACGAAAATGACCTAAATGTTCATCCAATGACACAAATACACCTATTGGATGCACAAGATTGGTTAGAAACCCTAATTGGACAAGAATAAGCCTAGGGAGGACGAAAATGACCTAAATGTTCATCCAATGACACAAAGACACCTATTGGATGCACAAGATTCGTTAGAAACCCTAATTGGACAAGAATAAGCCTAGGGAGGACGAAACTGACCTAAATGTTCATCCAATGACACAAACACACCTATTGGATGCACAAGATTGGTTAAAAACCCTAATTGGACAAGAATAAGCCTAAGGTGGACGAAAATGACCTAAATGTTCATCCAATGACACAAACACACCTATTGGATGCACAAGATTGGTTAAAAACCCTAATTGGACAAGAATAAGCCTAGGGAGGACGAAAATGACCTAAATGTTCATCCAATGACACAAATGAACTTACTGGATGCACAAGATTGCTTAAAAACCCTAATTAGACAAGAATAAGCCTAGGGAGGACTAAAATGACCTAAATGTTCATCCAATGACACAAATACACCTATTGGATGCACAAGATTGGTTAAAAACCCTAATTGGACAAGAATAAGCCTAGGGAGGACGAAAATGACCTAAATGTTCATCCAATGACACAAATACACCTATTGGATGCATAAGATTCGTTAGAAACCCTAATTGGACAAGAATAAGCCTAGGGAGGACGAAAATGACCTAAATGTTCATCCAATGACACAAATGAACTTATTGGATGCACAAGATTGGTTAAAAACCTTAGTTGGACAAGAATAAGCCTAGGGAGGACGAAAATGACCTAAATGTTCATCCAATGACACAAATGAACTTATTGGATGCACAAGATTGCTTAAAAACCCTAATTGGACAAGAATAAGCCTAGGGAGGACGAAAATGACCTAAATGTTCATCCAATGACACAAATACAACTATTTGATGCACAAGATTGGTTAGAAACACTAATTGGACAAGAATAAGCCTAGGTAGGACGAAAATGACCTAAATGTTCATCCAATGACACAAACACACCTATTGGATGCACAAGATTGGTTAAAAACCCTAATTGGACAAGAATAAGCCTAGGGAGGACGAAAATGACCTAAATGTTCATCCAATGACACAAATGAACTTATTGGATGCACAAGATTGGTTAGAAACCCTAATTGGACAAGAATAAGCCTAGGGAGGACGAAAATGACCAAAATGTTCATCCAATGACACAAATGAACTTATTGGATGCACAAGATTGCTTATAAACCCTAATTGGACAAGAATAAGCCTAGGCAGGACGAAAATGACCTAAATGTTCATCCAATGACACAAATGAACTTATTGGATGCACACGATTGCTTAAAAACCCTAATTGGACAAGAATAAGCCTAGGGAGGACGAAAATGACCTAAATGTTCATCCAATGACACAAATACACCTATTGGATGCAAAAGATTGGTTAGAAACCCTAATTTGACAAGAATAAGCCTAGGGAGGACGAAAATGACCTGAATGTTCATCCAATGACACAAACACACCTATTGGATGCACAAGATTGGTTAAAAACCCTAATTGGACAACAATAAGCCTTGGGAGGACGAAAATGACCTAAATGTTCATCCAATGACACAAATGAACTTATTGGATGCACAAGATTGGTTAAAAACCCTAATTGGACAAGAATAAGCCTAGGGTGGACGAAAATGACCTAAATGTTTATCCAATGACACAAATGAACTTATTGGATGCACAAGATTGCTTAAAAACCCTAATTGGACAAGAAAAAGCCTAGGGAGGACGAAAATGACCAAAATGTTCATCCAATGACACAAATGAACTTATTGGATGCACAAGATTGCTTAAAACCCTAATTGGACCAAAATAAGACTAGGGAAGACGAAAATGACCTAAATGTTCATCCAATGACACAAACACACCTATTGGATGCACAAGATTGGTTAGAAACCCTATTTGAACAAGAATAAGCCTAGGGAGGACGAAAATGACTTAAATCTTAATCCAATGACACAAATGAACTTATTGGATGCACAAGATTGCTTAAAACCCTAATTGGACAAGAATAAGACTAGGGAGGACGAAAATGACCTAAATGTTCATCCAATGACACAAATGAACTTATTGGATGCACAAGATTGCTTAAAAAACCTAATTGGACAAGAATAAGCCTAGGGAGGACGAAAATGACCTAAACGTTCATCCAACTACACAAATGAACTTATTGGATGCACAAGATTGGTTAAAAACCCTAATTGGACAAGAATAAGCCTTGGGAAGACGAAAATGACCTAAATGTTCATCCAATGACACAAATGAACTTATTGGATGCACAAGATTGGTTAAAAACCCTAATTGGACAAGAATAAGCCTTGGGAGGACGAAAATGACCTAAATGTTCATCCAATGACACAAATGAACTTATTGGATGCACAAGATTGGTTAAAAACCCTAATTAGACAAGAATAAGCCTAGGGTGGACGAAAATGACCTAAAAGTTTATCCAATGACACAAATGAACTTATTGGATGCACAAGATTGGTTAAAAACCCTAATTGGACAAGAATAAGCCTAAGGAGGATGAAAATGACCTAAATGTTCATCCAATGACACAAATGAACTTATTGGATGCACAAGATTGGTTAAAAACCCTAATTGGACAAGAATAAGCCTTGGGAGGACGAAAATGACCTAAATGTTCATCCAATGACACAAATGAACTTATTGGATGCACAAGATTGGTTAAAAACCCTAATTGGACAAGAATAAGCCTAGGGTGGACGAAAATGACCTAAATGTTTATCCAATGACACAAATGAACTTATTGGATGCACAAGATTGGTTAAAAACCCTAATTGGACAAGAATAAGCCTAGAATGAACGAAACTGACCTAAATGTTCATCCAATGACACAAACACACCTATTGGATGCACAAGATTGGTTAAAAAACCCTAATTGGACAAGAATAAGCCTAGGGAGGTCGAAAATGATCTAAATGTTCATCCAATGACACAAATGAACTTATTGGATGCACAAGATTGGTTAAAAACCCTAATTGGACAAGAATAAGCCTTGGGAGGACGAAAATGACCTAAATGTTCATCCAATGACACAAATGAACTTATTGGATGCACAAGATTGGTTAAAAACCCTGATTGGACAAGAATAAGCCTAGGGTGGACGAAAATGACCTAAATGTTCATCCAATGACACAAATGAACTTATTGGATGCACAAGATTGGTTAGAAACCCTAATTGGACAAGAATAAGCCTAGGGAGGACGAAAATGACCTAAATGTTCATCCAATGAAACAAATGAACTTATTGGATTCACAAGATTGCTTAAAAACCCTAATTGGACAAGAATAAGCCTAGGGAGGATGAAAATGACCTAAATGTTCATCTAATGACACAAACACACCTATTGGATGCCCAAGATTGGTTAAAAACCCTAATTGCACAAAACTAAGCCTAGTGAGGACGAAAATAACCTAAATGTTCATCCAACGACACAAATGAACTTATTGGATGCACAAGATTGCTTAAAACCCTAATTGGACAAGAATAAGACTAGGGAGGACGAAAATGACCTAAATGTTCATCCAATGACACAAACACACCTATTGGATGCACAAGATTGGTTAGAAACCCTAATTGAACAATAATAAGCCTAGGGAGGACGAAAATGACCTAAATGTTCATCCAATGAAACAAATGAACTTATTGGATTCACAAGATTGCTTAAAAACCCTAATTGGACAAGAATAAGCCTAGGGAGGACGAAAATGACCTAAATGTTCATCCAATGACACAAATGAACTTATTGGATGCACAAGATTGGTTAAAAACCCTAATTGGACAAGAATAAGCCTTGGGAGGACGAAAATGACCTAAATGTTCATCCAATGACACAAATGAACTTATTGGAGGCACAAGATTGGTCAAAAACCCTAATTGGACAAGAATAAGCCTAGGGTGGACGAAAATGACCTAAATGTTTATCCAATGACACAAATGAACTTATTGGATGCACAAGATTGGTTAAAAACCCTAATTGGACAAGAATAAGCCTAGGGAGGACGAAAATGACCTAAATGTTCATCTAATGACACAAACACACCTATTGGATGCACAAGATTGGTTAAAAACCCTAATTGGACAAGAATAACCCTAGGGAGGACGAAAATGACCTAAATGTTCATCCAATGACACAAATGAACTTATTGGATGCACAAGATTGCTTAAAAACCCTAATTAGACAAGAATAAGCCTAGGGAAGATGAAAATGACCTAAATTTTCATCCAATGACACAAATACACCTATTGGATGCACAAGATTGGTTAGAAACCCTAATTGGACAACATTAAGCCTAGGGAGGATGAAAATGACCTAAATGTTCGTCTAATGACACAAACACACCTATTGGATGCACAAGATTGGTTAAAAACCCGAATTGCACAAAACTAAGCCTAGTGAGGACGAAAATAACCTAAATGTTCATCCAATGACACAAATGAACTTATTGGATGCACAAGATTGCTTAAAACCCTAATTGGACAAGAATAAGACTAGGGAGGACGAAAATGACCTAAATGTTCATCCAATGACACAAACACACCTATTGGATGCACAAGATTGGTTAGAAACCCTAATTGAACAAGAAGAAGCCTAGGGAGGAAGAAAATGACCTAAATGTTCTTCATATGAAACAAATGAACTTATTGGATTCACAAGATTGCTTAAAAACCCTAATTGGACAAGAATAAGCCTAGGGAGGACGAAAATGACCTAAATGTTCATCCAATGACACAAATGAACTTATTGGATGCACAAGATTGGTTAAAAACCCTAATTGGACAAGAATAAGCCTTGGGAGGACGAAAATGACCTAAATGTTCAGCCAATGACACAAATGAACATATTGGATGCACAAGATTGGTTAAAAACCCTAATTGGATAAGAATAAGCCTAGGGTGGACGAAAATGACCTAAATGTTTATCCAATGACACAAATGAACTTATTGGATGCACAAGATTGGTTAAAAACCCTAATTGGACAAGAATAAGCCTAGGGAGGACGAAAATGACCTAAATGTTCATCCAATGACACAAACACACCTATTGGATGCACAAGATTCGTAAGAAACCCTAATTGGACAAGAATAAGCCTAGGGAGGAAGAAACTGACCTAAATGTTCATCCAATGACACAAACACACCTATTGGATGCACAAGATTCGTAAGAAACCCTAATTGGACAAGAATAAGCCTAGGGAGGACGAAAATGACCTAAATGTTCATCCAATGACACAAACACACCTATTGGATGCACAAGATTGGTTAAAAACCCTAATTGGACAAGAATAAGCCTAGGGAGGACGAAAATGACCTAAATGTTCATCCAATGACACAAATGAACTTATTGGATGCACAAGATTGGTTAGAAACCCTAATTGGACAAGAATAAGCCTAGGGAGGACGAAAATGACCAAAATGTTCATCCAATGACACAAATGAACTTATTGGATGCACAAGATTGGTTATAAACCCTAATTGGACAAGAATAAGCCTAGGGAGGACGAAAATGACCTAAATGTTCATCCAATGACACAAATGAACTTATTGGATGCACAAGATTGGTTAGAAACCCTAATTGGACAAGAATAAGCCTAGGGTGGGTGAAAATGACCTAAATGTTTATCCAATGACACAAAGGAACTTATAGGATGCACAAGATTGGTTAAAAACCCTAATTGGACAAGAATAAGCCTAGGGAGGACGAAAATGACCTAAATGTTCATCCAATGACACAAATGAACTTATTGGATGCACAAGATTGGTTAGAAACCCTAATTGGACAAGAATAAGCCTAGGGAGGAGGAAAATGACCTAAATGTTCATCCAATGACATAAACACACCTATTGGATGCACAAGATTGGTTAAAAACCCTAATTGGACAACAATAAGCCTTGGGAGGACGAAAATGACCTAAATGTTCATCCAATGACACAAATGAACTTATTGGATGCACAAGATTGGTTAAAAACCCTAATTGGACAACAATAAGCCTTGGGAGGACGAAAATGACCTAAATGTTCATCCAATGACACAAATACACCTATTGGATGCAAAAGATTTGTTAGAAACCCTAATTTGACAAGAATAAGCCTAGGGAGGACGAAAATGACCGAAATGTTCATCCATTGACACAAACACACCTATTGGATGCACAAGATTGGTTAAAAACCCTAATTGGACAAGAATAAGCCTAGGGAGGACGAAAATGACCTAAATGTTCATCCAATGACACAAATGAACTTATTGGATGCACAAGATTGGTTAGAAACCCTAATTGGACAAGAATAAGCCTAGGGAGGACGAAAATGACCTAAATGTTCATCCAATGACACAAACACACCTATTGGATGCACAAGATTGGTTAAAAACCCTAATTGGACAACAATAAGCCTTGGGAGGACGAAAATGACCTAAATGTTCATCCAATGACACAAATGAACTTATTGGATGCACAAGATTGGTTAAAAACCCTAATTGGACAAGAATAAGACTAGGGTGGACGAAATTGACCTAAATCTTTATCTAATGACACAAATGAACTTATTAGATGCACAAGATTGGTTAAAAACCCTAATTGGACAAGAATAAGCCTAGGGAGGACGAAAATGACCTAAATGTTCATCCAATGACACAAACACACCTATTGGATGCACAAGATTGGTTAAAAACCCTAATTGGACAAGAATAAGCATAGGGAGGACGAAAATGACCTAAATGTTCATCCAATGACACAAATGAACTTATTGGATGCACAAGATTGGTTAAAAACCCTAATTGGACAAGAATAAGCCTAGGGAGGACGAAAATCACCTAAATGTTCATCCAATGACACAAACACACCTATTGGATGCACAAGATTGGTTAAAAACCTTAATTGGACAAGAATAAGCCTAGGGAGGACGAAAATGACCTAAATGTTCATCCAATGACACAAATGAACTTATTGGATGCACAAGATTGGTTAAAAACCCTAATTGGAAAAGAATAAGCCTAGGGAGGACAAAAATGACCTAAATGTTCATCCAATGACACAAACACACCTATTGGATGCACAAGATTGGTTAAAAACCCTAATTGGACAAGAATAAGCCTATGGAGGACGAAAATGTCCTAAATGTTCAACCAATGACACAAATGAACTTATTGGATGCACAAGATTGGTTAAAAACCCTAATTGGACAAGAATAAGCCTGGGGAGGACGAAAATGACCTAAATGTTCATCCAATGACACAAATGAACTTATTGGATGCACAAGATTGGTTAAAAACCCTAATTGGACAAGAATAAGCCTAGGGTGGTCGAAAATGACCTAAATGTTTATCCAATGACACAAATGAACTTATTGGATGCACAAGATTGGTTAAAAACCCTAATTGGACAAGAATAAGCCTAGAATGAACGAAAATGACCTAAATGTTCATCCAATGACACAAACACACCTATTGGATGCACAAGATTGGTTAAAAAACCCTAATTGGACAAGAATAAGCCTAGGGAGGTCGAAAATGATCTAAATGTTCATCCAATGACACAAATGAACTTATTGGATGCACAAGATTGCTTAAAAACCCTAATTGGACAAGAATAAGCCTATGGAGGACGAAAATGACCTAAATGTTCATCTAATGACACAAATACACCTATTGAATGCACAAGATTGGTTAGAAACCCTAATTGGACAAGAATAAGCCTAAGGAGGACGAAAATTACATAAATGTTCATCCAATGACACAAATGAACTTATTGGATGCACAAGATTACTTAAAAACCCTAATTGGAAAATAATAGGCCTAGGGAGGACAAAAATGACCTAAATGTTCATCCAATGACACAAATGAACTTATTGGATGCACAAGATTGCTTAAAAACCCTAATTGGAAAAGAATAAGCCTAGGGAGGACAAAAATGACCTAAATGTTCATCCAATGACACAAACACACCTATTGGATGCACAAGATTGGTTAAAAACCCTAATTGGACAAGAATAAGCCTATGGAGGACGAAAATGACCTAAATGTTCAACCAATGACTCAAATGAACTTATTGGATGCACAAGATTGGTTAAAAACCCTAATTGGACAAGAATAAGCCTGGGGAGGACGAAAATGACCTAAATGTTCATCCAATGACACAAATGAACTTATTGGATGCACAAGATTGGTTAAAAACCCTAATTGGACAAGAATAAGCCTAGGGTGGTCGAAAATGACCTAAATGTTTATCCAATGACACAAATGAACTTATTGGATGCACAAGATTGGTTAAAAACCCTAATTGGACAAGAATAAGCCTAGAATGAACGAAAATGACCTAAATGTTCATCCAATGACACAAACACACCTATTGGATGCATAAGATTGGTTAAAAAACCCTAATTGGACAAGAATAAGCCTAGGGAGGTCGAAAATGATCTAAATGTTCATCCAATGACACAAATGAACTTATTGGATGCACAAGATTGCTTAAAAACCCTAATTGGACAATAATAAGCCTATGGAGGACGAAAATGACCTAAATGTTCATCCAATGACACAAATACACCTATTGAATGCACAAGATTGGTTAGAAACCCTAATTGGACAAGAATAAGCCTAGGGAGGACGAAAATTACCTAAATGTTCATCCAATGACACAAATGAACTTGTTGGATGCACAAGATTACTTAAAAACCCTAATTGGAAAAGAATAGGCCTAGGGAGGACAAAAATGACCTAAATGTTCATCCAATGACACAAATGAACTTATTGGATGCACAAGATTGCTTAAAAACCCTAATTGGAAAAGAATAAGCCTAGGGAGGACAAAAATGACCTAAATGTTCATCCAATGACACAAATGAACTTATTGAATGCACAAGATCGCTTAAAAACCCTAATTGGACAAGAATAAGCCTAGGGAGGACCAAAATGACCTAAATGTTCATCCAATGACACAAATGAACTTATTGGATGCACAAGAGTGGTTAAAGACCCTAATTGGACAAGAATAAGCCAAGGGAGGACGAAAATGACCTAAATGTTCATCCAATGACACAAACACACCTATTGGATGCACAAGATTGGTTAAAAACCCTAATTGGACAAGAATAAGCTTAGGGAGGACGAAAATGACTTAAATCTTAATCCAATGACACAAATGAACTTATTGGATGCACAAGATTGCTTAAAACCCTAATTGGATAAGAATAAGCCTTGGGAGGACGAAAATGACCTAAATGTTTATCAAATGACACAAACACACCTATTGGATGCACAAGATTGGCTTAAAACCCTAATTGGACAAGAATAAGACTAGGGAGGACGAAAATGACCTAAATGTTCATCCAATGACACAAACACACCTATTGGATGCACAAGATTGGTTAAAAACCCTAATTGCACGAAAATAAGCCTAGGGAGGACGAAAATGTCCTTAATATTCATGCAATGACACAAATGAACTTATTGGATGCACAAGATTGCTTAAAACCCTAATTGGACAAGAATAAGACTAGGGAGGACGAAAATGACCTAAATGTTCATCCAATGACACAAACACACCTATTGGATGCACAAGATTGGTTAAAAACCCTAATTGGACAACAATAAGCCTAGGGAGGACGAAAACGACCTAAATGTTCATCTAATGACACAAATACACCTATTGGATGCACAAGATTGGTTAGAAACCCTAATTGGACAAGAATAAGCCTAGGTAGGACGAAAATGACCTAAATGTTCATCCAATGACACAAACACACCAATTGGATACACAAGATTGGTTAAAAACCCTAATTGGACAAGAATAAGCCTAGGGAGGACGAAAATGACCTAAATGTTCATCCAATGACACAAATGAACTTATTGGATGCACAAGATTGCTTAAATACCCTAATTAGACAAGAATAAGCCTAGGGAGGACGAAAATGACCTAAATGTTCATCCAATGACACAAACACACCTATTGGATGCACAAGATTGGTTAAAAACCCTAATTGGACAAGAATAAGCCTAGGGAGGACGAAAATGACCTAAATGTTCATCCAATGACACAAATGAACTTATTGGATGCACAAGATTGGTTAGAAACCCTAATTGGACAAGAATAAGCCTAGGGAGGACGAAAATGACCTAAACGTTCATCCAATGACACAAATGAACTTATTGGATGCACAAGATTGCTTAAAAACCCTAATTGGACAAGAATAAGCCTAGGGAGGACGAAAATGACCTAAATGTTCATCCAATGACACAAACACACCTATTGGATGCATAAGATTGGTTAAAAACCCTAATTGGACAAGAATAAGCCTAGGGAGGACGAAAATGACCTAAATGTTCATCCAATGACACAAATGAACTTATTGGATGCACAAGATTGGTTAGAAACCCTAATTGGACAAGAATAAGCCTAGGGAGGACGAAAACGACCTAAATGTTCATCCAATGACACAAATGAACTTATTGAATGCACAAGATTGCTTAAAAACCCTAATTGGACAAGAATAAGCCTACGGAGGACGAAAATGACCTAAATGTTCATCCAATGACACAAATGAACTTATTGGATGCACAAGATTGGTTAAAAACCCTAATTGGACAAGAATAAGCTTAGGGAGGACGAAAATGACCTAAATGTTCATCCAATGACACAAACACACCTATTGGATGCACAAGATTGGTTAAAAACCCTAACTGGACAAGAATAAGCCTAGGGATGACGAAAATGACTTAAATCTTAATCCAATGACACAAATGAACTTATTCGATGCACAAGATTGCTTAAAACCCTAATTGAATAAGAATAAGCCTTGGGAGGATGAAAATGACGTAAATGTTCATCAATTGACACAAACACACCTATTGGATGCACAAGATTGGCTTATAACCATAATTGGGCAAGAATAAGACTAGGGAGGACGAAAATGACCTAAATGTTCATCCAATGACACAAATGAACTTATTGGATGCACAAGATTGCTTAAAAACCCTAATTGGACAAGAATAACCCTAGGGAGGACGAAAATGACTTAAATCTTAATCCAATGACACAAATGAACTTATTGGATGCACAAGATTGCTTAAAACCCTAATTGGATAAGAATAACCCTTGGGAGGACAAAAATGACCTAAATGTTCATCCAATGACACAAATGAACTTATTGGATGCACAAGATTGCTTAAAATCCCTAATTGGACAAGAATAAGCCTAGGGAGGACGAAAATGACCTAAATGTTCATCCAATGACACAAATGAACTTATTGGATGCACAAGATTGGTTAGAAACCCTAATTGGACAAGAATAAGCCTAGGGAGGACGAAAATGACCTAAATGTTCATCCAATGACACAAACACACCAATTGGATACACAAGATTGGTTAAAAACCCTAATTGGACAAGAATAAGCCTAGGGAGGACGAAAATGACCTAAATGTTCATCCAATGACACAAATGAACTTATTGGATGCACAAGATTGCTTAAATACCCTAATTAGACAAGAATAAGCCTAGGGAGGACGAAAATGACCTAAATGTTCATCCAATGACACAAACACACCTATTGGATGCACAAGATTGGTTAAAAACCCTAATTGGACAAGAATAAGCCTAGGGAGGACGAAAATGACCTAAATGTTCATCCAATGACACAAATGAACTTATTGGATGCACAAGATTGGTTAGAAACCCTAATTGGACAAGAATAAGCCTAGGGAGGACGAAAATGACCTAAATATTCATCCAATGACACAAATGAACTTATTGAATGCACAAGATTGCTTAAAAACCCTAATTGGACAAGAATAAGCCTAGGGAGGACGAAAATGACCTAAATGTTCATCCAATGACACAAATGAACTTATTGGATGCACAAGATTGGTTAGAAACCCTAATTGGACAAGAATAAGCCTAGGGAGGACGACAATAACGTAAATGTTCATCCAATGACACAAATGAACTTATTGGATGCACAAGATTGCTTAAAAACCCTAATTGGACAAGAATAAGACTAGGGAGGACAAAAATGACCTAAATGTTCATCCAATGACACAAACACACCTATTGGATGCACAAGATTGGTTAGAAACCCTAATTGAACAAGAATAAGCCTAGGGAGGACAAAAATGACCTAAATGTTCATCCAATGACACAAATGAACTTATTGGATGCACAAGATTGCTTAAAAACCCTAATTGGACAAGAATAAGCCTAGGGAGGACGAAAATGACCTAAATGTTCATCCAATGACACAAATGAACTTATTGGATGCACAAGATTGGTTAGAAACCCTAATTGGACAAGAATAAGCCTAGGGAGGACGAAAATGACCTAAATGTTCATCCAATAACACAAACACACCTATTGGATGCACAAGATTGGTTAAAAACCCTAATTGGACAACAATAAGCCTTGGGAGGACGAAAATGACCTAAATGTTCATCCAATGACACAAATGAACTTATTGGATGCACAAGATTGGTTAAAAACCGTAATTGGACAAGAATAAGCCTAGGGTGGACGAAAATGACCTAAATGTTTATCCAATGACACAAATGAACTTATTGGATGCACAAGATTGCTTAAAAACCCTAATTGGACAAGAATAAGCCTAGGGAGGACGAAAATGACCTAAATGTTCATCCAATGACACAAACACACCTATTGGATGCACAAGATTGGTTAGAAACCCTAATTGGACAAGAATAAGCCTAGGGAGGACGAAAATGACCTAAATGTTTATCCAATGACACAAAGACACCTATTGGATGCACAAGATTGGTTAGAAACCCTAATTGGACAAGAATAAGCCTATGGAGGACGAAAATGACCTAAATGTTCATCCAATGACACAAACACACCTATTGGATGCACAAGATTGGTTAAAAACCCTAATTGGACAAGAATAAGCCTAGGGAGGACGAAAATAATCTAAATTTTCATCCAATGACACAAATACACCTATTGGATGCACAAGATTGGTTAGAAACCCTAACTCTACAAGAATAAGCCTAGGGAGGACGAAAATGACCTAAATGTTCATCCAATGACACAAACACACCTATTGGATGCACAAGATTGGTTAAAAACCCTAATTGGACAAGAATAAGCCTAGGGAGGACGAAAATAACCTAAATTTTCATCCAATGACACAAATACACCTATTGGATGCACAAGATTGGTTAGAAACCCTAATTGGACAAGAATAAGCCTAGGGAGGACGAAAATGACCTAAATGTGCATTCAATAACACAAATGAACTTATTGGATGCACAAGATTGCTTAAAAACCCTAATTAGACAAGAATAAGCCTAGGGAGGACGAAAATGACCTAAATGTTCATCCAATGACACAAATGAACTTATTGGATGCACAAGATTGCTTAAAAACCCTAATTGGACAAGAGTAAGCCTAGGGAGGACGAAAATGACCTAAATGTTCATCTAATGAAACAAACACACCTATTGGATGCACAAGATTGGTTAGAAACCCTAATTGGACAAGAATAAGCCTAGGGAAGACGAAAATGACCTAAATGTTCATCCAATGACACAAACACACCTATTGGATGCACAAGATTGGTTACAAACCCTAATTGGACAAGAATATGCCTAGGGTGGACGAAAATGACCTAAATGTTTATCCAATGACACCAATGAACTTATTGGATGCACAAGATTGCTTAAAAACCCTAATTGGACAAGAATAAGCCTAGGGAGGACGAAAATGACCTAAATGTTCATCCAATGACACAAATGAACTTATTGGATGCACAAGATTGCTTAAAAACCCTAATTGGACAAGAATAAGCCTAGGGAGGACGAAGATGACCTAAATGTTCATCCAATGACACAAACACACCTGTTGGATGCACAAGATTGCTTAAAAACCCTAATTGGACAAGAATAAGCCATGGGAGGACGAAAATGACCTAAATGTTCATCCAATGACACAAATACACCTATTGGATGCACAAGATTGGTTAAAAACCCTAATTGGACAAGAATAAGCCTAGGGAGGACGAAAATGACCTAAATGTTCATCCAATGACACAAATGAACTTATTGGATGCACAAGATTGGTTAAAAACCCTAATTGGACAAGAATAAGCCTTGGGAGGACGAAAATGACCTAAATGTTCATCCAATGACACAAATGAACTTATTGGATGCACAAGATTGGTTAAAAACCATAATTAGACAAGAATAAGCTTAGGGTGGACGAAAATGACCTAAATGTTTATCCAATGACACAAATGAACTTATTGGATGCACAAGATTGGTTAAAAACCCTAATTGGACAAGAATAAGCCTAGGGAGGACGAAAATGACCTAAATGTTCATCCAATGACACCAACACACCTATTGGATGCACAAGATTGGTTAAAAACCCTAATTGGACAAGAATAAGCCTTGGGAGGACGAAAATGACCTAAATGTTCATCCAATGACACAAATGAACTTATTGGATGCACAAGATTGGTTAAAAACCCTAATTGGACAAGAATAAGTCTTGGGAGGACGAAAATGACCTAAATGTTCATCCAATGACACAAATGAACTTATTGGATGCACAAGATTGGTTAAAAACCCTAATTGGACAAGAATAAGCCTAGGGAGGACGAAAATGACCTAAATGTTCATCCAATGACACAAACACACCTATTGGATGCACAAGATTGGTTAAAAACCCTAATTGGACAAGAATAAGCCTAGGGAGGACGAAAATGACCTAAATGTTCATCCAATGACACAAATACACCTATTGGATGCAAAAGATTGGTTAGAAACCCTAATTGGCCAAGAATAAGCCTAGGGAGGACGAAAATGACCTAAATGTTCATCCAATGACACAAACACACCTATTGGATGCACAAGATTGGTTAAAAACCCTAATTGGACAAGAATAAGCCTAGGGAGGACGAAAATGACCTAAATGTTCATCCAATGACACAAATGAACTTACTGGATGCACAAGATTGCGTAAAAACCCTAATTAGACAAGAATAAGCCTAGGGAGGACGAAAATGACCTAAATGTTCATCCAATGACACAAACACACCTATTGGATGCACAAGATTGGTTAAAAACCCTAATTGGACAAGAATAAGCCTAGGGAGGACGAAAATGACCTAAATGTTCATCCAATGACACAAATGAACTTATTGGATGCACAAGATTGCTTAAAAACCCTAATTGGACAAGAATAAGCCTAGGGAGGACGAAAATGAGCTAAATGTTCATCCAATGACACAAATACACCTATTGGATGCACAAGATTGGTTAGAAACCCTAATTGGACAAGAATAAGCCTAGGGAGGACGAAAATGACCTAAATGTTCATCCAATGACACAAATGAACTTATTGGATGCACAAGATTGGTTAAAAACCCTAATTGGACAAGAATAAGCCTAGGGAGGACGAAAATGACCTAAATGTTCATCCAATGACACAAATGAACTTATTGGATGCACAAGATTGCTTAAATTCCCTAATTGGACAAGAATAAGCCTAGGGAGGACGAAAATGACCTAAATGTTCATCCAATGACACAAATACACCTATTGGATGCACAAGATTGGTTAAAAACCCTAATTGGACAAGAATATGCTTAGGAAGGACGAAAATGACCTAAATGTTCATCCAATGACACATATGAACTTATTGGATGCACAAGATTGGTTAAAAACCCTAATTGGACAAGAATAAGCCTAGGGAGGACGAAAATGACCTAAATGTTCATCCAATGAAACAAATGAACTTATTGGATGCACAAGATTGCTTAAAAACCCTAATTGGACAAGAATAAGCCTAGGGAGGACGAAAATGACCTAAATGTTCATCCAATGACACAAACACACCTATTGGATGCACAAGATTGGTTAAAAACCCTAATTGGACAAGAATAAGCCTAGGGAGGACGAAAATGACCTAAACGTTCATCCAATGACACAAATGAACTTATTGGATGCACAAGATTGGTTAAAAACCCTAATTGGAAAAGAATAAGCCTAGGGAGGACGAAAATGACCTAAATGTTCATCCAATGACACAAACACACCTATTGGATGCACAAGATTGGTTAAAAACCCTAATTGGACAAGAATAAGCCTAGGGAGGACGAAAATGACCTAAATGTTCATCCAATGACACAAATGAACTTATTGGATGCACAAGATTGGTTAAAAACCCTAATTGGACAAGAATAAGCCTAGGGAGGACGAAAATGACCTAAATGTTCATCCAATGACATAAATGAACATATTGGATGCACAAGATTGGTTAAAAACCCTAATTGGACAAGAATAAGCATAGGGAGGACGAAAATGACCTAAATGTTCATCCAATGACACAAATGAACTTATTGGATGCACAAGATTGCTTAAAAACCCTAATTGGACAAGAATAAGCCTAGGGAGGACGAAAATGACCTAAATGTTCATCCAATGACACAAACACACCTATTGGATGCACAAGATTGGTTAAAAACCCTAACTGGACAAGAATAAGCCTTGGGAGGACGAAAATGACTTTAATCTTAATCCAATGACACAAATGAACTTATTCGATGCACAAGATTGCTTAAAACCCTAATTGGATAAGAATAAGCCTTGGGAGGACGAAAATGACCTAAATGTTCATCAAATGACACAAACACACCTATTGGATGCACAAGATTGGCTTAAAACCCTAATTGGACAAGAATAAGACTAGGGAGGACGAAAATGACCTAAATGTTTATCCAATGACACAAACACACCTATTGGATGCACAAGATTGGTTAAAAACCCTAATTGGACAACAATAAGCCTACGGAGGACGAAAATGACCTAAATGTTCATCCAAAGACACAAACACACCTATTGGATGCACAAGATTGCTTAAAAACCCTAATTCGACAAGAATAAGCCTAGGTTGGACGAAAATGACCTAAATGTTCATCCAATGACACAAATGAACTTATTGGATGCACAAGATTGCTTAAAACCCTACTTGGACAAGAATAAGACTAGGGACGACGAAAATGACCTAAATGTTCATCCAATGACACAAACCCACCTATTGGATGCACAAGATTGGTTAGAAACCCTAATTGGACAAGAATAAGCCTAGGGAGGACGAAAATGATCTAAATGTTCATCCAATGACACAAATGAACTTATTGGATGCACAAGATTGCTTAAAAACCCTAATTGAACAAGAATAAGCCTAGGGAGGACGAAAATGACTTAAATGTTCATCCAATGACACAAATGAACTTATTGGATGCACAAGATTGCTTAAAACCCTAATTGGACCAGAATAAGACTAGGGAGGACGAAAAAGACCTAAATGTTCACCCAATGAAACAAACACACCTATTGGATGCACAAGATTGGTTAGAAACCCTAATTGAACAAGAATAAGCCTAGGGAGGACGAAAATGACATAAACCATAATCCAATGACACAAATGAACTTATTGGATTCACAAGATTGCTTAAAACCCTAATTCGATAAAAATAAGCCTTGGGAGGACGAAAATGACCTAAATGTTCATCAAATGACACAAACACACCTATTGGATGCACAAGATTGGCTTAAAACCCTAATTGGACAAGAATAAGACTAGGGAGGACGAAAATGACCTAAATGTTCAACCTATTGGATGCACAAGATTGGTTAAAAGCCCTAATTAGACAAGAATAAGCCTAGGGAGGACGAAAATGACCTAAATGTTCATCCAATGACACAAACACACCTATTGGATGCACAAGATTGGTTAAAAACCCTAATTGCACAAAACTAAGCCTAGTGAGGACGAAAATAACCTAAATGTTCATCCAATGACACAAATGAACTTATTGGATGCACAAGATTGCTTAAAACCCTAATTGGACAAGAATAAGCCTAGGGAGGACGAAAATGACTTAAATCTTAATCCAATGACACAAATGAACTTATTGGATGCACAAGATTGCTTAAAACCCTAATTGGATAAGAATAACCCTTGGGAGGTCAAAAATGACCTAAATGTTCATCCAATGACACAAATGAACTTATTGGATGCACAAGATTGCTTAAAATCCCTAATTGGACAAGAATAAGCCTAGGGAGGACGAAAATGACCTAAATGTTCATCCAATGACACAAATACACCTATTGGATGCACAAGATTGGTTAGAAACCCTAATTGGACAAGAATAAGCCTAGGGAGGACGAAAATGACCTAAATGTTCATCCAATGACACAAATGAACTTATTGAATGCACAAGATTGCTTAAAAACCCTAATTGGACAAGAATAAGCCTACGGAGGACGAAAATGACCTAAATGTTCATCCAATGACACAAATGAACTTATTGGATGAACAAGATTGGTTAAAAACCCTAATTGGACAAGAATAAGCCTAGGGAGGACGAAAATGACCTAAATGTTCATCCAATGACACAAACACACCTATTGGATGCACAAGATTGGTTAAAAACCCTAACTGGACAAGAATAAGCCTTGGGAGGACGAAAATGACTTTAATCTTAATCCAATGACACAAATGAACTTATTCGATGCACAAGATTGCTTAAAACCCTAATTGGATAAGAATAAGCCTTGGGAGGACGAAAATGACCTAAATGTTCATCAAATGACACAAACACACCTATTGGATGCACAAGATTGGCTTAAAACCCTAATTGGACAAGAATAAGACTAGGGAGGACGAAAATGACCTAAATGTTTATCCAATGACACAAACACACCTATTGGATGCACAAGATTGGTTAAAAACCCTAATTGGACAACAATAAGCCTACGGAGGACGAAAATGACCTAAATGTTCATCCAAAGACACAAACACACCTATTGGATGCACAAGATTGCTTAAAAACCCTAATTCGACAAGAATAAGCCTAGGTTGGACGAAAATGACCTAAATGTTCATCCAATGACACAAATGAACTTATTGGATGCACAAGATTGCTTAAAACCCTACTTGGACAAGAATAAGACTAGGGACGACGAAAATGACCTAAATGTTCATCCAATGACACAAACCCACCTATTGGATGCACAAGATTGGTTAGAAACCCTAATTGGACAAGAATAAGCCTAGGGAGGACGAAAATGATCTAAATGTTCATCCAATGACACAAATGAACTTATTGGATGCACAAGATTGCTTAAAAACCCTAATTGAACAAGAATAAGCCTAGGGAGGACGAAAATGACTTAAATGTTCATCCAATGACACAAATGAACTTATTGGATGAACAAGATTGCTTAAAACCCTAATTGGACCAGAATAAGACTAGGGAGGACGAAAATGACCTAAATGTTCATCCAATGAAACAAACACACCTATTGGATGCACAAGATTGGTTAGAAACCCTAATTGAACAAGAATAAGCCTAGGGAGGACGAAAATGACATAAACCATAATCCAATGACACAAATGAACTTATTGGATTCACAAGATTACTTAAAACCCTAATTGGACAAGAATAAGACTAGGGAGGACGAAAATGACCTAAATGTTCTTCCAATGACACAAACACACCTATTGGATGCACAAGATTGGTTAAAAACCCTAATTGGACAACAATAAGCCTAGGGAGGATGAAAATGACCTAAATGTTCATCTAATGACACAAACACACCTATTGGATGCACAAGATTGGTTAAAAACCTTAATTGCACAAAACTAAGCCTATAGAGGACGAAAATAACTTAAATGTTCGTCCAATGACACAAATGAACTTATTGGATGCACAAGATTGCTTAAAACCCTAATTGGACAAGAATAAGACTAGGGAGGACAAAAATGACCTAAATGTTCATCCAATTACACAAACACACCTATTGGATGCACAAGATTGGTTAAAAACCCTAATTGGACATGAATAAGCCTAGGGAGGACGAAAATGACCTAAATGTTCATCCAATGACACAAATACACCTATTGGATGCACAAGATTGGTTAAAAACCCTAATTGGACAAGAATAAGCCTAGGGAGGACGAAAATGACCTAAATGTTCATCCAATGACACAAATGAACTTATTGGATGCACAAGATTGGTTAAAAACCCTAATTGGACAAGAATAAGCCTAGGGAGGACGAAAATGACCTAAATGTTCATTAAATGACACAAATGAACTTATTGGATGCACAAGATTGCTTAAAACCCTAATTGGACAAGAATAAGACTAGGGAGGACGAAAATGACCTAAATGTTCATCCAATGACACAAACACACCTATTGGGTGCACAAGATTGGTTAGAAACCCTAATTGAACAAGAATAAGCCTAGGGAGGACGAAAATGACTTAAATCTTAATCCAATGACACAAATGAACTTATTGGATGCACAAGATTGCTTAAAACCCTAATTGGAGAAGAATAAGACTAGGGAGGACGAAAATGACCTAAATGTTCATCCAATTACACAAACACACCTATTGGATGCACAAGATTGGTTAAAAACCCTAATTGGACAACAATAAGCCTAGGGAGGATGAAAATGACCTAAATGTTCATCTAATGACACAAACACATCTATTGGATGCACAAGATTGGTTAAAAACCGTAATTGCACAAAACTAAGCCTAGTGAGGACGAAAATAACCTAAATGTTCATCCAACGACACAAATGAACTTTTTGGATGCACAAGATTGCTTAAAACCCTAATTGGACAAGAATAAGCCTAGGGAGGACGAAAATGACCTAAATGTTCATCCAATGACACAAATGAACTTATTGGATGCACAAGATTGCTTAAAAACCCTAATTGGACAAGAATAAGCCTAGGGAGGACGAAAATGACCTAAATGTTCATCCAATGACACAAATGAACTTATTGGATGCACAAGATTGGTTAAAACCCTAATTGGACAAGAATAAGCCTAGGGTGGACGAAAATGACCTAAATGTTCATCCAATGACACAAATGAACTTATTGGATGCACAAGATTGCTTAAAAACCCTAATTAGACAAGAATAAGCCTAGGGAGGACGAAAATGACCTAAATGTTCATCCAATGACACAAACACACCTATTGGATGCACAAGATTGGTTAGAAACCCTAATTGGACAAGAATATTCCTAGGGAGGACGAAGATGACCTAAATGTTCATCCAATGACACAAATACACCTATTGGATGCACAAGATTGGTTAAAAACCCTAATTGGACAAGAATAAGCCTAGGGAGGACGAAAATGACCTAAATGTTCATCCAATGACACAAATGAACTTATTGGATGCACAAGATTGGTTAAAAACCCTAATTGGACAAGAATAAGCCTAGGGAGGACGAAAATGACCTAAATGTTCATCCAATGACACAAATACGCCTATTGGATGCACAAGATTGGTTAGAAACCCTAATTGGACAAGAATAAGCCTAGGGAGGACGAAAATGACCTAAATGTTCATCCAATGACACAAATGAACTTATTGGATGCACAAGATTGCTTAAAAACCCTAATTGGACAAGAATAAGCCTAGGGAGGACGAAAATGACCTAAATGTTCATCCAATGACACAAATACACCTATTGGACGCACAAGATTGGTTAGAAACCCTAATTGGACAAGAATAAGTCTAGGGAGGACGAAAATGACCTAAATGTTCATCCAATGACACAAACACACCTATTGGATGCACAAGATTGGTTAAAAACCCTAATTGGACAAGAATAAGCCTAGGGTGGACGAAAATGACCTAAATGTTTATCCAATGACACAAATGAACTTATTGGATGCACAAGATTGGTGAAAAACCCTAATTGGACAAGAATAAGCCTAGGGAGGACGAAAATGACCTAAATGTTCATCCAATGACACAAACACACCTATTGGATGCACAAGATTGGTTAAAAACCCTAATTGGACAAGGATAAGCCTAGGGAGGACGAAAATGACCTAAATGTTTATCCAATGACACAAATGAACTTATTGGATGCACTAGATTGATTAAAAACCCTAATTGGACAAGAATAAGCCTTTGGAGGACGAAAATGACCTAAATGTTCATCCAATGACAGAAATGAACCTATTGGATGCACAAGATTGGTTAAAAACCCTAATTGGACAAGAATAAGCCTAGGGTGGACGAAAATGACCTAAATGTTTATCCAATGACACAAATGAACTTATTGGATGCACAAGATTGGTGAAAAACCCTAATTGGACAAGAATAAGCCTAGGGAGGACGAAAATGACCTAAATGTTCATCCAATGACACAAACACACCTATTGGATGCACAAGATTGGTTAAAAACCCTAATTGGACAAGAATAAGCCTAGGGAGGACGAAAATGACCTAAATGTTCATCCAATGACACAAATGAACTTATTGGACGCACAAGAATGGTTAGAAACCCTAATTGGACAAGAATAAGCCTAGGGAGGACGAAAATGACCAAAATGTTCATCCAATGACACAAATGAACTTATTTGATGCACAAGATTGCTTAAAAACCCTAATTGGACAAGAATAAGCCTAGGGAGGACGAAAATGACCTAAATGTTCATCCAATGACACAAATGAACTTATTGGATGCACAAGATTGCTTAAAAACCCTAATTGGACAAGAATAAGCCTAGGGAGGACGAAAATGACCTAAATGTTCATCCAATGACACAAATACACCTATTGGATGCACAAGATTTGTTAAAAACCCTAATTAGACAAGAATAAGCCTAGGGAGGACGAAAATGACCTAAATGTTCATCCAATGACACAAATACACCTATTGGATGCACAAGATTGGTTAGAAACCCTAATTGGACAAGAATAAGCCTAGCGAGGACGAAAATGACCTAAATGTTCATCCAATAACACAAACGCACCTATTGGATGCACAAGATTGGTTAAAAACCCTAATTGGACAAGAATAAGCCTAGGGTGGACGAAAATGACCTAAATGTTTATCCAATGACACAAATGAACTTATTGGATGCACAAGATTGGTTAAAAACCCTAATTGGACAAGAATAAGCATAGGGAGGACGAAAATGACCTAAATGTTCATCCAATGACACAAACACACCTATTGGATGCACAAGATTGGTTAGAAACCCTAATTGGACAAGAATAAGCCTAGGGAGGATGCAAATGGCCTAAATGTTCATCCAATGACACAAATGAACTTATTGGATGCACAAGATTGCTTAAAAACCCTAATTGGACAAGAATAAGCCTAGGGAGGACGAAAATGACCTAAATGTTCATCCAATGACACAAATACACCTATTGGATGCACAAGATTGGTTAAAAACCCTAATTGGACAAGAATAAGCCTAGGGAAGACGAAAATGACCTAAATGTTCATCCAATGACACAAATGAACTTATTGGATGCACAAGATTGCTTAAAAACCCTTATTGGACAAGAATAAGTCTAGGGAGGACGAAAATGACCTAAATGTTCATCCAATGACACAAATACACCTATTGGATGCACAAGATTGGTTAGAAACCCTAATTGGACAAGAATAAGCCTAGGGAGGTCGAAAATGATCTAAATGTTCATCCAATGACACAAATGAACTTATTGGATGCACATGATTGCTTAAAAACCTTAATTGGACAAGAATAAGCCTAGGGAGGACGAAAATGACCTAAATGTTCATCCAATGACACAAACACACCTATTGGATGCACAAGATTGGTTAAAAACCCTAATTGGACAAGAATAAGCCTAGGGAGAACGAAAATGACCTAAATTTTCATCCAATGACACAAATGAACTTATTGGATGCACAAGATTGGTTAAAAACCCTAATTGGACAAGAATAAGCCTAGGGAGGACGAAAATGACCTAAATGTTCATCCAATGACACAAATGAACTTATTGGTTGCACAAGATTGCTTAAAAACCCTAATTGGACAAGAATAAGCCTAGGGAGGACGAAAATGACCTAAATGTTCATCCAATGACACAAATACACCTATTGGATGCACAAGATTGGTTAAAAACCCTAATTGGACAAGAATAAGCCTAGGGAGGACGAAAATGACCTAAATGTTCATCCAATGACACAAATGAACTTATTGGATGCAGAAGATTGCTTAAAAACCCTAATTGGACAAGAATAAGCCTAGGGAGGACGAAAATGACCTAAATGTTCATCCAATGACACAAATACACCTATTGGATGCACAAGATTGGTTAGAAACCCTAATTGGACAAGAATAAGCCTAGGGAGGATGCAAATGACCTAAATGTTCATCCAATGACACAAATGAACTTATTGGATGCACAAGATTGCTTAAAAACCCTAATTGGACAAGAATAAGCCTAGGGAGGACGAAAATGACCTAAATGTTCATCCAATGACACAAATACACCTATTGGATGCACAAGATTGGTTAGAAACCCTAATTGGACAAGAATAAGCCTAGGGAGGACGAAACTGACCTAAATGTTCATCCAATGAAACAAACACACCTATTGGATGCACAAGATTGCTTAAAAAACCTAATTGGACAAGAATAAGCCTAGGGAGGACAAAAATGACCTAAATGTTCATCCAATGACACAAATACACCTATTGGATGCACAAGATTCGTTAGAAACCCTAATTGGACAAGAATAAGCCTAGGGAGGACGAAACTGACCTAAATGTTCATCCAATGACACAAATGAACTTATTGGATGCACAAGATTGCTTAAAAACCCTAATTGGACAAGAATAAGCCTAGGGAGGACGAAAATGACCTAAATGTTCATCCAATGACACAAATACACCTATTGGATGCACAAGATTGGTTAGAAACCCTAATTGGACAAGACTAAGCCTAGGGAGGACGAAAATGACCTAAATGTTCATCCTATGACACAAACACACCTATTGGATGCACAAGATTGGTTAAAAACCCTAATTGGACAAGAATAAGCCTTGGGAGGACGAAAATGACCTAAATGTTCATCCAATGACACAAATGAACTTATTGGATGCACAAGATTGGTTAAAAACCCTAATTGGACAAGAATAAGCCTAGGGTGGACGAAAATGACCTAAATGTTTATCCAATGACACAAATGAACTTATTGGATGCACAACATTTGGTTAAAAACCCTAATTGGACAAGAATAAGCCTAGGGAGGACGAAAATGACCTAAATGTTCATCCAATGACACAAACACACCTATTGGATGCACAAGATTGGTTAAAAACCCTAATTGGACAAGAATAAGCCTAGGGAGGACGAAAATGACCTAAATGTTCATAATATAACACAAATACACCTATTGGATGCAAAAGATTGGTTAGAAACCCTAATTGGACAAGAATAAGCCTAGGGAGGACGAAAATGACCTAAATGTTCATCCAATGACACAAACACACCTATTGGATGCACAAGATTGGTTAAAAACCCTAATTGGACAAGAATAAGCCTAGGAAGGACGAAAAATGACCTAAATGTTCATCCAATGACACATATGAACTTATTGGATGCACAAGATTGGTTAAAAACCCTAATTGGACAAGAATAAGCCTAGGGAGGACGAAAATGACCTAAATGTTCATCCAATGACACAAATACACCTATTGGATGCACAAGATTGGTTAAAAACCCTAATTGGACAAGAATATGCTTAGGAAGGACGAAAATGACCTAAATGTTCATCCAATGACACATATGAACTTATTGGATGCACAAGATTGGTTAAAAACCCTAATTGGACAAGAATAAGCCTAGGGAGGACGAAAATGACCTAAATGTTCATCCAATGAAACAAATGAACTTATTGGATGCACAAGATTGCTTAAAAACCCTAATTGGACAAGAATAAGCCTAGGGAGGACGAAAATGACCTAAATGTTCATCCAATGACACAAACACACCTATTGGATGCACAAGATTGGTTAAAAACCCTAATTGGACAAGAATAAGCCTAGGGAGGACGAAAATGACCTAAACGTTCATCCAATGACACAAATGAACTTATTGGATGCACAAGATTGGTTAAAAACCCTAATTGGAAAAGAATAAGCCTAGGGAGGACGAAAATGACCTAAATGTTCATCCAATGACACAAACACACCTATTGGATGCACAAGATTGGTTAAAAACCCTAATTGGACAAGAATAAGCCTAGGGAGGACGAAAATGACCTAAATGTTCATCCAATGACACAAATGAACTTATTGGATGCACAAGATTGGTTAAAAACCCTAATTGGACAAGAATAAGCCTAGGGACGACGAAACTGACCTAAATGTTCATCCAATGACACAAATGAACTTATTGGATGCACAAGATTGGTTAAAAACCCTAATTGGACAAGAATAAGCCTAGGGAGGACGAAAATGACCTAAATGTTCATCCAATGACACAAATGAACTTATTGGATGCACAAGATTTGTTAAAAATCGTAATTGGACAAGAATAAGCCTAGGGAGGACGAAAATGACCTAAATGTTCATCCAATGACACAAACACACCTATTGGATGCACAAGATTGGTTAAAAACCCTAATTGGACAAGAATAAGCCTAGGGAGGACGAAAATGACCTAAATGGTCATCCAATGACACAAATACACCTATTGGATGCACAAGATTGGTTAAAAACCCTAATTGGACAAGAATAAGCCTAGGGAGGACGAAAATGACCTAAATGTTCATCCAATGACACAAATGAACTTATTGGATGCACAAGATTGCTTAAAAACCCTAATTGGACAAGAATAAGCCTAGGGAGGACGAAAATGACCTAAATGATCATCCAATGACTCAAATACACCTATTGGATGCACAAGATTGGTTAGAAACCCTAATTGGACAAGAATAAGCCTAGGGAGGACGAAACTGACTTAAATGTTCATCGAATGACACAAACACACCTATTGGATGCACAAGATTGGTTAAAAACCCTAATTGGACAAGAATAAGCCTAGGGAGGACGAAAATGACCTAAATGTTCATCCAATGACACAAATGAACTTATTGGATGCACAAGATTGGTTAAAAATCCTAATTGGACAAGTATAAGCCTAGGGAGGACGAAAATGACCTAAATGTTCATCCAATGACACAAATAAACCTATTGGATGCACAAGAATGGTTAAAAGCCCTTATTGGACAAGAATAAGCCTAGGGAGGACGAAAATGACCTAAATGTTCATCCAATGACACAAATACACCTATTGGATGCACAAGATTGGTTAAAAACCCTAATTGGACAAGAATAAGCCTAGGGAGGACGAAAATGACCTAAATGTTCATCCAATGACACAAACACACCTATTGGATGCACAAGATTGGTTAAAAACCCTAATTGGACAAGAATAAGCCTAGG
>JBBPBR010000594.1:7747-23819 GCA_037974775.1 Cicer pinnatifidum | reverse complement strand
CGAAAATGACCTAAATGTTTATCCAATGACACAAATGAACTTATTGGATGCACAAGATTGGTTAAAAACCCTAATTGGACAAGAATAAGCCTAGAATGAACGAAAATGACCTAAATGTTCATCCAATGACACAAACACACCTATTGGATGCACAAGATTGGTTAAAAAACCCTAATTGGACAAGAATAAGCCTAGGGAGGTCGAAAATGATCTAAATGTTCATCCAATGACACAAATGAACTTATTGGATGCACAAGATTGCTTAAAAACCCTAAGTGGACAATAATAAGCCTATGGAGGACGAAAATGACTTAAATGTTCATCCAATGACACAAATACACCTATTGAATGCACAAGATTGGTTAGAAAGCCTAATTGGACAAGAATAAGCCTAGGGAGGACGAAAATTACCTAAATGTTCATCCAATGACACAAATGAACTTGTTGGATGCACAAGATTACTTAAAAACCCTAATTGGAAAAGAATAGGCCTAGGGAGGACAAAAATGACCTAAATGTTCATCCAATGACACAAATGAACTTATTGGATGCACAAGATTGCTTAAAAACCCTAATTGGACAAGAATAAGCCTAGGGAGGACGAAAATGACCTAAATGTTCATCCAATGACACAAATTCACCTATTGGATGCACAAGATTGGTTAAAAACCCTAATTGGACAAGAATAAGCCTAGGGAGGACGAAAATGACCTAAATGTTCATCCAATGACACAAATGAACTTATTGGATGCACAAGATTGGTTAAAAACCCTAATTGGACAAGAATAAGCCTAGGAAGGACGAAAATGACCTAAATGTTCATCCAATGACATAAATGAACAAATTGGATGCACAAGATTGCGTAAAAACCCTAATTGGACAAGAATAAGCCTAGGGAGGATGAAAATGACCTAAATGTTCATCCAATGACACAAATGAACTTATTGGATGCACAAGATTGGTTAAAAATCCTAATTGGACAAGAATAAGCCTAGGGAGGACGAAAATGACCTAAATGTTCATCCAATGACACAAATACACCTATTGGATGCACAAGATTGGTTAAAAACCCTAATTGGACAAGAATAAGCCTAGGGAGGACGAAAATGACCTAAATGTTCATCCAATGACACAAAAAGACACCTATTGGATGCACAAGATTGGTTAAAAACCCTAATTGGACAAGAATAAGCCTAGGGTTGACGAAAATGACCTAAATGTTTATCCAATGACACAAACACACCTATTGGATGCACAAGATTGGTTAAAAACCCTAATTGGACAAGAATAAGCCTAGGGAGGACGAAAATGACCTAAATGTTCATCCAATGACACAAATGAACTTATTGGATGCACAAGATTGGTTAAAAACATTAATTGGACAAGAATAAGCCTAGGGAGGACGATAATGACCTAAATGTTCATCCAATGACACAAATGAACTTATTGGATGCACAAGATTGGTTAAAAACCCTAATTGGACAAGAATAAGCCTTGGGAGGACGAAAATGACCTAAATGTTCATCCAATGACACAAATGAACTTATTGGATGCTCAAGATTGCTTAAAACCCTAATTGGACAAGAATAAGACTAGGGAGGACGAAAATGACCTAAATGTTCATCCAATGACACAAATGAACTTATTGGATGCACAAGATTGCTTAAAAACCCTAATTGGACAAGAATAAGCCTAGGGAGGATGAAAATGACCTAAATGTTCATCCAATGACACAAATGAACATGTTGGATGCACAAGATTGGTTAAAAACCCTAATTGGACAAGAATAAGACTAGGGAGGACGAAAATGACCTAAATGTTCATCCAATGACACAAACACACCTATTGGTTGCACAAGATCGGTTAGAAACCCTAATTGAACAAGAATAAGCCTAGGGAGGACGAAAATGACCTAAATGTTCATCCAATGAAACAAATGAACTTATTGGATTCACAAGATTGCTTAAAAACCCTAATTGGACAAGAATAAGCCTAGGGAGCACGAAAATGACCTAAATGTTCATCCAATGACACAAATGAACTTATTGGATGCACAAGATTGGTTAAAAACCCTAATTGGACAAGAATAAGCCTTGGGAGGACGAAAATGACCTAAATGTTCATCCAATGACACAAATGAACTTATTGGATGCACAAGATTGGTTAAAAACCCTAATTGGACAAGAATAAGCCTAGGGTGGACGAAAATGACCTAAATGTTTATCCAATGACACAAATGAACTTATTGGATGCACAAGATTGCTTAAAAACCCTAATTGGAAAAGAATAAGCCTAGGGAGGACAAAAATGACCTAAATGTTCATCCAATGACACAAACACACCTATTGGATGCACAAGATTGGTTAAAAACCCTAATTGGACAAGAATAAGCCTATGGAGGACGAAAATGACCTAAATGTTCAACCAATGACACAAATGAACTTATTGGATGCACAAGATTCGTTAAAAACCCTAATTGGACAAGAATAAGCCTGGGGAGGACGAAAATGACCTAAATGTTCATCCAATGACACAAATGAACTTATTGGATGCACAAGATTGGTTAAAAACCCTAATTGGACAAGAATAAGCCTAGGGTGGTCGAAAATGACCTAAATGTTTATCCAATGACACAAATGAACTTATTGGATGCACAAGATTGGTTAAAAACCCTAATTGGACAAGAATAAGCCTAGAATGAACGAAAATGACCTAAATGTTCATCCAATGACACAAACACACCTATTGGATGCACAAGATTGGTTAAAAAACCCTAATTGGACAAGAATAAGCCTAGGGAGGTCGAAAATGATCTAAATGTTCATCCAATGACACAAATGAACTTATTGGATGCACAAGATTGCTTAAAAACCCTAATTGGACAAGAATAAGCCTATGGAGGACGAAAATGACCTAAATGTTCATCCAATGACACAAATGAACTTATTGGATGCACAAGATTGGTTAAAAACCCTAATTGGACAAGAATAAGCCTAGGGTGGACGAAAATGACCTAAATGTTTATCCAATGACACAAATGAACTTATTGGATGCACAAGATTGGTTGAAAACCCTAATTGGACAAGAATAAGCCTAGGGAGGACGAAAATGACCTAAATGTTCATCCAATGACACAAACACACCTATTGGATGCACAAGATTGGTTAAAAACCCTAACTGGACAAGAATAAGCCTAGGGATGACGAAAATGACTTAAATCTTAATCCAATGACACAAATGAACTTATTCGATGCACAAGATTGCTTAAAACCCTAATTGAATAAGAATAAGCCTTGGGAGGATGAAAATGACCTAAATGTTCATCAAATGACACAAACACACCTATTGGATGCACAAGATTGGCTTAAAACCCTAATTGGACAAGAATAAGACTAGGGAGGACGAAAATGACCTAAATGTTCATCCAATGACACAAATCAACTTATTGGATGCACAAGATTGCTTAAAAACCCTAATTGGACAAGAATAAGCCTAGGGAGGATGAAAATGACCTAAATGTTCATCCAATGACACAAATGAACATGTTGGATCCACAAGATTGGTTAAAAACCCTAATTGGACAAGAATAAGACTAGGGAGGATGAAAATGACCTAAATGTTCATCCAATGACACAAACACACCTATTGGTTGCACAAGATCGGTTAGAAACCCTAATTGAACAAGAATAAGCCTTGGGAGGACGAAAATGACCTAAATGTTCATCCAATGAAACAAATGAACTTATTGGATTCACAAGATTGCTTAAAAACCCTAATTGGACAAGAATAAGCCTAGGGAGCACGAAAATGACCTAAATGTTCATCCAATGACACAAATGAACTTATTGGATGCACAAGATTGGTTAAAAACCCTAATTGGACAAGAATAAGCCTTGGGAGGACGAAAATGACCTAAATGTTCATCCAATGACACAAATGAACTTATTGGATGCACAAGATTGGTTAAAAACCCTAATTGGACAAGAATAAGCCTAGGGAGGACAAAAATGACCTCAATGTTCATCCAACGACACAAATGAACTTATTGGATGCACAAGATTGGTTAAAAACCCTAATTGGACAAGAATAAGCCTAGGGAGGACGAAAATGACCTAAATGTTCATCCAATGACACAAACACACCTATTGGATGCACAAGATTGGTTAAAAACCCTAATTGGACAAGAATAAGCCTAGGGAGGATGAAAATGACCTAAATGTTCATCCAATGACACAAACACACCTAATGGATGCACAAGATTGGTTAAAAACCCTAATTGGACAAGAATAAGCCTAGGGAGGACGAAAATGACCTAAATGTTCATCCAATGACACAAATGAACTTATTGGATGCACAAGATTGGTTAGAAACCCTAATTAGACAACAATAAGCCTAGGGAGGACGAAAATGACCTAAATGTTCATCCAATGACACAAACACACCTATTGGATGCACAAGATTTGTTAAAAAACCTAATTGGACAACAATAAGCCTAGGGAGGACGAAAATGACCTAAATGTTCATCCAATGACACAAATGAACTTATTGGATGCACAAGATTGGTTAAAAACCCTAATTGGACAAGAATAAGCCTAGGGTGGACGAAAATGACCTAAATGTTCATCCAATGACACAAATGAACTTATTGGATGCACAAGATTGGTTAAAAACCCTAATTGGGCAAGAATAAGCCTATGGAGAACGAAAATGACCTAAATGTTCATCCAATGACACAAACACACCTATTGGATGCACAAGATTGGTTAAAAACCCTAATTGGACAAGAATAAGCCTAGGGAGGACGAAAATGACCTAAATGTTCATCCAATAACACAGATGAACTTATTGGATGCACAAGATTGGTTAAAAACCCTAATTGGACAAGAATAAGCCTTGGGAGGACGAAAATGACCTAAATGTTCATCCAATGACACAAATGAACTTATTGGATGCACAAGATTGGTTAAAAACCCTAATTGGACAAGAATAAGCCTAGGGTGGACGAAAATGACCTAAATGTTCATCCAATGACACAAATGAACTTATTGGATGCACAAGATTGGTTAAAAACCCTAATTGGACATGAATAAGCCTAGGGAGGACGAAAATGACCTAAATGTTCATCCAATGACACAAACACACCTATTGGATGCACAAGATTGGTTAAAAACTCTAACTGGAAAAGAATAAGCCTAGGGAGGACGAAAATGACTTAAATCTTAATCCAATGACACAAATGAACTTATTGGATGCACAAGATTGGTTAAAAACCCTAATTGGACAAGAATAAGCCTTGGGAGGACGAAAATGACCTAAATGTTCATCCAATGACACAAATGAACTTATTGGATGCACAAGATTGGTTAAAAACCCTAATTGGACAAGAATAAGCCTAGGGTGGACGAAAATGACCTAAATGTTCATCCAACGACACAAATGAACTTATTGGATGCACAAGACTGGTTAAAAACCCTAATTGGACAAGAATAAGCCTTGGGAGGACGAAAATGACCTAAATGTTCATCCAATGACACAAATGAACTTATTGGATGCACAAGATTGGTTAAAAACCCTAATTGGACAAGAATAAGCCTTGGGAGGACGAAAATGACCTAAATGTTCATCCAATGACACAAATGAACTTATTGGATGCATAAGATTGGTTAAAAACCCTAATTGGACAAGAATAATCCTATGGAGAACGAAAATGACCTAAATGTTCATCCAATGACACAAACACACCTATTGGATGCACAAGATTGGTTAAAAACCCTAATTGGACAAGAATAAGCCTAGGGAGGACGAAAATGACCTAAATGTTCATCCAATGACACAAATGAACTTATTGGATGCACAAGATTGGTTAAAAACCCTAATTAGACAAGAATAAGCCTAGGGTTGACGAAAATGACCTAAATGTTTATCCAATGACACAAACACACCTATTGGATGCACAAGATTGGTTAAAAACCCTAATTGGACAAGAATAAGCCTAGGGAGGACGAAAATGACCTAAATGTTCATCCAATGACACAAATGAACTTATTGGATGCACAAGATTGTTAAAAACCCTAATTGGACAAGAATAAGCCTAGGGAGGACGAAAATGACCTAAATGTTCATCCAATGACACAAATGAACTTATTGGATGCACAAGATTGGTTAAAAACCCTAATTGGACAAGAATAAGCTTAGGGAGGACGAAAATGACTTAAATCTTAATCCAATGACACAAATGAACTTATTGGATGCACAAGATTGCTTAAAACCCTAATTGGATAAGAATAAGCCTTGGGAGGACGAAAATGACCTAAATGTTTATCAAATGACACAAACACACCTATTGGATGCACAAGATTGGCTTAAAACCCTAATTGGACAAGAATAAGACTAGGGAGGACGAAAATGACCTAAATGTTCATCCAATGACACAAACACACCTATTGGATGCACAAGATTGGTTAGAAACCCTAATTGAACAAGAATAAGCCTAGGGAGGACGAAAATGACCTAAATGTTCATCCAATGACACAAATGAACTTATTGGATGCACAAGATTGCTTAAAAACCCTAATTGGACAAGAATAAGCCTAGGGAGGAAGAAAATGACCTAAATGTTCATCCAATGACACAAATGAACTTATTGGATGCACAAGATTGGTTAAAAACCCTAATTGGACAAGAATAAGCCTAGGGATGACGAAAATGACCTAAATGTTCATCCAATAACACAAATGAACCTATTGGATGCACAAGAATGTTTAAAAACCCTAATTGGACAAGAATAAGCCTAGGGTGGACGAAAATGACCTAAATGTTCATCCAATGAAACAAATGAACTTATTGGATGCACAAGATTGGTTAAAAACCCTAATTGCACAAAAGTAAGCCTAGTGAGGACGAAAATGACCTAAATGTTCATCCAATGACACAAATGAACTTATTCGATGCACAAGATTGGTTAAAAACCCTAATTGGACAAGAATAAGCCTTGGGAGGACGAAAATGACCTAAATGTTCATCCAATGACACAAATGAACTTATTGGATGCACAAGATTGGTTAAAAACCCTAATTGGACAAGAATAAGCCTAGGGAGGACGAAAAATGACCTAAATGTTCATCCAATGACACAAATGAACTTATTGGATGCACAAGATTGCTTAAAACCCTAATTGGACAAGAATAAGCCTAGGGAGGACGAAAATGTTCATCCAATGACACAAATGAACTTATTGGATGCACAAGAATGCTTAAAAACCCTAATTGGACAAGAATAAGCCTAGGGAGGACGAAAAATGACCTAAATGTTCATCCAATGACACAAATGAACTTATTGGATGCACAAGATTGCTTAAAACCCTAATTGGACAAGAATAAGACTAGGGAGGACGAAAATGACCTAAATGTTCCTCCAATGACACAAACACACCTATTGGATGCACAAGATTGGTTAGAAACCCTAATTGAACAAGAATAAGCCTAGGGAGGACGAAAATGACTTAAATCATAATCCAATGACATAAATGAACTTATTGGATGCACAAGATTGCTTTAAACCCTAATTAGACAAGAATAAGACTAGGGAGGACGAAAATGACCTAAATGTTCATCCAATGACACAAACACACCTATTGGATGCACAAGATTGGTTAAAAACCCTAATTGGACAAGAATAAGCCTAGGGAGGACGAAAATGACCTAAATGTTCATCCAATGACACAAATGAACTTATTGGATGCACAAGATTGGTTAGAAACCTTAATTAGACAAGAATAAGCCTAGGGAGGACGAAAATGACCTAAATGTTCATCCAATGACACAAATGAACTTATTGGATGCACAAGATTGCTTAAAACCCTAATTGGATAAGAATAAGCCTTGGGAGGACAAAAATGACCTAAATGTTCATCAAATGACACAAACAAACCTATTGGATGCACAAGATTGGCTTAAAACCCTAATTGGACAAGAATAAGACTAGGGAGGACGAAAATGACCTAAATGTTCATCCAATGACACAAACACACCTATTGGATGCACAAGATTGGTTAAAAACCCTAATTGGACAAGAATAAGCCTAGGGAGGACGAAAATGACCTAAATGTTCATCCAATGACACAAACACACCTATTGGATGCACAAGATTGGTTAAAAACCCTAATTGGACAAGAATAAGCCTAAGGAGGACGAAAATGACCTAAATGTTCAACCAATGACACAAAGGAACTTATTTGATGCACAAGATTGGTTAAAAACCCTAATTGGACAAGAATAAGCCTTGGGAGGACGAAAATGACCTAAATGTTCATCCAATGACACAAATGAACTTATTGGATGCACAAGATTGGTTAAAAACCCTAATTGGACAAGAATAAGCCTAGGGTGGACGAAAATGACCTAAATGTTTATCCAATGACACAAATTAACTTATTGGATGCACAAGATTGGTTAAAAACCCTAATTGGACAAGAATAAGCCTAGGGAGGACGAAAATGACCTAAATGTTCATCCAATGACACAAATGAACTTATTGGATGCACAAGATTGGTTAGAAACCCTAATTGGACAAGAATAAGCCTAGGGAGGACGAAAATGACCTAAATGTTCATCCAATGACACAAATGAACTTATTGAATGCACAAGATTGCTTAAAACCCGAATTGGATAAGAATAAGCCTTGGGAGGATGAAAATGACCTAAATGTTCATCAAATGACACAAACACACCTATTGGATGCACAAGATTGGCTTAAAACCCTAATTGGACAAGAATAAGACTAGGGAGGATGAAAATGACCTAAATGTTCAACCTATTGGATGCACAAGATTGGTTAAAAACCCTAATTAGACAAGAATATGCCTAGGGAGGACTAAAATGACCTAAATGTTCATCCAATGACACAAACACACCTATTGGATGCAAAAGATTGGTTAAAAACCCTAATTGGACAAGAATAAGCCTAGGGAGGAAGAAAATGACTTAAATCTTAATCCAATGACACAAATGAACTTATTGGATGCACAAGATTGCTTAAAACCCTAATTGGATAAGAATAACCCTTGGGAGGACAAAAATGACCTAAATGTTCATCCAATGACACAAATGAACTTATTGGATGCACAAGATTGCTTAAAAACCCTAATTGGACAAGAATAAGCCTAGGGAGGACGAAAATGACGTCAATGTTCATCCAATGACACAAATACACCTATTGGATGCACAAGATTGGTTAGAAACCCTAATTGGACAAGAATAAGCCTAGGTAGGACGAAAATGACCTAAATGTTCATCCAATGACACAAACACACCAATTGGATACACAAGATTGGTTAAAAACCCTAATTGGACAAGAATAAGCCTAGGGAGGACGAAAATGACCTAAATGTTCATCCAATGACACAAATGAACTTATTGGATGCACAAGATTGCTTAAAACCCTAATTGGACATGAATAAGCCTAGGGAGGACGAGAATGACCTAAATGTTCATCCAATGACACAAACACACCTATTGGATGCACAAGAATGCTTAGAAACCCTAATTGGACAAGAATAAGCCTAGGGAGGACGAAAATGACCTAAATGTTCATCCAATGATACAAACACACCTATTGGATGCACAAGATTGGTTAAAAACCCTAATTGGACAAGAATAAGCCTAGGGTGGAAGAAAATGACCTAAATGTTCATCCAATGACACAAATGAACTTATTGGATGCACAAGATTGATTAGAAACCCTAATTGGACAAGAATAAGCCTAGGGAGGACGAAAATGACCTAAATGTTCATCCAATGACACAAATGAACTTATTGGATGCACAAGATTGCTTAAAAACCCTAATTAGACAAGAATAAGCCTAGGTAGGACGAAAATAACCTAAATGTTCATCCAATGACACAAATACACCTATTGGATGCACAAGATTCGTTAGAAACCCTAATTGGACAAGAATAAGCCTAGGGAGGACGAAAATGACCTAAATGTTCATCCAATGACACAAACACACCTATTGGATGCACAAGATTGGTTAAAAACCCTAATTGGACAAGAATAAGCCTAGGGAGGACGAAAATGACCTAAATGTTCATCCAATAACACAAATGAACTTATTGGATGCACAAGATTGATTAAAAACCCTATTTAGACAAGAATAAGCCTAGGGAGGACGAAAATGACCTAAATGTTCATCCAATGACACAAATACACCTATTGGATGCACAAGATTCGTTAGAAACCCTAATTGGACAAGAATAAGCCTAGGGAGGACGAAAATGACCTAAATGTTCATCCAATGACACAAATGAACTTATTGGATGCACAAGATTGGTTAAAAACCCTAATTGGACAAGAATAAGCCTAGGGAGGACGAAAATAACCTAAATGTTCATCCAATAACACAAAAGAACTTATTGGATGCACAAGATTGGTTAGAAACCCTAATTGGACAAGAATAATTATAGGGAGGACGAAAATGACCTAAATGTTCATCCAATGACACAAATGAACTTATTGGATGCACAAGATTGGTTACAAATCCTAATTGGACAAGAATAAGCCTAGGGAGGACGAAAATGACCTAAATGTTCATCCAATGACACAAATGAACTTATTGGATGCACAAGATTGGTTAAAAACCCTAATTGGACAAGAATAAGCCTAGGGAGGACGAAAATGACCTAAATGTTCGTCCAATGACACAAACACACCTAATGGATGTACAAGATTGCATAAAAACCCGAATTGGACAAGAATAAGACTAGGGAGGACGAAAAATGACCTAAATGTTCCTCCAATGACACAAATGAACTTATTGGATGCACAAGGTTGGTTAAAAACCCTAACTGGACAAGAATAAGCCTAGGGAGGACGAAAATGACCTAAATGTTCATCCAATGACACAAATGAACTTATTGGATGCACAAGATTGGTTAAAAACCCTAATTGGACAAGAATAAGCCTAGGGAGGACGAAAATGACCTAAATGTTCATCCAATGACACAAACACACCTATTTGATGCACAAGATTGGTTAGAAACCGTAATTGGACAAGAATAAGCCTAGGAAGGACGAAAATGACCTAAATGTTAATCCAATGACACAAATGAACTTATTGGATGCACAAGATTGGTAAAAAACCCTAATTGGACAAGAATAAGCCGAGGGAGGACGAAAATGACCTAAATGTTCATCCAATGACACAAACACACCTATTGGATGCACAAGATTGGTTAAAAACCCTAATTGGACAAGAATAAGCCTAGGGAGGACGAAAATGACCTAAATGTTCATCCAATGACACAAATGAACTTATTGGATGCACAAGATTGGTTAAAAACCCTAATTGGACAAGAATAAGCCTAGGGAGGACGAAAATGACCTAAATGGTCATCCAATGACACAAATGAATTTATTGGATGCACAAGATTGCTTAAAAACCCTAATTAGACAAGAATAAGCCTAGGAAGGACGAAAATGACCTAAATGTTCATCCAATGACACAAATACACCTATTGGATGCACAAGATTGGTTAGAAACCCTAATTGGACAAGAATAAGCCTAGGGAGTACGAAAATGACCCATATGTTCATCCAATGACACAAACACACCTATTGGATGCACAAGATTGGTTAAAAACCCTAATTGGACAAGAATAAGCCTAGGGAGGACGAAAATGACCTAAATGTTCATCCAATGACACAAATGAACTTATTGGATGCACAAGATTGGTTAAAAACCCTAATTGGACAAGAATAAGCCTAGGGAGGACGAAAATGACCTAAATGGTCATCCAATGACACAAATGAATTTATTGGATGCACAAGATTGCTTAAAAACCCTAATTGGACAAGAATAAGCCTAGGGAGGACGAAAATGACCTAAATGTTCATCCAATGACACAAATACACCTATTGGATGCACAAGATTGGTTAGAAACCCTAATTGGACAAGAATAAGCCTAGGGAGGACGAAAATGACCTAAATGTTCATCCAATGACACAAACACACCTATTGAATGCACAAGATTGGTTAAAAACCCTAATTGGACAAGAATAAGCCTAGGGAGGACGAAAATGACCTAAATGTTCATCCAATGACACAAACACACCTATTGAATGCACAAGATTGGTTAGAAACCCTAATTGGACAAGAATAAGCCTAGGAAGGACGAAAATGACCTAAATGTTAATCCAATGACACAAATGAACTTATTGGATGCACAAGATCGGTTAAAAACCCCAATTGGACAAGAATAAGCCTAGGGAGGACGAAAATGACCTAAATGTTCATCCAATGACACAAACACACCTATTGGATGCACAAGATTGGTTAAAAACCCTTATTGGACAAGAATAAGCCTAGGGAGGACGAAAATGACCTAAATGTTCATCCAATGACACAAATACACCTATTGGATGCACAAGATTGGTTAGAAACCCTAATTGGACAAGAATAAGCCTAGGGAGGACGAAAATGACCTAAATGTTCATCCAATGACAAAAATACACCTATTGGATGCACAAGATTGGTTAAAAACCCTAATTGGACAAGAATAAGCCTAGGGTGGACGAAAATGACCTAAATGTTTATCCAATGACACAAATGAACTTATTGGATGCACAAGATTGGTTAAAAACCATAATTGGACAAGAATAAGCCTAGGGAGGACAAAAATGACCTAAATGTTCATCCAATGAGACAAACACACCTATTGGATGCACAAGATTGGTTAAAAACCCTAATTGGACAAGAATAAGCCTAGGTAGGACGAAAATGACCAAAATGTTCATCCAATGACACAAACACACCAATTGGATACACAAGATTGGTTAAAACCCTAATTGGACAAAAATAAGCCTAGGGAGGACGAAAATGACCTAAATGTTCATCCAATGAAACAAATGAACTTATTGGATTCACATGATTGCTTAAAAACCGTAATTGGACAAGAATAAGCCTAGGGAGGACGAAAATGACCTAAATGTTCATCTAATGACACAAACACACCTATTGGATGCACAAGATTGGTTAAAAACCCTAATTGCACAAAACTAAGCCTAGTGAGGACGAAAATAACCTAAATGTTCATCCAATGACACAAATGAACTTATTGGATGCACAAGATTGCTTAAAACCCTAATTGGACAAGAATAATACTAGGGAGGACGAAAATGACCTAAATGTTCATCCAATGACACAAACACACCTATTGGATGCACAAGATTGGTTAAAAACCCTAATTGCACAAAACTAAGCCTAGTGAGGACGAAAATAACCTAAATGTTCATCCAATGACACAAATGAACTTATTGGATGCACAAGATTGCTTAAAACCCTAATTGGACAAGAATAAGACTAGGAAGAACGAAAATGACCTAAATGTTCATCCAATGATACAAACACACCTATTGGATGCACAAGATTGGTTAGAAACCCTAATTGAACAAGAATAAGCCTAGGGAGGACGAAAATGACCTAAATGTTCATCCAATGACACAAATGAACTTATTGGATGCACAAGATTGCTTAAAAATCCTAATTGGACAAGAATAAGCCTAGGGAGGACGAAAATGACCTAAATGTTCATCCAATGACACAAATACACCTATTGGATGCACAAGATTGGTTAGAAACCCTAATTGGACAAGAATAAGCCTAGGGAGGACGAAACTGACCTAAATGTTCATCCAATGACACAAACACACATATTGGATGCACAAGATTGGTTAAAAACCCTAATTGGACAAGAATAAGCCTAGGGAGGACGAAAATGACCTAAATGTTCATCCAATGACACAAATACACCTATTGGATGCACAAGATTGGTTAAAAACCCTAACTGGACAAGAATAAGCCTAAGGAGGACGAAAATGACTTAAATCTTAATCCAATGACACAAACACACCTATTGGATGCATAAGATTGGTTAAAAACCCTAATTGGACAAGAATAAGCCTAGCGAGGACGAAAATGACCTAAATGTTCATCCAATGACACAAATGAACTTATTGGATGAACAAGATTGGTTAAAAACCCTAATTGGACAAGAATAAGCCTAGGGAGGACGAAAATGACCTAAATGTTCATCCAATGACACAAATGAACTTATTGGATGCACAAGATTGGTTAAAAACCCTAACTGGACAAGAATAAGCCTAAGGAGGACGAAAATGACTTAAATCTTAATCCAATGACACAAATGAACTTATTGGATGCACATGATTGCTTAAAACCCTAATTGGATAAGAATAAGCCTTGGGAGGACGAAAATGACCTAAATGTTCTTCAAATGTAACAAACACACCTATTGGATGCACAAGATTGGCTTAAAACCCTAATTGGACAAGAATAAGACTAGGGAGGACGAAAATGACCTAAATGTTCATCCAATGACACAAACACACCTATTGGATGCACAAGATTGGTTAAAAACCCTAATTGCACGAAAATAAGCCTAGGGAGGACGAAAATGTCCTTAATATTCATGCAATGACACAAATGAACTTATTGGATGCACAAGATTGCTTAAAACCCTAATTGGACAAGAATAAGACTAGGGAGGACGAAAATGACCTAAATGTTCATCCAATGACACAAACACACCTATTGGATGCACAAGATTGGTTAAAAACCCTAATTGGACAACAATAAGCCTAGGGAGGACGAAAACGACCTAAATGTTCATCTAATGACACAAATACACCTATTGGATGCACAAGATTGGTTAGAAACCCTAATTGGACAAGAATAAGCCTAGGTAGGACGAAAATGACCTAAATGTTCATCCAATGACACAAACACACCAATTGGATACACAAGATTGGTTAAAAACCCTAATTGGACAAGAATAAGCCTAGGGAGGACGAAAATGACCTAAATGTTCATCCAATGACACAAATGAACTTATTGGATGCACAAGATTGCTTAAATACCCTAATTAGACAAGAATAAGCCTAGGGAGGACGAAAATGACCTAAATGTTCATCCAATGACACAAACACACCTATTGGATGCACAAGATTGGTTAAAAACCCTAATTGGACAAGAATAAGCCTAGGGAGGACGAAAATGACCTAAATGTTCATCCAATGACACAAATGAACTTATTGGATGCACAAGATTGGTTAGAAACCCTAATTGGACAAGAATAAGCCTAGGGAGGACGAAAATGACCTAAATATTCATCCAATGACACAAATGAACTTATTGAATGCACAAGATTGCTTAAAAACCCTAATTGGACAAGAATAAGCCTACGGAGGACGAAAATGACCTAAATGTTCATCCAATGACACAAATGAACTTATTGGATGAACAAGATTGGTTAAAAACCCTAATTGGACAAGAATAAGCCTAGGGAGGACGAAAATGACCTAAATGTTCATCCAATGACACAAACACACCTATTGGATGCACAAGATTGGTTAAAAACCCTAACTGGACAAGAATAAGCCTTGGGAGGACGAAAATGACTTTAATCTTAATCCAATGACACAAATGAACTTATTCGATGCACAAGATTGCTTAAAACCCTAATTGGATAAGAATAAGCCTTGGGAGGACGAAAATGACCTAAATGTTCATCAAATGACACAAACACACCTATTGGATGCACAAGATTGGCTTAAAACCCTAATTGGACAAGAATAAGACTAGGGAGGACGAAAATGACCTAAATGTTTATCCAATGACACAAACACACCTATTGGATGCACAAGATTGGTTAAAAACCCTAATTGGACAACAATAAGCCTATGGAGGACGAAAATGACCTAAATGTTCATCCAAAGACACAAACACACCTATTGGATGCACAAGATTGCTTAAAAACCCTAATTCGACAAGAATAAGCCTAGGTTGGACGAAAATGATCTAAATGTTCATCCAATGACACAAATGAACTTATTGGATGCACAAGATTGCTTAAAACCCTACTTGGACAAGAATAAGACTAGGGACGACGAAAATGACCTAAATGTTCATCCAATGACACAAACCCACCTATTGGATGCACAAGATTGGTTAGAAACCCTAATTGGACAAGAATAAGCCTAGGGAGGACGAAAATGA
>JBBPBR010000593.1:82894-102481 GCA_037974775.1 Cicer pinnatifidum | reverse complement strand
AATTGGACAAGAATAAGCCTAGGGAGGACCAAAATGACCTAAATGTTCATCCAATGACACAAATACACCTATTGAATGCACAAGATTGGTTAGAAACCCTAATTGGACAAGAATAAGCCTAGGGAGGACGAAAATGACCTAAATGTTCATCCAATGACACAAATGAACTTATTGGATGCACAAGATTGGTTAAAAACCCTAATTGGACAAGAATTAGCCTTAGGAGGACGAAAATGACCTAAATGTTCATCCAATGACACAAACACACCTATTGGATGCACAAGATTGGTTAAAAACCCTAATTGGACAACAATATGCCTAGGGAGGATGAAAATGACCTAAATGTTAATCCAAGGACACAAACACACCTATTGGATGCACAAGATTGCTTAAAAACCCTAATTGGACAAGAATAAGCCTAGGGAGGACGAAAATGACCTAAATGTTCATCCAATGACACAAATGAACTTATTGGATGCACAAGATTGGTTAAAAACCCTAATTGGACAAGAATAAGCCTAGGGAGGACGAAAATGACCTAAATGTTCATCCAATGACACAAATGAACTTATTGGATGCACAAGATTGGTTAAAAACCCTAATTGGACAAGAATAAGCCTAGGGAGGACGAAAATGACCTAAATGTTCATCCAATGACACAAATGAACTTATTGGATGCACAAGATTGGTTAAAAACCCTAATTGGACAAGAATAAGCCTAGGGACGACGAAAATGTCCTAAATGTTCGTCCAATGACACAAACACACCTATTGGATGCAAAAGATTGCATAAAAACGCTAATTGGACAAGAATAAGACTAGGGAGGACGAAAATGACTTAAATGTTCCTCCAATGACACAAACACCTATTGGATGCACAAGATTGGTTAAAAATCCTAATTGGACAAGAATAAGCCTAGGGAGGACGAAAGTGTCATAAATGTTCCTCCAATGACACAAATGAACTTATTGGTTGCACAAGATTGTCTAAAACCCCTAATTGGACAAGAATAAGCCTAGGGAGGACGAAAATGACCTAAATGTTCATCCAATGAGACATATGAACTAATTGGTTGCACAAGATTGGCTAAAACCCCTAATTGGACAAGAATAAGCCTAGGGAGGACGAAAATGACCTAAATGTTCATCCGATGACACAAATGAACTTATTGGATGCACAAGATTGGTTAAAAACCCTAATTGTACAAGAATAAGCCTAGGGAGGACGAAAATGACCTAAATGTTCATCCAATGACACAAATGAACTTATTGGATGCACAAGATTGGTTAAAAACCCTAATTGGACAAGAATAAGCCTAGGGAGGACGAAAATGACCTAAATGTTCCTCCAATGACACATACATTCCTATTGGATGCACAATATTGCATAAAAACCCTAATTGGACAAGAATAAGACTAGGGAGGACGAAAATGACCTAAATGTTCATCCAATGACACAAATGAACTTATTGGATGCACAAGATTGGTTAAAAACCCTAATTGGACAAGAATAAGCCTAGGGAGGACGAAAATGACCTAAATGTTCATCCAATGACACAAATGAACTTATTGGATGCACAAGATTGGTTAAAAACCCTAATTGGACAAGAATAAGCCTAGGGAGGACGAAAATGACCTAAATGTTCATCCAATGACACAAATGAACTTATTGGATGCACAAGATTGGTTAAAAACCCTAATTGGACACGAATAAGCCTAGGGAGGACGAAAATGACCCAAATGTTCGTCCAATGACACAAACACACCTATTGGATGCACAAGATTGCATAAAAACCCTAATTGGACAAGAATAAGACTAGGGAGGACGAAAATGACCTAAATGTTCCTCCAATGACACAAACACACCTATTGGATGCACAAGATTGCATAAAAACCCTAATTGGACAAGAATAAGACTAGGGAGGACGAAAATGACCTAAATGTTCATCCAATGACACAAATGAACTTATTGGATGCACAAGATTGGTTAAAAACCCTAATTGGACAAGAATAAGCCTAGGGAGGACGAAAATGACCTAAATGTTCATCCAATGACACAAATGAACTTATTGGATGCACAAGATTGGTTGAAAACCCTAATTGGACAAGAATAAGCATTGGGAGGACGAAAATGACCAAAATGTTCATCCAATTGTTAGACATATGTTCGTTTTTGATGTTATTGACAAGCATCCAATTTGAAATACATCTAACACTGTCAACAGAGAAAAATTTCAGGAACAACAAATTCAATCCTACATACTCGAGACAATTGCTTGGAACTCAAGGAATCAACAAAATCTTGATGATCCATGAGCACATCGATTAGTACAATCGATTCTATAACAGGGTTGAATAAGTTTATAAAGTTTGGTGTTACCCAATCGATTAGCACAATCGATTTGTACATCCTTGAAGAAATCAAACGGGCTATCAATCGATTCTCCAAATCGATTGGTACACATATTGGAAAATAAATTGTACAAGTCAGAGAGCCAGTTTGCCACAAATCGATTAGGCACATCGATTGAGTAAATCACTAAGACTGAACTGATTGTTTAAATCGATTAGACAAATCGATTGACATTCTTACTGAAATTAAAATGTGCAAGTCAGTAGCACGTTTTGCAGGCAATCGATTTGGCAAATCGATTGAAATAATCACATCTTTAATTTTGTTTTGTCTACATCGATTGAAACAATCGATTGTTAATGTCCCAGAGCCAAACCTGTTTACTAAATCGATTAGGCCAATCGATTCACTAAAACAAGTTTCAAAATAACTTAGGTCTGGAACATACACAATCGATTACTACAATCTGTTTATATACATTTGTGTAATAAAAGTTGGTATCAATCGACTTGGTAAATCGATTGAATAACCCAACTGATGAAAAGTACTTCAGACTTAAAATCCACAATCGATTGGCACAATCGATTGACATAAAAGTTTTATAAACAGAGATGACTGAATGGTAAAATCGATTAAGCACATCGATGGTTTTGATCTCGTTGTTTGAACAAAACACATCAAGTCGATTCTGCAAATCGATTTAATCATATACTGTCATCAAAGTTTGAAGAACTACTTAAAATAATCGATTGAGCAAATCGATTAGTATGTACAGTTTCAAGATTCAAGAAAAACAAGACTCGCGAAATCGATTGAAGAAATCGATTAACCAGCATTATGAGTTTAATGAATCGATTGGATAAATCGATTCATATGTTGTTTTTCCTGAAACTATATAAACTGTTTTTCAGTATCTTCTCAAAATACACAACAACATACACATAACTTTCTGATATCTTTGTTTCTCACTGTGAAATAACTTTGAACATTACTTTTTCAGTTATGAAGATTCATCTTTCATGATCCACAAGAACTGAGAAAGATTGCTGGAGAAACAACTTTAGAGAAGAAAACTGTTGAAGAAATTTCTGTGTAATTTCTGATTAGATACATCTGTAAACAAATTCTTAAAACAAATAACATTGAGAAATCCAGTCTTAACTGGTAGTTATCTTCTGTGATTGAGAGGTCTCATCAAGAAGAAACTTGACTGTAATCTTGGAAGAGTTTATGGGAGATAAACTCTGGGATTCAGGGAGATAAGAATAGAATAAGAAGAATCGTTTTAGATTGATAGGCGAGGAGCTAGAACATCTGTAAACGGATTCTGAGATATTCTATTGGAAAGGCCAAGATTGGATTTGATCTTGGGACTGGATGTAGGTCGTTCAACAACGGCTGAACCAGTATAAATCACTGCGTACAATCTTTCTTACCCTTATCTCTTTTTAATTTCTGCAGTGTGTATTTGTCTGATATTGATTGAATGCTTGAATATCTTTCTGCATACTTTGATACTACATGAAAGACTGTTTCCAGCATGATTGTAAGTGAATCAATATCTTGAACAATAAACGTAACTGGTGCATCTCTCAATATATCCTTTGATCCATATACTTTGTGCATTCATTTGTATTGTAGTTTTGGGACCTTATTCTGATGCTTTGTTTAATAAATGTACGATTTGTTAAACTGCTGCGCATATCTCTAAAAATAGGTAATCTTCCGCATAATTTTCATTTAACAGAGGTTACTGGTACCAACAATTGGATGCACAAGATTGCTTAAAACCCTAATTGGACAAGAATAAGACTAGGGAGGACGAAAATGACCTAAATGTTCATCCAATGACACAAACACACCTATTGGATGCACAAGATTGGTTAGAAACCCTAATTGGACAAGAATAAGCCTAGGGTGGACGAAAATGACCTAAATGTTCATCCAATGACACAAATGAACTTATTGGATGCACAAGATTGCTTAAAACCCTAATTGGACAAGAATAAGACTAGGGAGGACGAAAATGACCTAAATGTTCATCCAATGACACAAACACACCTATTGGATGCACAAGATTGGTTAAAAATCCTAATTGGACAAGAATAAGCCTAAGGAGGACGAAAATGACCTAAATGTTCAACCAATGACACAAATGAACTTATTGGATGCACAAGATTGGTTAAAAACCCTAATTGGACAAGAATAAGCCTTGGGAGGACGAAAATGACTTAAATGTTCATCCAATGACACAAATGAACTTATTGGATGCACAAGATTGGTTAAAAACCCTAATGGGACAAGAATAAGTCTAGGGTGGACGAAAATGACCTAAATGTTTATCCAATGACACAAATGAACTTATTGGATGCACAAGATTGGTAAAAAACCCTAATTGGACAAGAATAAGCCTAGAATGAACGAAAATGACCTAAATGTTCATCCAATGACACAAACACACCTATTGGATGCACAAGATTGGTTAAAAACCCTAATTGGACAAGAATAAGCCTAGGGAGGTCGAAAATGATCTAAATGTTCATCCAATGACACAAATGAACTTATTGGATGCACAAGATTGCTTAAAAACCCTAATTGGACAAGAATAAGCCTAGGGAGGACGAAAATGACCTAAATGTTCATCCAATGACACAAATACACCTATTGAATGCACAAGATTGGTTAGAAACCCTAATTGGACAAGAATAAGCCTAGGTAGGACGAAAATGACCTAAATGTTCATCAAATGACACAAATGAACTTATTGGATGCACAAGATTGTTTAAAAACCCTAATTGGACAAGAATAAGCCTAGGGAGGACGAAAATGACCTAAATGTTCATCCAATGACACAAACACACCTATTGGATGCACAAGATTGGTTAAAAACCCTAATTGGACAAGAATAAGCTTAGGGAGAACGAAAATGACTTAAATCTTAATACAATGACACAAATGAACTTATTGGATGCACAAGATTGCTTAAAACCCTAATTGGATAAGAATAAGCCTTGGGAGGACGAAAATGACCTAAATGTTCATCAAATGACACAAACAAACCTATTGGATGCACAAGATTGGCTTAAAACCCTAATTGGACAAGAATAAGACTAGGGAGGACGAAAATGACCTAAATGTTCATCCAAAGACACAAACACACCTATTTGAAGCACAAGATTGGTTAAAAACCCTAATTGGACAAGAATAAGCCTAGGGAGGACGAAAATGACCTAAATGTTCATCCAATGACACAAACACACCTATTGGATGCACAAGATTGGTTAGAAACCCTAATTGGACAAGAATAAGCCTAGGGAGGTCGAAAATGATCTAAATGTTCATCCAATGACACAAATGAACTTATTGGATGCACAAGATTGCTTAAAAACCCTAATTGGACCAGAATAAGCCTATGGAGGACGAAAATGACCTAAATGTTCATCCAATGACACAAATACACCTATTGAATGCACAAGATTGGTTAGAAACCCTAATTGGACAAGAATAAGCCTAGGGAGGACGAAAATGACCTAAATGTTCATCCAATGACACAAATGAACTTATTGGATGCACAAGATTGCTTAAAAACCCTAATTGGAAAAGAATAAGCCTAGGGAGGACAAAAATGACCTAAATGTTCATCCAATGACACAAACACACCTATTGGATGCACAAGATTGGTTAAAAACCCTAATTGGACAAGAATAAGCCTATGGAGGACGAAAATGACCTAAATGTTCAACCAATGACACAAATGAACTTATTGGATGCACAAGATTGGTTAAAAACCCTAATTGGACAAGAATAAGCCTGGGGAGGACGAAAATGACCTAAATGTTCATCCAATGACAAAAATGAACTTATTGGATGCACAAGATTGGTTAAAAACCCTAATTGGACAAGAATAAGCCTAGGGTGGTCGAAAATGACCTAAATGTTTATCCAATGACACAAATGAACTTATTGGATGCACAAGATTGGTTAAAAACCCTAATTGGACAAGAATAAGCCTAGAATGAACGAAAATGACCTAAATGTTCATCCAATGACACAAACACACCTATTGGATGCACAAGATTGGTTAAAAAACCCTAATTGGACAAGAATAAGCCTAGGGAGGTCGAAAATGATCTAAATGTTCATCCAATGACACAAATGAACTTATTGGATGCACAAGATTGCTTAAAAACCCTAATTGGACAAGAATAAGCCTATGGAGGACGAAAATGACCTAAATGTTCATCCAATGACACAAATGAACTTATTGGATGCACAAGATTGGTTAAAAACCCTAATTGGACAAGAATAAGCCTAGGGTGGACGAAAATGACCTAAATGTTTATCCAATGACACAAATGAACTTATTGGATGCACAAGATTGGTAAAAAACCCTAATTGGACAAGAATAAGCCTAGAATGAACGAAAATGACCTAAATGTTGATCCAATGACACAAACACACCTATTGGATGCACAAGATTGGTTAAAAACCCTAATTGGACAAGAATAAGCCTAAGGAGGACGAAAATGACCTAAATGTTCAACCAATGACACAAATGAACTTATTGGATGCACAAGATTGGTTAAAAACCCTAATTGGACAAGAATAAGCCTAGGGAGGACGAAAATGACCTAAATGTTCATCCAATGACACAAATGAACTTATTAGATGCACAAGATTGGTTAGAAACCCTAATTGGACAAGAATAAGCCTAGGGAGGACGAAAATGACCTAAATGTTCATCCAATGACACAAATGAACTTATTGGATGCACAAGATTGCTTAAAAACCCTAATTGAACAAGAATAAGCCTAGGGAGGACGAAAAATGACCTAAATGTTCATCCAATGACACAAACACACCTATTGGATGCACAAGATTGGTTAAAAACACTAATTGGACAACAATAAGCCTTGGGAGGATGAAAATGACCTAAATGTTCATCCAATGACACAAATGAACTTATTGGATGCACAAGATTGGTTAAAAACCCTAATTGGACAAGAATAAGCCTAGGGTGGACGAAAATGACCTAAATGTTTATCCAATGACACAAATGAACTTATTGGATGCACAAGATTGGTTAAAAACCCTAATTGGACAAGAATAAGCCTAGAATGAACGAAAATGACCTAAATGTTCATCCAATGACACAAACACACCTAATGGATGCACAAGATTGGTTAAAAAACCCTAATTGGACAAGAATAAGCCTAGGGAGGTCGAAAATGATCTAAATGTTCATCCAATGACACAAATGAACTTATTGGATGCACAAGATTGCTTAAAAACCCTAATTGGACAATAATAAGCCTATGGAGGACGAAAATGACCTAAATGTTCATCCAATGACACAAATGAACTTATTGGATGCACAAGATTGGTTAAAAACCCTAATTGGACAAGAATAAGCCTAGGGTGGTCGAAAATGACCTAAATGTTTATCCAATGACACAAATGAACTTATTGGATGCACAAGATTGGTTAAAAACCCTAATTGGACAAGAATAAGCCTAGAATGAACGAAAATGACCTAAATGTTCATCCAATGACACAAACACACCTATTGGATGCATAAGATTGGTTAAAAAACCCTAATTGGACAAGAATAAGCCTAGGGAGGTCGAAAATGATCTAAATGTTCATCCAATGACACAAATGAACTTATTGGATGCACAAGATTGCTTAAAAACCCTAATTGGACAATAATAAGCCTATGGAGGACGAAAATGACCTAAATGTTCATCCAATGACACAAATACACCTATTGAATGCACAAGATTGGTTAGAAACCCTAATTGGACAAGAATAAGCCTAGGGAGGACGAAAATTACCTAAATGTTCATCCAATGACACAAATGAACTTGTTGGATGCACAAGATTACTTAAAAACCCTAATTGGAAAAGAATAGGCCTAGGGAGGACAAAAATGACCTAAATGTTCATCCAATGACACAAATGAACTTATTGGATGCACAAGATTGCTTAAAAACCCTAATTGGAAAAGAATAAGCCTAGGGAGGACAAAAATGACCTAAATGTTCATCCAATGACACAAATGAACTTATTGAATGCACAAGATCGCTTAAAAACCCTAATTGGACAAGAATAAGCCTAGGGAGGACGAAAATGACCTAAATGTTCATCCAATGACACAAATGAACTTATTGGATGCACAAGAGTGGTTAAAGACCCTAATTGGACAAGAATAAGCCAAGGGAGGACGAAAATGACCTAAATGTTCATCCAATGACACAAATGAACTTATTGGATGCACAAGATTGCTTAAAAACCTCAATTGGACAAGAATAAGCCTAGGGAGGACCAAAATGACCTAAATGTTCATCCAATGACACAAATACACCTATTGAATGCACAAGATTGGTTAGAAACCCTAATTGGACAAGAATAAGCCTAGGGAGGACGAGAATGACCTAAATGTTCATCCAATGACACAAATGAACTTATTGGATGCACAAGATTGCTTAAAAATCCTAATTGGACAAGAATAAGCCTAGGGAGGACGAAAATGACCTAAATGTTAATCCAATGACACAAATGAACTTATTGGATGCACAAGATTGGTTAGAAACCCTAATTGGACAAGAATAAGCCTTGGGAGGACGAAAATGACCTAAATGTTCATCCAATGACACACATGAACTTATTGGATGCACAAGATTGGTTAAAAACCCTATTTGGACAAGAATAAGCCTAGGGTGGACGAAAATGACCTAAATGTTCATCCAATGACACAAATGAACTTATTGGATGCACAAGATTGCTTAAAAACCCTAATTGGACAAGAATAAGCCTAGGGAGGACCAAAATGACCTAAATGTTCATCCAATGACACAAATACACCTATTGAATGCACAAGATTGGTTAGAAACCCTAATTGGACAAGAATAAGCCTAGGGAGGACGAAAATGACCTAAATGTTCATCCAATGACACAAATGAACTTATTGGATGCACAAGATTGCTTAAAAACCCTAATTGGACAGGAATAAGCCTAGGGAGGACAAAAATGACCTAAATGTTCATCCAATGACACAAATGAACTTATTGGATGCACAAGATTGGTTAAAAACCCTAATTGCACGAAAATAAGCCTAGGGAGGACGAAAATGTCCTTAATATTCATGCAATGACACAAATGAACTTATTGGATGCACAAGATTGCTTAAAACCCTAATTGGACAAGAATAAGACTAGGGAGGACGAAAATGACCTAAATGTTCATCCAATGACACAAACACACCTATTGGATGCACAAGATTGGTTAAAAACCCTAATTGGACAACAATAAGCCTAGGGAGGACGAAAACGACCTAAATGTTCATCTAATGACACAAATACACCTATTGGATGCACAAGATTGGTTAGAAACCCTAATTGGACAAGAATAAGCCTAGGTAGGACGAAAATGACCTAAATGTTCATCCAATGACACAAACACACCAATTGGATGCACAAGATTGCTTAAACACCCTAATTGGACAAGAATAAGCCTAGGGAGGACGAAAATGACCTAAATGTTCATCCAATGACACAAACACACCTATTGGATGCACAAGAATGGTTAAAAACCCTTATTGGACAAGAATAAGCCTAGGGAGGACGAAAATGACCTAAATGTTCATCCAATGACACAAATGAACTTATTGGATGCACAAGATTGGTTAGAAACCCTAATTGGAAAAGAATAAGCCTAGGAAGGACAAAAATGACCTAAATGTTCATCCAATGACACAAACACACCTATTGGATGCACAAGATTGGTTAAAAACCCTAATTGGACAAGAATAAGCCTACGGAGGACGAAAATGACCTAAATGTTCAACCAATGACACAAATGAACTTATTGGATGCACAAGATTGGTTAAAAACCCTAATTGGACAAGAATAAGCCTTGGGAGGACGAAAATGACCTAAATGTTCATCCAATGACACAAATGAACTTATTGGATGCACAAGATTGGTTAAAACCCTAATTGGACAAGAATAAGACTAGGGAGGACGAAAATGACCTAAATGTTCATCCAATGACACAAATGAACTTATTGGATGCACAAGATTGGTTAAAAACCCTAATTGGACAAGAATAAGCCTAGGGAGGACGAAAATGACCTAAATGTTCATCCAATGACACAAATGAACTTATTGGATGCACAAGATTGGTTGAAAACCCTAATTGGACAAGAATAAGCCTAGGGAGGACGAAAATGACCTAAATATTCATCCAATGACACAAATGAACTTATTGGATGCACAAGATTGGTTAAAAACCCTAATTGGACAAGAATAAGCCTAGGGAGGACGAAAATGACCTAAATGTTCGTCCAATGACACAAACACACCAATTGGATGCACAAGATTGCATAAAAACCTTAAATTGGACAAGAATAAGCCTAGGGAGGACGAAAATGACCTAAATGTTCGTCCAATGACACAAACACACCTATTGGATGCACAAGATTGCATAAAAACCCTAATTGGACAAGAATAAGCCTATGGAGGACGAAAATGACCTAAATGTTCATCCAATGACACAAATGAACTTATTGGATGCACAAGATTGGTTAAAAACCCTAATTGGACAAGAATAAGCCTAGGGAGGACGAAAATGACCTAAATGTTCATCCAATGACACAAATGAACTTATTGGATGCACAAGATTGGTTAAAAACCCTAATTGGACAAGAATAAGCCTAGGGAGGACGAAAATGACCTAAATGTTCATCCAATGACACAAATGAACTTATTGGATGCACAAGATTGGTTAAAAACCCTAATTGGACAAGAATAAGCCTAGGGACGACGAAAATGTCCTAAATGTTCGTCCAATGACACAAACACACCTATTGGATGCAAAAGATTGCATAAAAACGCTAATTGGACAAGAATAAGACTAGGGAGGACGAAAATGACTTAAATGTTCCTCCAATGACACAAACACCTATTGGATGCACAAGATTGGTTAAAAATCCTAATTGGACAAGAATAAGCCTAGGGAGGACGAAAGTGTCATAAATGTTCCTCCAATGACACAAATGAACTTATTGGTTGCACAAGATTGTCTAAAACCCCTAATTGGACAAGAATAAGCCTAGGGAGGACGAAAATGACCTAAATGTTCATCCAATGAGACATATGAACTAATTGGTTGCACAAGATTGGCTAAAACCCCTAATTGGACAAGAATAAGCCTAGGGAGGACGAAAATGACCTAAATGTTCATCCGATGACACAAATGAACTTATTGGATGCACAAGATTGGTTAAAAACCCTAATTGTACAAGAATAAGCCTAGGGAGGACGAAAATGACCTAAATGTTCATCCAATGACACAAATGAACTTATTGGATGCACAAGATTGGTTAAAAACCCTAATTGGACAAGAATAAGCCTAGGGAGGACGAAAATGACCTAAATGTTCATCCAATGACACAAATACACCTATTGGATGCACAAGATTGGTTAAAAACCCTAATTGGACAAGAATAAGCCAAGGGACGACGAAAATGACCTAAATGTTCATCCAATGACACAAATGAACTTATTGGATGCACAAGATTGCTTAAAAACCCTAATTGGACAAGAATAAGCCTAGGGAGGACGAAAATGACCTAAATGTTCATCCAATGACAAAAATACACCTATTGGATGCACAAGATTGGTTAAAAACCCTAATTGGACAAGAATAAGCCTAGGGTGGACGAAAATGACCTAAATGTTTATCCAATGACACAAATGAACTTATTGGATGCACAAGATTGGTTAAAAACCCTAATTGGACCAGAATAAGCCTAGGGAGGACGAAAATGACCTAAATGTTCATCCAATGACAAAAACACACCTATTGGATGCACAAGATTGGTTAAAAACCCTAATTGGACAAGAATAAGCCTAGGGAGGACGAAAATGACCTAAATGTTCATCCAATGACACAAATACACCTATTGGATGCACAAGATTGGTTAGAAACCCTAATTGGAAAAGAATAAGCCTAGGGAGGACTAAAATGACCTAAATGTTCATCCAATAACACAAACACACCTATTGGATGCACAAGATTGGTTAAAAACCCTAATTGGACAAGAATAAGCCTAGGGTGGACGAAAATGACCTAAATGTTTATCCAATGACACAAATGAACTTATTGGATGCACAAGATTGGTTAAAAACCCTAATTGGACAAGTATAAGCCTAGGGAGGACGAAAATGACCTAAATGTTCATCCAATGACACAAATGAACTTATTGGATGCACAAGATTGGCTAAAAACCCTAATTGGACAAGAATAAGCCTAGGGAGGACGAAAATGACCTAAATGTTTATCCAATGACACAAATGAACTTATTGGATGCACAAGATTGGTTAAAAACCCTAATTGGACAAGAATAAGCCTAGAATGAACGAAAATGACCTAAATGTTCATCCAATGACACAAACACACCTATTGGATGCACAAGATTGGTTAAAAAACCCTAATTGGACAAGAATAAGCCTAGGGAGGTCGAAAATGATCTAAATGTTCATCCAATGACACAAATGAACTTATTGGATGCACAAGATTGCTTAAAAACCCTAATTGGACAAGAATAAGCCTATGGAGGACGAAAATGACCTAAATGTTCATCCAATGACACAAATGAACTTATTGGATGCACAAGATTGGTTAAAAACCCTAATTGGACAAGAATAAGCCTAGGGTGGACGAAAATGACCTAAATGTTTATCCAATGACACAAATGAACTTATTGGATGCACAAGATTGGTTAAAAACCCTAATTGGACAAGAATAAGCCTAGGGAGGACGAAAATGACCTAAATGTTCATCCAATGACACAAATGAACTTATTGGATGCACAAGATTGCTTAAAAACCCTAATTGGACAAGAATAAGGTTAGGGAGCACGAAAATGACCTAATTGTTAATCCAATGACACAAATACACCTATTAAATGCAAAAGATTGGTTAGAAACCCTAATTTGACAAGAATAAGCCTAGGGAGGACGAAAATGACCTAAATGTTCATCCAATTACACAAACACACCTATTGGATGCACAAGATTGGTTAAAAACCCTAATTGGACAAGAATAAGCCTAGGGTGGACGAAAATGACCTAAATGTTTATCCAATGACACAAATGAACTTATTGGATGCACAAGATTGGTTAAAAACCCTAATTGGACAAGAATAAGCCTAGGGAGGACGAAAATGACCTAAATGTTCATCCAATGACACAAACACACCTATTGGATGCACAAGATTGGTTAAAAACCCTAATTGGACAAGAATAAACCTAGGAAGGACGAAAATGACCTAAATGTTCATCCAATGACACAAATGAACTTATTGGATGCACAAGATTGGTTAAAAACCGTAATTGAACAAGAATAAGCCTAGGGAAGACGAAAGTGACTTAAATGTTCATCCAATGACACAAATGAACTTATTGGATGCACAAGATTGCTTAAAAACCTTAATTGGACAAGAATAAGCCTAGGGAGGATGAAAATGACCTAAATGTCCATCCAATAACACAAATACACCTATTGGATGCACAAGATTCGTTAGAAACCCTAATTGGACAAGAATAAGCCTAGGGAGGACGAAACTGACCTAAATGTTCATCCAATGACACAAACACACCTATTGGATGCACAAGATTGTGTAAAAACGCTAATTGGACAAGAATAAGCCTAGGGAGGACGAAAATGACCTAAATGTTCATCCAATGACACAAATGAACTTATTGGATGCACAAGATTGGTTAAAAACCCTAATTGGACAAGAATAAGCCTAGGGAGGACGAAAATGACCTAAATGCTCATCCAATGACACAAATGAACTTATTGGATGCACAAGATTGCTTAAAAACCCTAATTGGACAAGAATAAGCCTAGGGAGGACGAAAATGACCTAAATGTCCATCCAATGACACAAATACACCTATTGGATGCACAAGATTCGTAAGAAACCCTAATTGGACAAGAATAAGCCTAGGGAGGACGAAACTGACCTAAATGTTCATCCAATGACACAAACACACCTATTGCATGCACAAGATTGGTTAAAAACGCTAATTGGACAAGAATAGGCCTAGGGAGGACGAAAATGACCTAAATGTTCGTCCAATAACACAAATGAACTTATTGGATGCACAAGATTGATTAAAAACCCTAATTAGACAAGAATAAGCCTAGGGAGGACGAAAATGACCTAAATGTTCATCCATTGACACAAATACACCTATTGGATGCACAAGATTGGTTAGAAACCCTAATTGGACAAGAATAAGCCTAGGGAGGACAAAAATGACCTAAATGTTCATCCAATGACACAAACACACCTATTGGATGCACAAGATTGGTTAAAAACCCTAATTGGACAAGAATAAGCCTACGGAGGACGAAAATGACCTAAATGTTCAACCAATGACACAAATGAACTTATTGGATGCACAAGATTGGTTAAAAACCCTAATTGGACAAGAATAAGCCTTGGGAGGACGAAAATGACCTAAATGTTCATCCAATGACACAAATGAACTTATTGGATGCACAAGATTGGTTAAAACCCTAATTGGACAAGAATAAGACTAGGGAGGACAAAAATGAACTAAATGTTCATCCAATTACACAAACACACCTATTGGATGCACAAGATTGGTTAAAAACCCTAATTGGACATGAATAAGCCTAGGGAGGACGAAAATGACCTAAATGTTCATCCAATGACACAAATACACCTATTGGATGCACAAGATTGGTTAAAAACCCTAATTGGACAAGAATAAGCCTAGGGTGGACGAAAATGACCTAAATGTTTATCCAATGACACAAATGAACTTATTGGATGCACAAGATTGGTTAAAAACCCTAATTGGACAAGAATAAGCCTAGAATGAACGAAAATGACCTAAATGTTCATCCAATGACACAAACACACCTATTGGATGCACAAGATTGGTTAAAAAACCCTAATTGGACAAGAATAAGCCTAGGGAGGACGAAAATGATCTAAATGTTCATCCAATGACACAAATGAACTTATTGGATGCACAAGATTGCTTAAAAACCCTAATTGGACAAGAATAAGCCTAGGGAGGACGAAAATGACCTAAATGTTCATCCAATGACACAAATGAACTTATTCGATGAACAAGATTGGTTAAAAACCCTAATTGGACAAGAATAAGCCTTGGGAGGACGAAAATGACCTAAATGTTCATCCAATGACACAAATGAACTTATTGGATGCACAAGATTGATTAGAAACCCTAATTGAACAAGAATAAGCCTAGGGAGGAAAAAAAATGACCTAAATGTTCATCCAATGACACAAATGAACTTATTGGATGCACAAGATTGCTTAAAAACCCTAATTGGACAAGAATAAGCCTAGGGAGGACGAAAATGACCTAAATGTTCATCCAATGACACAAATGAACTTATTGGATGCACAAGATTGGTTAAAAACCCTAATTGGACAAGAATAAGCCTTGGGAGGACGAAAATTACCTAAATGTTCATCCAATGACACAAATGAACTTATTGGATGCACAAGATTGCTTAAAAACCCTAATTGGACAAGAATAAGCCTAGGGAGGACGAAAATGACCTAAATGTTCATCCAATGACACAAATGAACTTATCGGATGCACAAGATTGCTTAAAACCCTAATTGGACAAGAATAAGACTATGGAGGACGAAAATGACCTAAATGTTCATCCAATGACACAAATACACCTATTGGATGCAAAAGATTGGTTAGAAACCCTAATTGGACAAGAATAAGCCTAGGGAGGACGAAAATGACCTAAATGTTCATCCAATGACATAAACACACCTATTGGATGCACAAGATTGGTTAAAAACCCTAATTGGACAAGAATAAGCCTAGGGAGGACGAAAATGACCTAAATGTTCATCCAATGACACAAATGAACTTATTGGATGCACAAGATTGGTTAGAAACCCTAATTGGACAAGAATAAGCCTAGGGAGGACGAAAATGACCTAAATGTTCATCCAATGACCCAAATGAACTTATTGGAGGCACAAGATTGCTTAAAAACCCTAATTGGACAAGAATAAGCCTAGGGAGGACGAAAAATGACCTAAATGTTCATCCAATGACACAAATGAACTTATTGGATGCACAAGATTGCTTAAAACCCTAATTGGACAAGAATAAGACTAGGGAGGACGAAAATGACCTAAATGTTCCTCCAATGACACAAACACACCTATTGGATGCACAAGATTGGTTAGAAACCCTAATTGAACAAGAATAAGCCTAGGGAGGACGAAAATGACTTAAATCATAATCCAATGACATAAATGAACTTATTGGATGCACAAGATTGCTTTAAACCCTAATTAGACAAGAATAAGACTAGGGAGGACGAAAATGACCTAAATGTTCATCCAATGACACAAACACACCTATTGGATGCACAAGATTGGTTAAAAACCCTAATTGGACAAGAATAAGCCTAGGGAGGACGAAAATGACCTAAATGTTCATCCAATGACACAAATGAACTTATTGGATGCACAAGATTGGTTAGAAACCCTAATTGGACAAGAATAAGCCTAGGGAGGACGAAAATGACCAAAATGTTCATCCAATGACACAAATGAACTTATTGGATGCACAAGATTGCTTATAAACCCTAATTGGACAAGAATAAGCCTAGGCAGGACGAAAATGACCTAAATGTTCATCCAATGACACAAATGAACTTATTGGATGCACACGATTGCTTAAAAACCCTAATTGGACAAGAATAAGCCTAGGGAGGACGAAAATGACCTAAATGTTCATCCAATGACACAAATACACCTATTGGATGCAAAAGATTGGTTAGAAACCCTAATTTGACAAGAATAAGCCTAGGGAGGACGAAAATGACCTGAATGTTCATCCAATGACACAAACACACCTATTGGATGCACAAGATTGGTTAAAAACCCTAATTGGACAACAATAAGCCTTGGGAGGACGAAAATGACCTAAATGTTCATCCAATGACACAAATGAACTTATTGGATGCACAAGATTGGTTAAAAACCCTAATTGGACAAGAATAAGCCTAGGGTGGACGAAAATGACCTAAATGTTTATCCAATGACACAAATGAACTTATTGGATGCACAAGATTGCTTAAAAACCCTAATTGGACAAGAAAAAGCCTAGGGAGGACGAAAATGACCAAAATGTTCATCCAATGACACAAATGAACTTATTGGATGCACAAGATTGCTTAAAACCCTAATTGGACCAAAATAAGACTAGGGAAGACGAAAATGACCTAAATGTTCATCCAATGACACAAACACACCTATTGGATGCACAAGATTGGTTAGAAACCCTATTTGAACAAGAATAAGCCTAGGGAGGACGAAAATGACTTAAATCTTAATCCAATGACACAAATGAACTTATTGGATGCACAAGATTGCTTAAAACCCTAATTGGACAAGAATAAGACTAGGGAGGACGAAAATGACCTAAATGTTCATCCAATGACACAAATGAACTTATTGGATGCACAAGATTGCTTAAAAAACCTAATTGGACAAGAATAAGCCTAGGGAGGACGAAAATGACCTAAACGTTCATCCAACTACACAAATGAACTTATTGGATGCACAAGATTGGTTAAAAACCCTAATTGGACAAGAATAAGCCTTGGGAAGACGAAAATGACCTAAATGTTCATCCAATGACACAAATGAACTTATTGGATGCACAAGATTGGTTAAAAACCCTAATGGGACAAGAATAAGCTTAGGGTGGACGAAAATGACCTAAATGTTTATCCAATGACACAAATGAACTTATTGGATGCACAAGATTGGTTAAAAACCCTAATTGGACAAGAATAAGCCTTTGGAGGACGAAAATGACCTAAATGTTCATCCAATGACACAAATGAACTTATTGGATGCACAAGATTGCTTAAAAACCCTAATTGGACAAGAATCAGCCTAGGGAGGACGAAAATGACCTAAATGTTCATCCAATGACACAAATACACCTATTGGATGCACAAGATTGGTTAGAAACCCTAATTGGACAAGAATAAGCCTAGGGAGGACGAAAATGACCTAAATGTTCATCCAATGACACAAATGAACATATTGGATGCACAAGATTGGTTAAAAACCCTAATTGGACAAGAATAAGCCTAGGGTGGACGAAAATAACCTAAATGTTTATCCAATGACACAAATGAACTTATTGGATGCACAAGATTTGTTAAAAACCCTAATTGGACATGAATAAGCCTTGGAAGGACGAAAATGACCTAAATGTTCATCGAATGACACAAATGAACTTATTGGATGCACAAGATTGCTTAAAAACCCTAATTGGACAAGAATAAGCCTAGGGAGGACGAAAATGACCTAAATGTTCATCCAATGACACAAATACACCTATTGGATGCACAAGATTGGTTAGAAACCCTAATTGGACAAGAATAAGCCTAGGGAGGACGAAAATGACCTAAATGTTCATCCAATGACACAAATGAACATATTGGATGCACAAGATTGGTTAAAAACCCTAATTGGACAAGAATAAGCCTAGGGAGGACGAAAATAACCTAAATGTTCATCCAATGACACAAATGAACTTATTGGATGCACAAGATTGGTTAAAAACCCTAATTGGACAAGAATAAGCCTAGGGTGGACGAAAATGACCTAAATGTTTATCCAATGACACAAATGAACTTATTGGATGCACAAGATTGCTTAAAAACCCTAATTGGACAAGAAAAAGCCTAGGGAGGACGAAAATGACCAAAATGTTCATCCAATGACACAAATGAACTTATTGGATGCACAAGATTGCTTAAAACCCTAATTGGACCAAAATAAGACTAGGGAAGACGAAAATGACCTAAATGTTCATCCAATGACACAAACACACCTATTGGATGCACAAGATTGGTTAGAAACCCTATTTGAACAAGAATAAGCCTAGGGAGGACGAAAATGACTTAAATCTTAATCCAATGACACAAATGAACTTATTGGATGCACAAGATTGCTTAAAACCCTAATTGGACAAGAATAAGACTAGGGAGGACGAAAATGACCTAAATGTTCATCCAATGACACAAATGAACTTATTGGATGCACAAGATTGCTTAAAAAACCTAATTGGACAAGAATAAGCCTAGGGAGGACGAAAATGACCTAAACG